>CM059187.1:106074329-106587022 GCA_030323885.1 Branchipolynoe longqiensis | reverse complement strand
CCAAGGCTTGTACCTCGGGAAAACAACAGTTATCCATCATCTGTACCCAGGTAAGATTTGTATAACTATACTATATATATATATATATACATACATACATACATACATACATGCTCTCTGTCGCTATCAACATCAACCGAACATGTATATGCTCTACATTATATAGATTATTATCTATATATTGAATATATATTTTATGTAGTATATACAAATATCGATAATACACCATACACAATCTATAGTACATAATACATAATGGATAACCCATAATGGATAACCCATAATGGATAACACAAAATGGATAATACATAATATATAACATTATTTTATACATTACTATTATATATAAAATGTATAGTATATATTATACATAATCTATATAATATATATATATATAATTTTTTTAATAAACAAACATTACCAGAGAACAACAATCCAGGATGCGTTATTTGATATTCTTGATGTTGACACTCCTAGTTTTAGCTGGGGGGGGGGGTGGAATACAATTAGTTTGATGAATGCTGTTGAGACTAAAAATAAACCGCACTCAGATCCCACGCACAGTGCGGAATACGTGCAATGTGACAAGTCCGTGCTGTTTTGTAGGGCATGGTGTCCTGCCAAGTCAGGACCCAGGGCCAACTACCCCCGGGGAGATGAATTCATACATACTACCCGCGTGTCATTACACCAGTTCCATTTGTGATTGGAGGATAGTGCATAGTGGCGATTCTTGTTTATGGAATCGGTGTCCTACATCGCAAATGTATGACCACACTTTCCCATGCCAACATTCAGAGACGTATACGGCGCGGTATTGTATGGCGCTGTCAGTCCGCCCACACACAACTCCCATGTTTGTTTGTTTGTTTGTTTGTTTGTGTTTGTATGTTTGTTTGTGTTTGTTTGTGTTTGTATGTTTGTGTGTGTTTGTGTTTCTGTGTGTTTGTGTGTGTCTGTTTGTGTTTCTTTGTTTGTTTCTTTGTTTGTTTCTTTGTGTCTTTCTTTGTGTCTTTCTTTGTTTTACGTCGTGGTAGCCCCCCTGTTGCATGCCACTACTTTACTACCCATTCCCTAAGAAATGACACTTTCAACATCCCATTCATAAAATGTTAGTTTGTTGTTGTTTTACATCCTAGTAACATTGAAGGTCAGATCACGATAGGTACAGACTTGTGACAGTGAACACTCATGGCAACTTTATAGTGCTGCCCCACTGGGAGATCTGACAAGCACATTGAGTTGGTCCTTGTGTGAGTCTACGCTAATGAGCATCAACTCAATCGATGACCTGCAATCGTGGTCTGTGTGGCGCATACCAGGCCGACTGGTGCAACTGGTTATACAGCATGTATCGGTTGGTACATGCGTGGACTTTACTGTTAGTCGAATGATCAGTAGAATAGCAACTGTCATGCAATTGTCATGCAATTGTCGTGCAATTGTTGTGCAATTATCATGCAATTGCCACACAATTAATACATAACTTAATTGTTTTGGTCCAGACATTATTAGTCGGAAAAGCGATGGTTATACAGTCAGTACAGGTATTGTCGGTTGGCACAGATATTTCCGATTGCTAGGACATCAAACCCCAATCAATCAATCAATCAACCGAACTGGGCCCACATTTCAACTGCTGCTCCCCTCCGTCATACCGGACATACCGGCATGGCGGGCGGTCAGGCCGTCTGCGTGTCACGTGACAAACAAGTGTCGCTGCGCAATAATAGTCGCCTGAACATTCCGCACCGGTCAGTGGAGACGGGCAATTAAGGCGGTAAACAATGGCGTGATTGATCAGCGCCAACATCTGCCGACGTCCGGCGCGCATGCGCGTATACATGTGCTTACTGCGCAGGCGGCGGGCTGTTCGTTGCCGCTAGTATTGTGCATGCGCCCCAGCTATCACGTATGATATGTGTACGCAGCACTGGTGAGTGCAGTGGTCGTAGTCTGCCTGCGCGTTGTGTACAGCACCCGGTGACTGTCATGTATACCAGCGCGTTATGGGGGTTAGGGCGGCTTTTGAAATACCTACAACTGTAGCTCGTGTTCATTTATTCTAAGCGGACTGGTTTTATTTGCTTGTTGGGGGCGGGGGGGGGGTTACGTCATGGCAACATCTAAGGTAATATTGGGACAGGTACTGACTTATGACAGTGCTGCCTCAGTGGAGGACCGAGCAGCTAGTACCGTGACCCGACACCCCACTCAATCATATCCTGACATTAAGCAAGCCAGTCCTGGCCCTATCATATTAATGCCGAGCTCCAGGCTAGGTAGCGACAGGTATCACTTTTATAAGTCATTTGTTTAACTCGGCCGGGATTCGAACCGACGATCTCCCATAGTACAAGCCAGCTAGTGCTCATACCTATGCGGCCACCATTTCTTGTGAGCAGAGTGGAAATGGTCCATTAACAGCATTAACGGCATTGAGTGTGCTGTTCGTACACTATGGAAAGGGGGAGAGGGGGTGTGGTTACTAGCTGTAATGCTTTTAATAGGTAATAAAAGGGATCGCTTTGATCAACGTATCGATTATCTATAGTGTTTTACAACGTCCATATTTTAGAGTTCCGACAAGGCATTGAAAGGGCGAGTCATTAAATGAAACAATGTTCATTGTTGTAGAACAAATCAACATTGTGTTTGGTTTACTGCTAAAGCCGTGTTCACACGGGCAATGTAAATCGATTCGTAGAAATCGACTTGCCTAGTTCGATGCACATTTCGCGTGTGAACGGGCGGCTAAGTCGGATTAGGGCTGAATCGATTCCTGTTATCCAGATACTGGAAACCACTTGTGGAGGTCGATTACATGCCTTGATTTCTGTGAGTCAATTTATTTTGCCCGTTTGGACGCAACCGACTTACTTGAGGCGATTAAGGACGTGACAGTCGAGACCTGAGTGTGTTTACTTTCCGGTAAATTTGCTCTATGAAACTGCTAGCTGTGCACATATATTTCTTTCATCATTTATTTTTAGGGTTTCACTGCCCAGCAGAAGTTTTAACCGTTCCAAAACAATACGATTCAGTCGAAACAGATCTAGGTCAAACCCACACTCTCTCGTGCCGACGTCGACTAACCGAAAGTGGCGCTGGTTAGTCTGGACTTGCTCATGCGCAGATATCCACTTCCGCCTTAAACTGACTCAAAGCACTGCCTGTGTGAACGCGAAACACTTTCAAACTAAATCGATTCATATGATTCGCCTTGTCTAAATCGCTTTAAACTTTTCCCGTGTGAACACGGCTTAATACTGTAATAGTTCGTGACGTCATATAATGGCGGGCACCGACTTGTGGATGTGCGCACTGATGGAGGCTGTATAGTGTTGCGCCACTGGCATCATGCTATATTTTCTCACATTCTGCTGACACTGCGTCAACCAGCCTTTCACCGTATCCCACTAATGTGGAGCGTCGTCCGGCAGGATCAGATACCAAATGTCCCCAAGTCTGCTTTGTCTCGGCCGGGATTCGAACACACAAACTCCCTCCCACAGAGGAAGCGAGCGAGCAGTCTAGCCACTATCCGGGCTTTTCGAAGTAAAACAATACACTCGTGTACTCAAAGTTTTCTGTCTGTGTTGCCCTTTGGAAAGTAAATGTGAAAGTAAAACAAGCTGGTTGTTGGTTGTTGTATTGTTACGTCCTGGCAACATCTAGGTCAAATAGACATTCTTATAATATCTGAGGGGGTAGACACGGTAACTAAAGCGTAGTAAGTACTTGTAATCAAAGACTGACTCAAGGACACTAACAGGTCTGCTTAATTAGTGCTATGTTTGTTGGGGTTTTATGTCCTAGCAACATCTATGGTCATATCAAGATAGGTACTGACTTGTGTCCAGTGCCCTACTCATGGTGACTATCTGTTTATAGCACTGCCCCACTGTGAGACCAAGCTGACAGCACCATGAACCGTTATCCCACACAAGCAGATTATCCTGATACTGTGCTAACCAGTCCTTGCCATATCCTAGCAATGCTGAGCACCAGGCTAGGTAGCGACAAGTACCAATTTTGTAAGACATTGGTTTGACTCGGCTGTGATTCGAACTCCCGACTTTTCGCATGGGAAGCCTTCGCTCTACCGATTCGGCCACCGCGTCTGGCCGCTTAATCAGTGATAAATATACAGTGATATACAGCCGTCATCTCGGGGAGTGCCTCTAGATGTATGCTTATGTAGTGCATTATGTGAATATAAATTGAACTATGTTACACTATTTTATACCAAACTATTTTCTTATACGGCTAGCAGATTACCATCGAGTCACATGTGTGTGTGGCGTACCCCACCCCCAATCCGTCTCATCTTCTGGTTTGATGTGGTATTCCTATTTACATAATCGATCATAGGAAATAAGCAGATTTGTCCTTGTTTATCCTTGTACTACAATATTCAATTTCTCCCACTCCAAATACATGCATTATATGTGTATATAAGTATATATATATGTGTGAGCATTTCAAAATAATAAATGGCTTTTAATGTATTCATTCTATTATTTTACCATTTCTCAGAGTAGTATATTCATATAATATAGTTAATAGCACAGTTGGGTTCCCTCTCCAAGATTTACAAAGTAAGGTGTCTACAATTTAAATCGTGATATATATAGATACTGCACAATAATATTATAAGATCATAGGATAATAAATAATATTATAATAACCTCACCCGCCATTTTATATTTATATAATAGATTATATTGCACATAAACATATATACACATATCATGTTTTAGATATGTAATAACTCACAATGTGAAGCAAAAGAGTGAAAGAGTCTCACTCAGTTTGCTTAGGCTGTCACACAAACCAGCATATTACACTTGGGTGTTGCCTAATTTGTGGCACAATGGGACGTACAAACATATAAGCTTCAGCAAGATTTGACGAGTGGAGGTTCACGTATGGACTGGTTCCAGGTATGACGGAGGTGGGCTGTTCAACTCGTCACCTCGGGACAATGGTCGGTGGTGCCAGGGCCGCCTTCAGGGTCCGTCTCGGAGGCGCCTCGGCGATGTCTCGGCGATGCTTTTTGGTCTATTTGCGTTCAGGGTCCGTCTCGGCGACGCCTCCCTTTTCAGGTTGGAGACAAAAAGCGCCTCGAAAATGGCCGCCGCATGCAGTGGTTTCATCCAATCAGAGTGCAGCATTTCGATTGCAAATGGCCGCCACCTATGGGGGTGGCCATTTTCGAGGCGACCAACTGCTATTGTTGTTCAGACTAGCCTGACATCGCGGGCGCCTCCGAGGCGCCTCCGAGACGGACCCTGAACGCGGCCCAGGACACACTCGCAGTCAAGATATATATTTGTGTGTGTGGAGGTGAGGGGTTAATTTGCTTGGGTGTTCATGGTAATTCCTACATCTTTCAAGTCATCCAATTTCAAGTGCAATTTTCGATCCTTTTGTAGCTTTGTTATGTTAATGTATGTGAGTATATATAATGTAAGTATAACATACACGCATTCCATGGGTACATATGCACATGCACTTACTTGCATACACATATACATGAATACACATTTACACATGTGCATGCATGCACACACACATACACACATGCATCCATGCACACACATACACATGCATGCACACATACATGCATGCATCCATGCATCCACACATGCACACATATATACATGCATGCACATATGCATGCATATGTGCATTGCATATGTGCATTCACATGCACACACATGTATGTGCATGCACACACATGCATGCATCCACACATGCACACACATATACATGCATGCACATATGCATGCACATGTGCATACACTCACACATACACACATGCATGTGTGCATGCATGTGCATGCACTCATGCATACCCATGCACACCCATACATATATGCATGTGCATGCCCGCACGCATATTCATGTGCATGCCCACACACATATTCATGTGCATGCCCACACGCATATTCATGTGCATGCCCCCACGCATACACACATGCATGCCCACATACACATGTGCATGCCCACATGCATATGTACTGCATGTCTGCACGCATACACATGTACATGCCCACATGCATACACATGTGCATGCCCACACATATGTCCAGATGTGCATGCCCACACATGCACATACATGTGCATGTGCACATGTGCATGCACATACATATGCATACACACAGATGCATGCACACAGATGTGCATGCACACACATGTGCATGCACACACATGTGCATGCACACACATGTGCATGCACACACATGTGCATGCACACACATGTGCATGCACACACATGTGCATGCACACACATGTGCATGCACACACATGTGCATATGCACACACATGAGCATGCGCACACACATGTGCATGTGCACACACATGTGCATATGCACACACATGTGCATATGCACACACATGTGCATGCACTTGCATGCATACACATACATGCATGCACACATGCATGCATGTATATACACACATGTGCATGCACACATGCATGCATACACACATATGTGCATGCACACATGCATGCACACACACATGTGCACACATATGCATGCACCCACACATACACATATGCATACACACAAACACATATATGCACACATGCATACACACATGCATACATGCATGCACACATGCATGAACGCATGCACACATGCATACACATGCATCACTCATGCATGCACACATGTGTGCACACATGCATACACACATGCATGTACACATACATGCATGCATGCACACATGTACACTTGCATGTGCATGCATGCATACACACATGCACACACATGCACTCACACATGCACTCATACGCACACACCCATGCACATACATGCACACATGGGTACACACATGTATGCACACATGCATACACACATGCATGCACATGTGCACACACATGCACACCAATGCACACATATGCATATATAAAGATGCGGCGCCATCTGTGGTGGGTGTTAGGCTACAAAAGGTGAGTGTGTGAATTTCAAACTGAGGCACTCACCTTGAACTCGATGGCGAGGTTGCCCTTCTTGCGCTTCTTGTGCAGGACGTCGATGAAGTCCTCGACCGGTATGGCGTCCCTGGAGACGGCCGTGATGCTCTTCTCCTCCCGAGCTGCGGCATCGGTAAAGATATAGTCACGTATGTTGTCCACGCACCACATGGCGGGTGGCCCGACATGAGCGGGAGGGGCGACAGGCGCTGGGGGCAGCGGTGGGGGCAGGGGAGCAGGCATTCACCGCGGGCATCACATACTGCCAAGGGAGAAGTGTGGGAGGGCGGGCCGACGGGGCGATTGTCGTGGGCGGGGCGGGGATGGCTGGTGTTGCAGGGGCAGCAGCAGACACTGTGGAGCGGGCGAGGTGGGGGGGGGGGGATGAGACGGGGCGGGGCGAGGGCGGGGGCCGGAACTTCCCCCCCTAGGCAATGTGTCTGGAGATAATGGTTATAGGAGCCGAATTGACAGAACCTTACGGTCGGGGATCGGGGAGGGATTAGTGGGGGTGGGGGGAGACTACATTTGGCTGGGTGGGTATTAGGGTCACACTGCCACAGGGAAACGGCGGTACAGCAGGTTGGCGGTGGGGGGAGGAGGCATGGGCTGCACACTGAATAGTAGGGATGATGAGGATAATGCTGATGAGGATGGTGATGACAATGATAGTGGTGATGACAGTGGTGACAGTTGACACTGACGATGCACCCTACATACACGCGCGCCAGTTGCACACTTTATCGCTGACCGCTGATGCCAAACGCGCGGAAGCCGGCCGCTCGCCGTTCTGTCACAGTCAGAGGTGGAGATCCGTCGGCAGACAGACACATACTACTACCGAGGGGCAGGCCCCCGGGGGCGGACGGGGTCGGCCGGGCCGGGCCGGGCCGGGCAGACAGCAGGTCCGTCCCTAACAGATACCTGCCGTGGGTTGTGGGCTGCGTGCGGCAGGGAGTGGGGAGGGGGCGGTGATGGCCAACGTCGGACCTGGTGGCATGTGGAAATCCCAACAAACGCTAGAGCCAACCACTTTGACCAGACACGATGGGCGGGCCTACACTACAGGCTTGCGGCCGACAAAGCCACCCGCTGGCCGCTGGCTTCCTCCTGCTGCTGCTGCTTCTGCTGCTGCTGCCGTCGCTGGCACTCCGTCTGCTGCTGGTCTATCTGCTACTCTTCTTTCCGGCTCATGGTCGCTGACGAAATGTGAAAGCACGGACACCACGGAGAGGACGAATGACTGCTGTCGTCCGTCCGTCCGTCTGTGTGTGTGTCTCCTGCCACGTCTGCCCACACGGACCGTAGCACCGATGCACGGGCTGTGGAAGCTACTTCATTATGACGGACTGTGTGTGCCGGGTCACGGTATAGATCCAGTGTAACAGGGCGGGTCGGAGTGTGTGTGTGTGTGTGGGGGGGGGGGGGGGGGGGGGGGTGAGTAGGGGCGCCGCTCCGACCGGCCCCGGTCTGAGTACTACTACTACGATGACTACTAGTACTAGCAGCACTGAGGTGGCAGCCCGGGCCCGTCGCCTCCCTCACCGGGCTAGTGAGGACACCTGACTGTCAGCACGCAGTCCACGCCGCCTGTGAAGGAGGGCGCAGCGATGGACGGTATCGGCCGAAGGAGCCCGGCTCGGCGGCAGCCGTCAGGACGAGCTGTACGAGACCATCCCCGCCCGCCGCGCCTCACAGTGCGCGCTGACAGCGCCCCCAGGTGGCGTCCATAGCCGGTCGCACCGCACGGCACGGCACGGCCAGCACCCGGCCGGCCGTCGCCGCAGATCGGTCAGTAAGCCGTCTTATGTAGGCGTCAACTGGTTGATGCGGGAATCGAGGTGCACCTTAGGAGGGAGCCCCGGGTTGTTCGTGCTGGGTCGGGCCGGGCTGGGAGGGTGTTTCCCGGTGAACAGGTGTCGGTCTGGCCGGTGTGGACGTCGGCTACCCCCCGACAACGCGCCGCGCCGCACGCCCTGCTACGACTGCTTCCTGTCGGGAGTGGTGGATCGTGCGCCGCCTGCCGCCGCCACTACGCCGCTCCTGCCTGTCTGCTCCCCGCCGCTTCTGAGTCGGGGCCCGCGGCAATCAATACCGGCCTCCTCCGTGCGATGTCGCGCCGGCCACCACCGCCGAGCAGACAACCCACAGAGCCTGCTTCCCCTTTATTATAGTAACAGCGCCGAAAAGCCCCCACCACTCAACCCTCGTCCTCACTCACACCCAGCCACACACGTAACTGGTCCAGTACGGTAACACTGACAATAAGAAAAAGCTCCCCAGACATATATAATATATGTATATGTCATGACCTGCTATTCAACTCAAAGAAGCCCTCCCTTCATTCCACCCAATAAAAAAAGAAGTTTGAGATGCACAAAGCTTATAGACAGACACATGTCTGGTGCTCGTGTAAGGAGATTCACTCCGGTTATTACTGGGAGGGTGCGTGCATACACCCGTGTGTGCGCGCGGTGCAGCCCTCTGGCGGGCGCCCAACTCACTTGAGTATTTACGCTACACTCTGCCTATCGCTTGCCAGCCCGCCTTCTCGCCCCAGAGCAGCTCACTGCACCTGCGCACTAATTCGGGCCGTTCTGCTGCTGGATGCTTCTCCCCGCACCCACCTGACAACCGCTCACACCACCCAATGCGGCATGGCCAGGCGCGCGTGTGCGTGTGTACACTTGCGTGTATGCGTAAATGCGTGTATGTACGTGCATGAGCGTGCATGCCAATGTCCTTATTCATATGCATGTGTGCGTGTGTGCGATCGTGTCCATGTCTCTGCTATTGTGGTGCATGCGCGAGTCTGTGTGCATGTACGTGTGTGTGTATGTGTCCGTCTGATTATCAGTGTGTGCGGATTCGTGTGAGCATGACCGTGTGGCAATATCTGTGTACACGTGTGTATGGGTGTATGTGTCCATGTGCGTGTGCGTGTCCGTGTGAGCATGCTAGTGTGCGTGTGTGCATATCAGTGTATTGATGTGTCCATGTGCCTATGCATATCCATGTGCATACGCATGCGTGTCCATATATGTGTCTATATGTGGCCATGACCAGACAGGGTGGTCGAATGAGTAGAGCGTCCGTCTCCTGTTTTGAGAGATCATGAGATCCGAACCCATGAGTTCGTGGGTTCGAATCCTGGTCGAGTCAAACCAATGACTTATAAATTTATATTTGTCACTTCCTAGCCAGGTGCTCGGCATTATTAGGATAGGGTAAGGACTGGTTGGCTCAGTGTCAGGATAATGTGACTGAGTGGGATATCAGGTCATGGTGCTGGCGGCCTGGTTTCCCAGTGGGGCAGCACTATAAAGTCACCATGAGTGCACACTGGCACAAGTCGGTACCCGTCCTGATATGACCTGTTGCTAGGACGTAAAACAACAAACAAACAAGCAAACTGTGAGCATGCCAGTGTGCGTATTCGTGTGTGAGGGGCTGCATGCCCGTATCTGTGCCTATATGTATGTGGCCATGTGAGCATATCATTATCAGTGTGCGTGTGTGCGTATCCGTGTGTGAGTGGGTGTCCGTGTCCGTGTACAGGTGGCGCGCTCCGCTGTGAGGAATAAGCCCACCTCGCCTTGTTGCTCTGCTCCTCTCAGGGCCCGCCGGCGCAGTGATCGATCACCCGTGTCGAACTTTAACCCCATTAAACCCCAGCGCCACGCCGAGGCCATTCCCACAAGGCACTGCGGGGCCAGACGACCCGAGTGGTGTTATGCATTCAAACTGTTCGCGCCGAGTACCTAGGAGTCTAAATCTGGGCCGGGGCCGAGGGAGTATAGAGTGGGGGGTGGGGGGGGGGGGCGGAGCGGGGGAAAGTATGGGCACTTACTGGGGGCAATTAGTTAATGAGTTAATTAAGTACCATAATGCTATAGGGTGTATTATCACCCCGACTGTGGGTTGCCAGACGCGCTGTAACCGGGGAGACCTTTATTGACTAATACCGGGTAGAGTTGTTTGTTTGTTGTTGCTTTGCATCCTAGCAACATCTAAGGTCATATCAGGACGGGTCACCGTGTAGATTGTCTGTAGACAGTGGATATTGAGAACTGGATGCTTATGTGTGCGTGTGTGCGATCGTGTCCATGTATGTGCTATTGTGGTGCGTTTGCGAGTCTGTGAGTATGTGTCCATGTCTGTGTGTGATTATCAGTGTGTGTGGGTTCGTGTGAGCGTGACCATGAGGCAATGTCTGTGTATACGTGTGTATGCGTATCCGTGTGTGTGTGAGTGTCCGTGTGAGCATGTCAGTGTGCGTGTCCGTGTGAGCATATGTGTACTAGGCTGAAACCTGGTTCAAGTTCCACTTGTTTCACCGGGTGCCGTGGACGAATCGGCATAGCGCGGACTTATAGCACTACCATAGCACTTCCAATCTTGGAAGTTCGAATCCCAACCGAGTCAAGCCAATGACTTACCAAATTGATACTTGCTCCTGCCTAAACTGGCGCTAGTCCTTACTAGGAGAGGAACAGGACTGGTTTGTTCGGGATTAGGTGTATGTGGCTGAGTGGGAAAATCAGGTCAGGGTACCGGCAGCCTGTCCTCTCAGTGGGGAAACACTATAAAGTTGCCATGAGTGCACACTGTCACAAGGCAGTACCAATCCTGATATACCCTAAGATGTTGCGAGAACATAAAACTCCAACAAACTTATGAACTCGGTGTTTTTCACTGTGAAACTCGGGGAGTGTGAATGTGCACAATAGCTGTGTTTACACGGGCGATTTAAAACGCCTCATATGAAACGGCTTGCCTAGATCGATTCACATTTGCCATGTAAACGCGATGCTGTGGCGTTTTAGGGCTGAATCGCTTCATATGAAACGCCTCATCTATACCACCTCGGGAGGTGGTTTATTTGAAGCGATTCAGCTTGTTCCCGGGCGGCGATAGTATAAAATAGTAGTGCGTGCCGGGAACAGGGGGAGCAGTAACTAATCGCTGGTTCCCGGCAGTGTTAGGGCCCGATTACGCCGAAATCTAGTGAATGCGATCATATTTAACAGAATTACAGACTCAAATAATGAAATTTAATTAAATTAACTTTAAATTCCAAGCGATATTAACGTAGCAGCTACATCGGCGTCGAATCACCAAGTGTAAACAAAACAAATAGCAGTGCTAGCCGGCTACAGGCGCCTGCTGATTCCCGGCGCCACACACTTTTCAACTCCGCCGTGTAAACATCTCTCTAAAACGCTTCATATGAATCGCCTTGTCTAGAACGTTTCACAATTCCCCGTGTAAACACGGCTTTACACTCAAAGAGTGTCTATGGAGGTCACCGGTTAGTGGTGTTGTTGATCTCCGCTTGGTGGCCTAGAGGGGGTTTATAGTGTTCTTAATGTTCACGGGTTCAATTAATATGTATCTAATTCAATGGGGGGGGGGGGACCCCACGGAGTTGAAACTCCTTGTATAAATATGAATTTTTACGACGACTGTTTGCCATATGTTATGAATTTGTTTCCGCTTGCAGTAATAATCTAACTGTGGTATTTTAGGAATCCTATAGAAATTACGTAATTATTGATGATCTCATCTAAGCAACCCTACTTCGCTTGTGTTGCCTGGTATTTTAAATATGTTGTGGTGTGAGTGTGAATTATGCAGCGGAGTGCTATTAGACCTTAATGTGTGTTGTTGTTTAAGCCCTAGCTAGACCTAAGGTAATATCACGACGGGTACTGACTTGTGACAGTGTTCACTCATGATAATTTTATAGTGCTGCACCACTAGGAAATCAGGCTGCCAGCACCATGACCCAATATCCCATTCAGTCCTACTATCCTGACACTGAGCTAGCCAGTCTTTTCCCTATCCTATTAATGCCAAGCACCAGGCTAGGTAGTGACAAGTATCAATTTTATAAGTCATTGGTTTGACTCGGCCGGGTGTCGAACCTTCCACACGGAACCCTGAGCTCTACCGATTCAACTGCCCCGTGCGGTCGACCTGAATGTGGGAGATACTGCCCTCTAAGCCGCATTACATTTAAGGGGATTTACATAATCTGCTAATTGGTACGGAGAGGGAGTAATGGCATACATATTCATGTATGTTGATCTAACTAGTGACTTCTGATAATTAAAGCTGCATAGTCCAATGAAGGCATCAACATTTCGAAATTAAGACAATTATCTAGATTTGATCCTACATATCCAGATAATGGGGCTGTCACACTACTACATAACGTGGTAGCGTAAGCTGACGTAGGTGAAATTTGGCCATTACATACCCAAAACCTTCGACGTAGCTCAATGTAAGACAATGTGTGGCTTATACGTTAGCATGCACTATGTATACGTTAGACATACATCGAGTATGCTAGACATACGTTACACATACGTTATACATACGTTGAAGTACGTCAGGCGTAAGTCAAGCCGACAGAAACGTACAGTCAGCGTATTGACAACGTATTGAAAACGTATGGTGTCAGGGTTCTCATAAACACGCCAACATTAATTGTGTATGTCTCCATTTCAAATATATCCCAAGACTACCATTTTAAATCAAAGTTTCTTCAAACTAAAGTTCGGTCGATTATAG
Source organism: Branchipolynoe longqiensis (assembly GCA_030323885.1). NCBI lineage: Eukaryota > Metazoa > Annelida > Polychaeta > Phyllodocida > Polynoidae > Branchipolynoe > Branchipolynoe longqiensis. The sequence continues at coordinate 106,573,461 of CM059187.1, read as the reverse complement.
CAATCAGCCAAGTATATTTATCTATATATAAACAAGGCAGAAACTCAAAATCATCGGACTGTGCACCGTTAATGCTGGTCATTGTATTCCATTTATCCCAAATATAAATAATTATCCCGGAAGCGGTCTATAGTTGGACATTGCTTGGAGACAAACTTGGTGTGAGGGATTCAAAAGTCATAGTCGACGGTCACCGGAGACATTTTCTTCTGGCTCCTTTAAACTGTAAAGTGTGAAAATAACGTCGATAAACTCGTTAATTAGGTAACTCGTTACCTGGGGGAGGGGTGGGGGTGTGTGGAGATCCGGTCGATAAGTGGAGTGGGAGTGGAAGCTGGCACTACTTAAAACAGGTAGGGGGGCAGGTCAGAGACTGACAGGCTGAGAGGCCTGCTGCTCCCCGTGGAGGCAATCCAGAATAGAACTAGATCCACCTCGGTACAATCATCTCAGTAAACGGGCGTGCTTACAGTTACATTATGACTGCTAAACCTTGTCAGAAGCTGCTGTTATGGGGGGGGGGGGGGGGTAGGTGCAAACAAACGGAAAATTGCGCCTCCAGTAGGATTCGAACCCACACTTCGTACCATTCCAGGCATATATAGGTTATCTAGCTCCCTGATGCAATCAACCTATCTGTGCCTACAGGTATATATAGGTTATCTAGATCCCTGATGCAATCAACCTATCCGTGCCTACAGGCATATATAGGTTATCTAGCTCCCTGATGCAATCAACCTATCCGTGCCTACAGGTATATATAGGTTATCTAGCTCCCTGATGCAATCAACCTATCCGTGCCTACAGGCATATATAGGTTATCTAGCTCCCTGATGCAATCAACCTATCCGTGCCTACAGGCATATATAGGTTATCTAGCTCCCTGATGCAATCAACCTATCCGTGCCTACAGGCATATATAGGTTATCTAGCTCCCTGATGCAATCAACCTATCCGTGCCTACAGGCATATATAGGTTATCTAGCACCCTGATGCAATCAACCTATCCGTGCCTACAGGCATATATAGGTTATCTAGAACCCTGATGCAATCAACCTATCCGTGCCTACATGCATATATAGGTTATCTAGCTCCCTGATGCAATCAACCTATCCGTACCTACTGGCATATATAGGTTATCTAGCTCCCTGATGCAATCAACCTATCCGTAGCCTACAGGCATATATAGGTCTATCTAGCTCCCTGATGCAATCAACCTATCCATGCCTACAGGCATATATAGGTTATCTAGCTCCCTGATGCAATCAACCTATCCGTGCCTACAGGTCATATATAGGTTATGCTAGCTCCCTGATGCAATCAACCTATCCGTGCCTACAGGCATATATAGGTTATCTAGCTCCCTGATGCAATCAACCTATCTGTGCCTACAGGCATATATAGGTTATCTAGCTCCCTGATGCAATCAACCTATCCGTACCTACAGGCATATATAGGTTATCTAGCTCCCTGATGCAATCAAGCTATCTGTGCCTACAGGCATATATAGGTTATCTAGCTCCCTGATGCAATCAAGCTATCCATGCCTACAGGTATATATAGGTTATCTAGCTCCCTGATGCAATCAACCTATCCATGCCTACAGGCATATATAGGTTATCTAGCTCCCTGATGCAATCAACCTATCCGTACCGACAGGCATATATAGGTTATCTAGCTCCCTGATGCAATCAACCTATCCGTGCCTACATGCACATAGTTATCTAGCTCCCTGATGCAATCAACGTATCCGTACCTACAGGCATATATAGGTTATCTAGCTCCCTGATGCAATCAACCTATCCGTGCCTACAGGCATATATAGGTTATCTAGCTCCCTGATGCAATCAACCTATCCGTACCAACAGGCATGTAACGAAGGAGGCTAGAAGTCAGATGTAGAAGTGAATAAGGGCGACATCATTTATTCCTACTACAAACATGTGTTATGAATGCTTGAACATCAGCACAATATTAGCTCCCATAATGAACAATCATCGAATAAGTTTGCTTAGCAATAACCAATATCATCTTTCATGATGAACAATCATCGAATGAGTTGCATAGCAATAATCAGTATGATACCACATAATGAATAATCAGTACAATATCGAGTCAAATGATATCTGGCTGGGCCACCGCCCTACCGAAGAAGAAAAAAAAAAAAAAAACTCAAGGTTGTGCTCTGGGGCGCAGCTAGCAGGCGAGTGAGGTCTAGTGCACCTCACAAGGTTGGGGGGCGTGGTCAGACAGCGCCGCCTGCACCCCTGGTAGCGAACCCAGGAACCACAGTAGTGGAGTGACCAAAAGTAGTATAGCGGGAGTCCTTCTCTCTTACATCTGCATACAGGTCTGTATACGAGTTGTAACGAAGGAGGCTAGAAGTCAGATGTAGAAGTGAATAAGGGCGACATCATTTATTCCTACTACAAACATGTGTTATGAATGCTTGAACATCAGCACAATATTAGCTCCCATAATGAACAATCATCGAATAAGTTTGCTTAGCAATAACCAATATCATCTTTCATGATGAACAATCATCGAATGAGTTGCATAGCAATAATCAGTATGATACCACATAATGAATAATCAGTACAATATCGAGTCAAATGATATCTGGCTGGGCCACCGCCAAGGCCTACCGGCCGACCCAGCCAAAAAGAAGAAAGAGAAAAAAAAAAAAAAAACATCATTCTATTACGAACAATCATCGATTGATGCTGCAGCTCGTATATCATTAAGAATGCGGTCAGCAATTGGCAAAGTAATGTACTTGTACACACAATCTGATTTCCAATCGCCGCGAGCCTTAATCTCTTCTATAGTTGCCCCCTGCATATGGAGGAAGGTGCAGCCACCTCTCCTAAGGGAATGGCAAGAGTAGTCATCAGGGTTAAAACCCGAACATATACATAGATATTTAATAGTCGATTGAAGTATAACGTAAGTTAAAGGCTTAAACCCACCCATCGGCGAAGGCACTTGAAAAGCTGCTGAGCCCTCAGACACGGGTACCTGAGTGAAATGTAATTTCGTCCAATGAACTGCACATAGGGATTTATTTTTAAGCGAAGCTATAGGGATTAGCAACTTGCGCTCCTTGAATTGAATTGTTTTCGAACGCCTTACTGAAACAATCATCCCCCAAGCAAAAAATTCAAAATCCGACCTCAGCAGGGTCGAATCTGAGAGTGTCAACTGACACTTACGTAATAAACCTCGGAAACCTGTTAATATTGCAGCCCTTGTTGCCACATGACCTAGAGAATCCGTTAGAAATTCAAACATAACTAATAAATTACGTGGAAGCAGAGGCTTTGCCGATTTTACCTCACACCCAAGAATCCGCTTAACACCTCCTAGAGTAGTTTTCACCGTATGGCTTTTATAATCAATAGGCACAGCATCCTCAGATTTTAGGAAAAAATTTAAAGCCGATAAATAGTTAGTTATAGAACTGTAAGTTAAACTGCGAGCTAACCAAGCTATGTATAAAGCGACCTGACTTGACAGACACGGTATCGGGGCAAGAAGCCCTTTAAATTGATCTATAAAAATGAAATACTTTCTTATCTGCGTCGAGCGAGTGGTGCGACTATTTGGCGCGTAATACTGCATGGCTATTGTCTTCGCCTCCGCCTGCAGCGTTGCCAGACCTACAAAGCAATATGTCCCATAACGCATTATCACTCGAACAGATGGGAACAACATAAAGTCCTAGTCTTATCGGCCTGCACTATTCTTTCTCGCTGTTGAGGGGCAACCCACCTACTCAGGCTATCACATATTATATTATAATTGGTCTTAATATGCACTGCTGTTATATTAAAATTATAGCGTATGGAAACCCAAAATATGCGCTTCAGTAAATTCATTATAATCTGATTCTTTGAAACACCCTTAACAAGAGCTGACCTCACAGTGTTATTATCAGTTATAAATACAACATTTTTATTTCTCCAGAATCCAGACCAACGATCAACAGCCGCAACAACTGCCCACATTTCTTTGACATTAATGTGTGACTGACCCAACTCCATAGGCGCTAACACTCTATGGTGGGTTAAACAATTAACCGGCTGGTTATCTCTGAAAAAACCTACGCACCAGTCATTGCCATGTAGAGCACCATAACCTTGCTGTGAAGCGTCCGTATAAACGGATAGAGTTTCTCCCTGGTTTACCAATATTTTCTGTTCACCGTTAAATTGATCCACATAGGAAAGCCACCACTGGATCTCTTCCTGAAACGCTTTGTTTATCCTATATCTGTGATAAGGAAGTTTCAGGGCCTTTACTGCACTATGAATACGAGCCGAGAAGCAACGACCACCACGAACTACCACAGAACAGTGCGATAACCGACCCCCTAACTGCTCCAACTCCTTCCTAGTTGCTTTTCTCTTGTTAACGAATGTATTAAGGTGATTCTTCAATTTAATCAATTTATCAACAGGTAATTTCACTTTCATAGTTATACTGTCTATCATAATACCAAGAAATCTAGTACTTGTAGAAGGAGTAACCAATTTTGAAAAATTAATGTAGAAGCCTAGGCGCCTCAATATAGAAATCAATTCTAATTGATTTAACCGACAGTCCTCATATGACCTACCTAGTACAGCAAAATCATCTAAGTAATTTACAACACGCTCATTACCGTGTCGAATAGCACAACGATATAAATAGTTCGATATTTTTGTAAATATATACGGGCTAGAAGACAGACCCATAGATAACCTATTGTCCAAAAAAAATTTGTCTACACCATTAATATTCCATATCAAACCTTGCCTATCCCTGTCCGACGGGTGAATACTGACAGCCCGTAAGCATCCTGAATGTCAATCACCGATATATAGTCACCATGTATAAGCATTTTTAATAATGTGTCGACACTTTTATAACGAAATTTACAACAGGTTTCTGATACAAAGTTATTCACTGACTTCCCATAGGGCTTACTGCAGTCTACTATAACCCTATAACCAGAACCTGCCGCCTTTGGTATGCAGAACATGTTATGGGAGCAAGTAGGACGCGTATTAGTTGGAGAAATATAGCCTTTATCAACTTCGGCCTGCAACTTTGCCTTAATAAAAGTGTTATGTTCCTGGACTTCTTTGCTGGTATAAGTGCAGTTATAAGAATTACTAAACTGTTCATTAATAATCTTAAAGCCAAAAATTACTCCATGCAATATATATTCCCAGTCCGGGTCGGTGTCATTTTGGAAAAAAGTCTCAACAAAAATTCGGCATGGCTTTATCATCGCAACTGCAACCGGCAATTGTGTGTTGACAGCTACAAATTCCGTTGAAACAATCTTGAGAAACGGCAAAACTACGATTATAAGAACTATTAGAATATTTATCATAAGCGGTGACATAGAAGTAATCCACCCTAACCGATACCTCTAACCATGTTGCTTCAATTGGATTCCAACGGGGCATAGGCCCAGTTGCATGATTGCCAATCACCTGACTATCAATTAACCGACCCTGCACCGGCATGTCGCAACTGGCTATTTTTAGCAGAGACGGAGAAGCACACCCTTCCCCATTCATTACTACAGTATTCATTGTAACGTTACCGCTATGAACAGTCCTATTATTAACAGTACACTTATTTAAATTTGTCTTATTATTTGTAGTTAACGTATTAATTTTCTGCGCATTTGAACTGTGTCTACAAGCCTTACTAATCTTTCAGTCTCTACGGCAATTTACTCGTTTGTGACTACGGCTGCCGCACCGCGAGCACCAGTGTCCATAGTCGCACGTCATGTTATCCCGTGAACACCCTTGTTCGCCATTGTAGGCAAAACAAGGTTTCTTACCATCACGCGTGTAGAGACGATTAGCACCACTAGTAGTGTTAGCGGAAATACCTGGTTTTTTATTGTCCTTGATATTTTCGAATGCATAGTGCCTTAATGCCAAATCACTGTTTCCTACTACGAACGCGTCGAAACCTTGTTTTTGAGCCAGCTTTCGAACTCCAGTGTCATATGCAACGTGTGCAGTGTTATTATAATTATTATGCTTAGCCTTAGCGCTGATATAACTTATATGGTTGAATAAAGCATGGCAAGCATTAATGTCATCATAAGAATTACTATCCTGAAACCAGGCACATGTTGACTCAATAAGTTCATAACCATTCAATTTTTTTACTTGCTTTCTCTCACACGTGTGGTGCTTCAGCGTCCACTTACGTTGACGCCTCCTCTCCCTACTCGGTGTTCTACTTCCCGAACTTGATGAAGAAGACCTGCGACGACGGTGACACCGGTGCGCGCGACCCGCCTTGCTCCTACCCCTTTCTGCCGACACGTCCAACACCCGGAGTTCTTCCTCGACCATGGTCCTCTGCCTCTCTAACGCTGCTACCCGCTTCCCCGCCTTTCCAGCAATTCGACTTGCGACTTCAGCGCGGCCTCGTCCGCCGACAGGGTGTCTTCTAACACTGCTGCCGTCGCGCCACGCACCTCCGCTTTAACTTCAGTCGCCATTTTTCCTACTTGTTTCAACTGCTGCTCAGGCACAGGGTGTGCACGGGTTGCACGTTTTGTAGATGCTGATAACCTCATAGGACACAATTCATTGACCGGCAACACGTGCTTCTGACCACACGGCCCGCAGTAGTCAGTTACATGCTGCATGGGTCAAAACTCAAGGTTGTGCTCTGGGGCGCAGCTAGCAGGCGAGTGAGGTCTAGTGCACCTCACAAGGTTGGGGGGCGTGGTCAGACAGCGCCGCCTGCACCCCTGGTAGCGAACCCAGGAACCACAGTAGTGGAGTGACCAAAAGTAGTATAGCGGGAGTCCTTCTCTCTTACATCTGCATACAGGTCTGTATACGAGTTATATAGGTTATCTAGCTCCCTGATGCAATCAACCTATCTGTACCTACAGGCATATATAGGTTATCTAGCTCCCTGATGCAATCAACCTATCCGTGCCTACAGGCATATATAGGTTATCTAGCTCCCTGATGCAATCAACCTATCCGTGCCTACAGGCATATATAGGTTATCTAGAACCCTGATGCAATCAACCTATCCGTGCCTACATGCATATATAGGTTATCTAGCTCCCTGATGCAATCAACCTATCCGTACCTACTGGCATATATAGGTTATCTAGCTCCCTGATGCAATCAACCTATCCGTACCTACAGGCATATATAGGCTATCTAGCTCCCTGATGCAATCAACCTATCCGTGCTTACAGGCATATATAGGTTATCTAGCTCCCTGATGCAATCAACCTATCCATGCCTACAGGCATATATAGGTTAGCTAGCTCCCTGATGCAATCAACCTATCCGTGCCTACAGGTATATATAGGCTATCTAGCTCCCTGATGCAATCAACCTATCCGTGCCTACAGGCATATATAGGTTATCTAGCTCCCTGATGCAATCAACCTATCCGTACCTACAGGCATATATAGGTTATCTAGCTCCCTGATGCAATCAAGCTATCTGTGCCTACATGCATATATAGGTTATCTAGCTCCCTGATGCAATCAAGCTATCCGTGCCTACAGGTATATATAGGTTATCTAGCTCCCTGATGCAATCAACCTATCCGTGCCTACAGGCATATATAGGTTATCTAGCTCCCTGATGCAATCAACCTATCCGTACCTACAGGCATATATAGGTTATCTAGCTCCCTGATGCAATCAACCTATCCGTGCCTACATGCATATAGTTATCTAGCTCCCTGATGCAATCAACGTATCCGTACCTACAGGCATATATAGGTTATCTAGCTCCCTGATGCAATCAACCTATCCGTGCCTACAGGCATATATAGGTTATCTAGCTCCCTGATGCAATCAACCTATCCGTACCAACAGGCATATATAGGTTATCTAGCTCCCTGATGCAATCAACCTATCTGTACCTACAGGCATATATAGGTTATCTAGCTCCCTGATGCAATCAACATATCTGTGCCACAGGCATATATAGGTTATCTAGCTCCCTGATGCAATCAACCTATCCGTACCTACAGGCATATATAGGTTATCTAGCTCCCTGATGCAATCAACCTATCCGTCCCTACAGGCATATATAGGTTATCTAGCTCCTTTATGCAATCAACCTATCCGTGCCTACAGGTATATATAGGTTATCTAGCTCCCTGATGCAATCAACCTATCCATGCCTACAGGTATATATAGGTTATCTAGCTCCCTGATGCAATCAAGCTATCCGTGCCTACAGGTATATATAGGTTATCTAGCTCCCTGATGCAATCAACCTATCCATGCCTACAGGCATATATAGGTTATCTAGCTCCCTGATGCAATCAACCTATCCGTACCTACAGGCATATATAGGTTATCTAGCTCCCTGATGCAATCAACCTATCCGTGCCTACATGCATATATAGGTTATCTAGCTCCCTGATGCAATCAACCTATCCGTACCTACAGGCATATATAGGTTATCCAGCTCCCTGATGCAATCAACCTATCCGTGCCTACAGACATATATAGGTTATCTAGCTCCCTGATGCAATCAACCTATCTGTACCTACAGGCATATATAGGTTATCTAGCTCCCTGATGCAATCAACCTATCCGTGCCTACAGGCATATATAGGTTATCTAGCTTCCTGATGCAATCAACATATCCGTGCCTACAGGCATATATAGGTTATCTAGCTCCCTGATGCAATCAACCTATCCGTACCTACAGGCATATATAGGTTATCTAGCTCCCTGATGCAATCAACCTATCCGTCCCTACAGGCATATATAGGTTATCTAGCTCCCTGATGCAATCAACCTATCCGTGCCTACAGGTATATATAGGTTATCTAGCTCCCTGATGCAATCAACCTATCCATGCCTACAGGCATATATAGGTTATCTAGCTCCCTGATGCAATCAACCTATCCATGCCTACATGCATATATAGGTTATCTAGCTCCCTGATGCAATCAACCTATCCGTACCTACAGGCATATATAGGTTATCCAGCTCCCTGATGCAATCAACCTATCCGTGCCTACAGACATATATAGGTTATCTAGCTCCCTGATGCAATCAACCTATCCGTACCTACAGGCATATATAGATTATCTAGCTCCCTGATGCAATCAACCTATCCGTGCCTACAGGCATATATAGGTTATCTAGCTCCCTGATGCAATCAACATATCCGTGCCTACAGGCATATATAGGTTATCTAGCTCCCTGATGCAATCAACCTATCCGTACCTACAGGCATATATAGGTTATCTAGCTCCCTGATGCAATCAACCTATCCGTCCCTACAGGCATATTTAGGTTATCTAGCTCCCTGATGCAATCAACCTATCCGTGCCTACAGGTATATATAGGTTATCTAGCTCCCTGATGCAATCAACCTATCCATGCCTACAGGCATATATAGGTTATCTAGCTCCCTGATGCAATCAAGCTATCCGTGCCTACAGGTATATATAGGTTATCTAGCTCCCTGATGCAATCAACCTATCCATGCCTACAGGCATATATAGGTTATCTAGCTCCCTGATGCAATCAACCTATCCGTACCTACAGGCATATATAGGTTATCTAGCTCCCTGATGCAATCAACCTATCCATGCCTACAGGCTATAGTTCAGCTCCTGATGCAATCACTACCGTCTACGGATATTAGTATCTAGCTCCCTGATGCAATCAACCTATCGTGCCTACAGGCATATATGGTATCTAGCTCCCTGATGCAATCAACTATCGTGCCTACAGGCATATATAGGTTATCTAGCTCCCTGATGCAATCAACCTATCCGTGCCTACAGGCATATATAGGTTATCTAGCTCCCTGATGCAATCAACCTATCCGTACCTACAGGCATATATAGGTTATCTAGCTCCCTGATGCAATCAACCTATCCGTACCTACAGGCATATATAGGTTATCTAGCTCCCTGATGCAATCAACCTATCCGTACCTACAGGCATATATAGGTTATCCAGCTCCCTGATGCAATCAACCTATCCGTGCCTACAGATATATGTGGATTCTTGCCTGAGAGGTCCCCCTGGAATTGTATGACCTTTTAAATGGTTCATGTCCATAAGTCATTTAATGCATACAATTACATACAACCAATGCATTTGACATAGACACACATGGTGTGTCCACCAGCCTTACAGTAGCTTGTGCAGGGTCCTGGTCATGGAACCAGTGTTGTGGAGCTGATGCAAACAAAAGAAACATTGCGGCTATTGTTGGATTCAAACCTATACTTCTTATCATTGCTGGGCTAGCATGCTCCCTGATACACTCAACCTACCTATGCCTACCTGTGTATGCGGTATTTCACCTGGGGAAGTCAGTGCCCCTCACTACACTACCATTGATTAAGACTCCCATTATACTTAGTAGCTGGAGTTAATGTTAGCCAAGAATCAATATACATTTGTTTACCATTTCACACTCTTACAAAGCATATGGCGAGGCGTTGGGAGTGTTAGTCATGTCAGTTCAATCAAATGTTCATATAAAGAGGGTGGTGGTGATGATGTTGATGATGGATGTAATGATGATGGGGTTGTTGATGGTAAATATGACGATGGCGATGATTATTTGTTTGTTGTTGTTTTACATCCTATAAATATCTACGGTCATGTCAGGATGAGTACCGACATGTGACAGTGTGCTCTCATGGTGACTTTATAGTGCTGCCCCACTGGGGGACAAGCTGACTAGATATCTCACTCAGTCCTGATACTGAGCTAACTAGTCATTGCCCATTCCTAGTTCTACCAAACACCAGGCTAGGTAGCAACAAGTATCAATTTTGTAAGTCATTGGTTTTACTCGGCCGGCGTTCGAACTCCCGAATTTTCGTACGGGAAGCTAGCGCTCTTACCGATTCGGTCATTGCCCCTGGTTGATAGTGATGATGATGATGATGAGGATGAGGATGATGATGATGGTGGTGGTGATGATGATGATGATGTAAATTTAATAGACCACCTTTAGTAACAGGTACCATTCATTCCAAGGCGCTGTACAGTAAAACCGTGATCTAACCATGATTTAACTTGCTTACAATAGTTGGGGGATCGAGACATTTCTTAGCATAAACGACTGTCATGTACAGTTATAACAAATGGATAGGAACTACATTGTGGGAGAGGATGGTCTGGACAAGTGGTACTCCCTGTACGACTTTAAGGGAAGGTGATATTACATATGGTTTTGAGTTTGGTTAAAATGGAAAATAAACAGTCTTAAAATCAAGTAAATAACATTATGAGATTCCGTTCTCTTTACAGAGAATGTTGAGAGTTTGCCCATTCCAACCTCATCACCAATCTGGTTATGTCAGCCCTAATTGAAATAAAGCCTTGTCACATTGTGAATGGAAATTAACTCACTAAACGAGAATTATGTACCGTCATATCTGCTTTTCATGAGTGGAAATTAAATCGTTAGTTAGCATGTTGATGCTGTGGTGTATTCATGCCAACAGAATTATCATTATCTGGAAGCTAATATTCGTAGGTATTGGGGGAGACGTGGCAACGGGTAAAGCGTTGTGCCCAGAGAACATTCTGTCACATGTGCTGAGTCAGCACCTTGCAGCTACGTATGCATAGCGCAGCCCACGCATTTGCGCAGTCATTGTGCGCACCTCCGAACAGCCTGCGTAGGTGCAGAACAGCGCCACCTACGGGGCAGTATGTGTGTAGGTATAGAACAGTGCCACCTGCAGGGCTGTCTGTGTGTATGTGTAGAACAGTGCCACCTACAGGGCAGTCTGTGTAGGTGCAGAATAGTGCCACATACAGGGCAGTCTGTGTGTATGTGTAGAACAAGACCACTTACAGGGCTGTCTGTGTGTAGGTGTAGAACAACACCACCTACAGGGCAGTCTGTGTGTAGGTGTAGAACAACACCACCTACAGGGCAGTCTGTGTGTAGGTGTAGAACAACACCACCTACAGGGCTGTCTGTGTGTAGGTGTAGAACAACACCACCTACAGGGCTGTCTCTGTGTAGGTGTAGAACAGTGCCACCTACAGGGCAGTCTGTGTGTAGGTGTAGATCAGTGCCACATATAGGGCAGTCTGTGTGTATGTGTAGAACAACACCACCTACAGGGCTCTCTGTGTGTAGGTGTAGAACAGTGCCACCTACAGGGCAGTCTGTGTGCAGGTGTAGAGCAGTGCCACCTACAGAGCAGTCGGTGTATAGGTGTAGAACAGCACCACCCTCAGGGCAGTCTGTGTGCAGGTGTAGAAAAGCACCACCTACAGGGCAGTCCGTGTGCAGGTGTAGATCAGCGTCACCTACAGGGAAGCCTGTATGTAGGTGTAGAACAGCACCACCTCCAGGGCAGTCTGTGTGTAGGTGCAAAACAGTGCCACCTACAGGGCAGTCTGTGTGCAGGTGTAGAACAGTGCCACCTACAGGGCACTCCGTGTGTAGGTGTAGAAAAGCACCACCTACAGGGCATTATGTGTGTATGTGTAGAACATCGCCACCTACAGGGCAGTCCATGTGCAGGTGTAGAGCAGCGCACCTGCAGGGCTGTGTGTGCGTAGATATAGAAGATTACCACCTACAGGGCAGTATGTGTGTATGTGTACAACAGCGCCACCTACAGGGCAGTCTGTGTGCAGGTGTATAACAGTGCCACCTACAGGGCTGTATGTGCGTAGATGTAGAACAGCAGCACCTACAGGGCAGTCTGTGTGTATGTGTACAACAACACCACCTACAGGGCAGTATGTGTGCAGGTGTAGAACAGCGCCACCTACAGGGCAGTCTGTGTCTATGTGTACAACAACGCCACCTACAGGGCTGTATGTGCGTAGATGTAGAACAGCAGCATCTACAGGGCAGTCTGTGTGTATGTGTACAACAACGCCACCTACAGGGCGGTATGTGTGCAGGTGTAGAACAGCGCCACCTACAGGGCAGTAATGACTTTAACATTGATCCTTGTCACTTCATAGCCCTACGCTCGACATTAATACGATAGGGCAAGGATTGGTTCGCTCAGTGTCAGGATAATGTGACTGAGTGGGATATTAGGTCATGGTGCCAGCTGCCTGATTTCCCAATGGGGCAGCACTATAAAGTCGCCATGAGTGCGCACTGTCACAAGTCGGTACCCGTCCTGATATGATATTAGATATTGCTAGGACGTAAAACAACAACAAACAATCTACAGGCCAGTTTTAGTTAAGGCCACCACACACTAATAGTGGTCCATAGAACAGGTTTCTGATACCTACACTGTTCAATTATCACATCCCATTTAGTCACCGGCGAACAGGATGGCCGAGTCGGTAAGAGCGCTAGCTGGCCTCCCATGCGTGAGGTGGTGGGTTCGAAACCCGGTCGAGTAAAACTAATGACTTAAAACTTAATAATTGTCGCTATCTAGCGTGGCGCTCAGCATTAATATGATTGGTCAAAGACTAGTTATCTCAGGTTAATGTGACTGAGTGAATTAGCACTTCATGGCGCCGCTGGCCTCTTCTCCCAGTGGGGCAGCACTATGAAGTCACTATGAGTGTGCACTGACATAAGTCTTGAAGTTGCTCAGATGTAAAATCCTAACAAACAAACAAAGCAAGTTTTGAGTCGATGATCTACGTCATCCACGACATTGCCGACATGTGCATTGACTTTGGGTTCAGTGTGTGAGTTATTGAACTGTCCAATATATCAGCAGCTATTACGATTTTGTGTTGACACACTTGCTATCCAGACCGCACTTCATCCACACCTCTCTCTATATCCTCTCCCTTGGCCTTGCTCCTCCTTGATATGTCTGACAAGAGTTCCAGGAGGGGGAGCCTGTCAGCATTTCACTTTCTACTCTTACTCTGTCTGTGTCTTTGGCTCGTTGGATGGTCGCCATAGAGCAAATAGACATGGTCCTTTGACTCAACTCTCCTCATTTCTCTTTCCTAGACTCTACCCTTTTTTTTTCTCCCAGGCATACTTCTCCCCCTGACCAAGGGAGTTGTGTGCTTGGGTGGGGCCCTTTACCTTTAGGTTTCTCTCACTTTGTTCTTGTTGCTGGAACTGCTGGACCCATCTTTACGCGCCTTTCCTCAGAAACCCTTGCTGCTGTCTGCTGGATACCAGTGCTGTGCTACCGCTGGACTGGAGATTCTGGACCACCCCAATGACTCGTCGTTTAATCGTTGTAAAGACATTCCCCAGCTTCTACAATCATCCCACCAGAAGATTATTCTTCAACCAAAGATTGGGCCGATTTATCGGAGCTTCTCTATAATGTTGTAGTTCTGCAACCAGTAACCATCGTAACCCAGTATCTCTCTCTCGTGTTGGCACATGAGCTGATTAAGCAGGGGAAATGTCAATCATGGACAATTAGTCTTCCTCATTCCACTGCTCCTTGCCCTATCCTCATAATGCTGAATGTCAGGCTAGGTAGCGACAAGTATAAATTTTTAAGTTATTGCTTTGACTCGACCAGGGTTTATACCGGGGATTGGAATCACATGACCTACCAACATGCGAGGCAGACGCTCAACTCATTCAGGCACCCTGTCTTCACTTCTCATGAACACGGATTAAATGGAACCTTAATCAAACAAAGCGAGTCATGAAGAAGGACTTAACGTTCTGGGTAATATGGATCGTGGGAGATAGGGGCAAGGACGGGTGTGGTTTTAGTGTCGTGCGGCACCACTAGGCGTCGCGTGCAGTGGAGAGTGGGTTGTGGATGGGCGTGTAGATGGCGCTGTGATCACCGGGCAGGTGGGTGCCCCAATAATAAAAGGTCATGGTGGGAAATTCGCAGAAGGAGTCGCATGGCAAAGCCTGCCTACCCCCTCCGCCCTCGGGTATATTACGTGATCGTCTGCTATGTTGTGTCCGGGTATGTCCGGGCGAGCCACATCGAAAGTGTAGGGGCAGAACTGGCAAGATGGCAATTTCATTATTTCCCTCTCAGATAAGTTCCCTGGATCCCGAAATAGTTTAGACAATGAAGGAGAACAGTGAATAGCTATGAGTCAATGAAACAAAAAAAAGGAATATAACAAAACTAACTTTTTGTAGGCTTGAATCTGATATATATTTCCATTTTTCGATTGGCATTTACGTGGTTTTGCGCCTGAACTCTTCTTGTGTAGTTGGTATTTTATCTGCGGTTTCGAGTCTTGTCGCGATAGCGGGTTCTCAACTGACAAAAGGAACCTATGTGTTTATTGTATAAAGGATACCAAAAGAAGTTGTTTTCTACACACAGTGACATATTCTCTCGTTCACTTCTAACGATAGGATGGCACTATTTTCTGTTTGGACGATCTATATTTGTACTAGTAAAGTAAAAGGAACCTCCGCACCACCCATCTAAACAAGTTGTTTTTTTCTGCACGATGCGAGATAGTATCTCAACCATTGTTAACAACAGTAACATGATTTGGCCAACAGTATTTCACGTTTTGACGAATTCTAACCATACTCGTCAAATAGAACGAACCGATGCACCACCCACACTAAGTAATTAGTTGTTCTACAAATATTTACTCTCACTCACTGCTAATGATACTAGCACAAATTGGACTGCACTGTTTCATGTTTTGACAAGTTTTAACTGTATTTGTCAAATGCTCAACAATCTCTGGATTCGCTAACTACAGAATACCACATTTGCTACAGCTCAGCAGCATGAAACGTATGTGCAAGTGTAGTTGTATGTAAGCTGCAATACGCATTTGATGTTGAGTTGGTATAACCAAAAACAGAATGGTTTAGGACTAAAATAAGTAATGCATGAGGTAATTATGTTGTGCATAGTATATCATTATATATATATAGGTTATATATAGGTTTGCTTTGTTGATACAGAATGAACATTCAAGCAGAATTCTTTCAGAGATTACTCCAACGGTCAGAACCAAATATCCAAACAGACCTCATATTAAAGACATTTGACTGGCAATATTTAGCTATGTCTAGAACAAAGGCTATTTGTGAGATATTGTAAATAGTGTTAGTATTTAGCCTAGTTGGAAAGGACTGATAGAGTTGTATCGACATAATATGGAATCACTCATATAATATATTTTGGGACAACCATCATCTCAGAAGATTATTTATTATCGATGGAAGCTGAATTGGTCCAAGACAAAATCGTATCAACCGCAAATATAGACAAATTAAATGCAGAATAATCCGAAGGATAGAGCAGCCATGAAAATAGAACTGGGATAGTCATGAAAACAGAGATAGAATAGTCATGAAAACAAAATTCGAAAGGATGTGGAAACAGAAATAGAATCGTCATCAAAACAAAAATAGAATAGTCATGAAAACAAAATTCGAATAGTAATGGAAACAAAATTCGAATAGTCATGGAAACTAAATTCGAATAGTCATGGAGACTAAATATCGAATAGTCATGGAAACTAAATTCGAATACTCATGGAAACAGAAGTAGAATCGTCATGAAAGAAGTAGAATAGTGATGAAATCAAAGATAGATTTATCTGCTACTGAAATGCAGACAATCAAATAACTTATCAGCAGCTACTGTTTGATTAGACAACACCAACACTACAGCTGACCAGCATTGAAAACAAGCCTGGGTACCCGGGCTTACATGCTATGGACAGTATAAATACAGCCTCAATATTTAAAAAAGAAAGAAAAAAAGAATGGTCGTGGAAACAGGGAAACTTAAATAGAATCGGCATCGAACCAGAAATAGAGTCGTGGAAATGGAATATAATCACCATGGAAACAGAAATAGAACCGACGTGGAAATAGAATTGGCATAGAAACAGAAATAGAGCAGGATTAGAATATTCATGGAAACCCCCACGTAGGTAAGCCAAAATGCAATCACATCGCGTGTGAAATCTTAAATTAATAAAATCAGATGACTTCAAAACGCACCACTTCGCTTCAAAGTATCAGAGTAATTCTCAGTGCAAAAAAAAGGACAATTACTCCAAGCTCAAAAATCATCCAAGACGCCATCTACCTTCCCATCTTACTTATGAAGGTACCTACAGGATTACTTTTATTCTCTAGCTATCGGTAGAGCGCTGGCTCCCCGTGTGGAAGGTCGGGAGTGCGAATCCCAGCCGAGTCAAACCAATGACTTATAAAGTTGATAATTGTCGCTAACTAGCCTGGCACTCTACATTAATAGGATAGGACAAGGACTGGTTAGCACAGTATCAGGACCGTGGGGGATATCAGGTCATGGCGACAGCGGCCTGGTCTGCCAGTGGGACAGCACCATAAAGTCGCCATGAGTGGACACTGTAACAAGTCAGTACACATCCTGGTATGACCCTAGATATTGCTATGACGTGAAACAACAACAAACAAACAACTTTTATTCCCACCTAGACTTGCCAATCAACAGGAGCGTGTACCACAACGGCTCACTATTCTCCTTCTTTCCACACCCATACAGGGGGAGTGAAACTGGCCCCGGTGCATGGCGGGTAGGTGTGTCTTTGACGACTACCGGGCACACAGCGCCACCTGTGGCCGTCCTCTGAAACAGACAGGAGATCAGAGGGTGCGTGGTGTGTTCTCCCAGCCTCACACAACCACCGGCCCCTGCGACTCTTACCCAGCAGCCGACAAACAATAGCGACCTTCCGCCCCTCTTCCCCCTCCCTCCCGCCGCCCCCGACGCGCCATCTGACGGGCCAGGTAGGTTGTAGGTGGGTAGGCTATAGGTGGAGAGGCTGTAGGTAGGGTGTAGGTCGGTAGGCTACAGGTGGATAGGCTGTAGGTAGGTTGTAGGTGGGTAGGCTGTAGGTGGATAGGCTGTAGGTAGGGTGTAGGTGGGTAGGCTGTAGGTAGGGTGTAGGTGGGTAGGCTGTAGGTGCATAGGCTGTAGGTAGGGCGTAGGTGGGTAGGCTGTAGGTAGGGTGTAGGTGGGTAGGCTGTAGGTGCATAAGCTGTAGGTAGGGTGTAGGTGGATATGATTTAGGTGGATAGGATGTAGGTAGGGTGTAGGTGAGTAGGCTGTGGGTGGATAGGCTGTAGGTAGGTTGTAGATGGGTAGGATGTAGGTGCGTATGCTGTAGGTAGGGTGTAGGTGGGTAGGCCGCAGGTGGATAGGCTGTTGGTACGGTGTAGGTGGGTAGTTTATGAATGGATAGGCTATGGATGGGTAGGCTGTGGGTGGGTAGGTTATGAGTAGATAGGCTGTAATTGGTAGGCTGTATGTGATAGGTTCTCCATGAGTGGAATTGTATGCATTTACTATTACAAGTAATAGTTCATTTATATTATGCTTCTATTATCTAACAGTATTTTCATGTGGTTATTATTGCAACTGATATTGTCATTTATGTGCAACTTAATTAATGTTCTATGAGCAATTGTTATTGTTGATTACCTTTTTCCTTTCGAAATTACCTACATAAACCCTTATGTGCAAAATATTTATGTTTGTGTGTGTAATAAATATATGCAGGGAGAATATTACATGATACACTGTTCTAACAGTGAGGTGTGCACTGGCGGCTGTTTCCATGTGTTTGTTGTGTCACTACCTGGTTGTGGCGAGGGAACAGGAGGGGGGGGGGGGCAGGACAGTTGATACGGCTCGGTCTTTGATCTGACATGCCGGTTGTTGAGGTGCAGGTCTGGGCACAGGTAGACGCCAGGAATCAATGTCTCAGCCTGTCGACAGGTGTGTGTTCAGGTGAGAAGGCTGCTCAATGGGAAGTGTATGCTACCCGCCATTTCATTTTCGTTATGTATTATTTAATTCTATTCATGGAATATTAGGATAGATTAGAGGCTTAGTAACTTTCAAAGAAATTCACAACATTAGAACAAATTCATTTCAATGGCTATATTTTATAATTAGGACAGATTAAGGGCTTGGTAACTTTGCAATAAATTCAAACCATTGAAACAAATTTATTTCTATGGCCATATTTTATGATTAGGATAGATTATGGACGTAGTGACCCCCCCCCCCCCCCAATCACATTGGAACACATTTATTTCTATGATTTTATTTACATATGTAGACCAAAAATGGAATTAATACATGAGTGCCAATATATGTGTAATCGTAAATCCTTCAAGAGTATCAAGAAGAAACAAATTCTACATTTCTTTTCTCATATTTCCGATCTGATCTGTTGATCTGAGATTCACTGAGTTTCCAGACACAATTCCCACATTCTGTACACTACTCAGACCTATTTTGCTATCTGCTATGTTTTCTTGGTGTTTAATTCTGAGTTGTCTTCCTGTAGTTATTGTTCGGGCGTGCTTTTCAAATGAGGGTCAATACTCAAGCAGAATCATGACATACTAGAAGTGAAATATTTTATGAAGTTAGGTCAGTGCAATAAGGCCCGAAGATGGCGCCTCCTGTGGATAAGTGGGGTGTATATATGCTGTTAAGATGTGGACCCTATCCTAGAACCCTCATCATCAAACCATAGCTCTCTGCTCAGATGGGGCTTGCCCTCGATATTTCATGTCATCAGTACTGCTCCACAAATCAGTGAGCGGATTCGGCACGATGTTGTCCCTTGAGGTCCTTCACATAATGGCGGGTTTTGTTTTCCATCAAGAAGACAGTCAAAGGCTGGCAAATGGTGAGGTACGGAGGCGGCAGAATCTGCTGCTGATGGAGGTGGCGCCCCCTAGTGTACCACTAAGGGCAGGAGTGGCCAGCGCCAATTTCGGCTAGTGGGAGTTTAGGGAAATACCCAGGCAGCTTCAGCTCCATTGGCAATAATATAGCAACGGCCCTATAAAGCGTTCAATGGTAAAGCACCAACATATCTGTGTAATCTTCTGTTCCTCAAATGGTCATCCAAACTATCAGATCATCCAGCCCTATATCATTACATGCCTCTGTGTCTAGACACAAATCACATGGCGAGTTTTGCCTTCTACGTGGCAGGTTCTGCTTTATGAAATAGGTGGGCATAAGAAGATGCAAGAAAAGAAACATATCTTGAAAGAATTTAATCAGTCCTGAAGATTCCCCTGTTTAAGGTAACATCTGGTGGCCAATGAAACTTTGTTAGGTTTCAACCATTTTAACCAAGTTGTAAATATATCATATCAACTCCTGCTAGTGAGGGTGCTCTATTAAATTTGCATGTTACAATAGAGATCACGTTATTCACATCTGGTTGTCCCTTTTCCCCTGTGTTCTCTGACCGACCTCAAAGCAGAGAATAACATTACTAGTTAATCTCTGAATAGATCTCTTGCAATACATAAAGGATCAAAATTAGTCATAATAGTTAACCAGCTTCCTCAATGAGGGCACTCCTTAGAGAAAGCCACATCATTTTTGTGTTATTAAATTAATGTTGGTGTAGTTGTACGTCCTGGCAACATCTAAGGCATATCAGGACGGGTACTGACTTGTGACAATGCGCACACATGGCAACTTTATAGTGCTGCCCCACTGGGAGACTAGGCCACCCACAACCATGACTCGATATCCCAAAATTACTAACTTTGTGGATTGTTTGTGACTGGCAATGGAACCGTCCTTCACAGCTGGAACATTCAGTCAACAGGTTGCCATTGTAGTCGCCAGGTGCAGTTAGACTAGGCTGCGTCTGAAGTTGTCCTCACAACAGTGCCTCACAACTCCAGCTGTTCTTTCACATGTATAAGAAGTAGCCTGCGCCTTTGGCCTCAGAGTTGCTCATACCGGTGGCCTACTGACCCGGATATAGTTCTATTAATAACCTGGTTAGGCTCTCCTGAGGCGCCAAGATTGTCCGTGGTGGGGTAACAATTCATCGACAATCATTGTGAAATATCCGCCAGGTGGCACCCTGGTAGTAATAAAGGTTCCGTGGGTGAGACAATGACAGACCTGCTTACCTATATGATTTTTGTGTATTTTGTACACAGTTTTAAACCGGAGTACGTCAATATGTTAAATTAAAATGTAGTACGCTAAAAATATATGTCTGAAGTTGGCCTACTACACTGGAAATCTGATAGTAGAGCATAGTCATCACAGGTGGTGCAGAGAGGTGGGGATATCGGAGAAGCCACCATGACAGCTGGCGGTGCACACTGATGGGGACAACAGCACAAAACTGTGCATACAAAATTAGGAAAATATACAATTTCTTTGGAAATTAGACAATTCGTTTTGGAAAGTACACAATTCTTTTCATTTGAATAACTAAATACGAAAGTTGGGGTAGGCAGGTCTGCAAAGGCTAATGAATGCTTAGTCTCCGAACTGTGCCCGGCGAACATCGGTGCGCATGTCTACAAATGGGGGTCAACCGGAAATGTAAATTTAGCACTGTGGCGGTCACCTGCTCATGGAGGTCAACTGTTCCCTGTCAGGGGCACTCACTGTCAATTGTTCACTGTCAGAGGCGCTCACTGTCAATAGACTAGTTCGTCATTCCAGCCGCGCGGTGCCTTGTGGGATGCGTAAAAGCAAAACACCGTGAGAAACACATGGCACATGCTAATACACTGGGTGCAGCTATGAAATGTGCTAGATTCAGCTCATCTCAGCTCTTGTTTGAAACATAGAACACCAACTAAAAATATTTATATAATAAAGTAAGATGTTAGCATTGCATTTACACCAATCTAATCAGCAGGTTTATGTCATCTGCATTTAGATCTAGATAAACTGGTCACTCAGACTAGTGTTAGAGCCATAGCCAGAGTCAGTTTTACTTATTTTATTCGTTTTTATTAATATCCCATGGTTAATGACATATGTAGAGCTAGGAAGTGAGTAGGGTTATTCAGACATTGGTTATATATTTCTCTGAAACAAGTTTATCTTGACATATTTGTCATTTTAATATTTAGAACAACAATTAATAATGCTGATGTGGGTATCAGCCTAAAGGTGACATTGTTTTGTGTGGAATTGTATGTTTCTTTAGCTCAAAATGCTTAACTATGATTAGTTTTGTCTTAAATATATTCATTATATCATTATATTGCATCTGTGCAACCATATTTATGTCAAATTGTTATGTATTTTTATTAAGATTGAATAAAATCGAAGTTTTGCCTTACGCGTATCGGAAAACTCAATGGCCGGACAGCTTTGTTTTTCTGTGACGCCGTTTTCGGCGCTTGAACGGTCAGAATGACGATTTCGTCTATTGTTCACTATCAGAGGCACTCACTGTCAATTGTTCACCCTCAGAGGTGCTCACTGCCAATTGTTCACTTCAGGGACCCTTACTGTCAATTGTTCACTGTCAGATTTTGGTGCGGGGTTTTATGCTGGATGGTACAATGAGAAGTCGAGTAGTACAGTATTAGTAAACAGCAATTTGCATAAGGCAGGTAGTATACACAGTTCGGGATTTTGAGCGGGCAATGGCAAGGAAGGGTAGTAGCATAAGGAGAAGGGCATGTGTCCTGGGGCGGAGAAGGGGGAGAGAGCTCTAAAGTCCCAGTCACGCCTACCCGGATAAGACTCGGACGAGCCCCCGACCGTTATCCGGCGTGGTCCGTGGCGATCCAGCGTGAACCGTGGCTCATCCATGGCTGGTCCTTGGTGATCCTTGGTGATCCTTGGTGATCCGTGGCTGGTCCGGCCTCGTCCGGGGTCCGCCCCGGATGTTTTAAAATGTTTAAAACATCCGGGGCGGTCTGGAGGATTTTGCGATCCGTGCTCGATCCGGCATCGTCTGGGATGATCCTGGGGTAATCCGGGGGTGGTCCAGGTAGTCCGGGTGTGGACCGGGGGAAGTCCGTGCCGCGTCCGGGCCAGTCCGGGGCTGTTTCGCCCTGGATGAGCCACGTTTTAGCCACAGTTCAACCCAGACCAGCCCCGGACTTGCCTGGACTAGCCCCAACGTAGCCACGGACCACTCCCGGACTGCCCGGATAAGACCCGGACAAGCCGGATGAGCACGGATCAGCCACGGATCGCCACGGATAGCCTGGTTTACCACGGATCAGTCCAGGATGAGCCCCGTTTTTGTATATATATAGCAGGAGCAAATACACCGGGTAGTACGGGGATGGTCCAGCTAGACCGGGGGCTAGACTGGGGGCTAGGCCATGTAGGTATGACTGCGAGGCCAAAAACGACCAAAATAGCGATTTTATCCGGGGCTGTCCGGGACAATCCGGGCGACTAGTCCTGGGGTGGTCTGGCTAAAAACTCGGGGCTCGTCCAGGTTGGTGTGACTGGGGCTTAAGGGAGGATCAAGGAGGGGAAGGAGGGGAGACCCCTGAGGCAACTAGTGCATGCCGGGAACTGGAAAGAGGGTGGTTGGGTGCGGAGAATATATGAGAGGATGTCCTGTTGCCTTGGTGATTGGTGAGAAGTGAGGAGCTAAGGGAGCCAAAGGCACTTATAAGGGAATGGGGGGAGGTGTGAAAGCAAGGGGGTGAGTGGCAGGCGACGAGTGATAGGCGAGGATGAGGTGAGGATGATG
Organism: Branchipolynoe longqiensis; assembly: GCA_030323885.1. NCBI lineage: Eukaryota > Metazoa > Annelida > Polychaeta > Phyllodocida > Polynoidae > Branchipolynoe > Branchipolynoe longqiensis. Next base: position 106,550,054 of record CM059187.1, on the reverse strand, counting down.
TGGGGATGGGGAAGGTAGTGTTTGCAACCTCCCGGAATCTCCCATAATTGATTAATTATGAACCCATGGTTAGTAGGTAAATGGGGATATATAACTATGATTTTACCTCGGTACTAAGCCTCTGGCTACTCGTCGTCGAGGGAGAAGGAAGCAACATCCGGGTACAGCAATTAGCATATTCTGCTCATAACAGGAGGACGTTACGAGCAGCTCAGCAGTTTTTACAAAGTAATACCAACGATCCAGAGTAAGTACAGGACCAGAAACTTACATGGAGCGATACGAATGGATATAGCACACACTGATTAACTTTTTGTGTTGTTAACTACTGTAATAACATAGTTATTCTTGAGTTTGTGTTCGTTATCCGGTGCCGTAGATTTTTGGAAGCACCTCCATTTTTTGTTTGTTTTATGCCGCCCGTTGCCGAACGGAGAGATGTTTGGCTGGAGCCAATTCATTGTTTAGATTGGGCAATGTTATTTTGGGATTAGAAATACAAACCGGGTTGATGGTTATTTATTTATTTATTCAGCACTTGATTGGCTCTCGGCGACTCTTTAATTCAACAATGGAGCCATACCTCTGGTACCTACCACACTTGTACGTGACAACGATTCTTCTTGTTCCTCCTCATTCTAGTCATCTGGTTGGGTTGGAACAAGTTTGAATATGCGTCCCCACATTTCATATTGTTGGCCCGCACCACCCTGTATTCCTTACCATGATGGCATCTACCATGTCCCCACCCCTCTGCACCACCACCTGTGATGATGGCTTCTACCACGTTCCCACCTCGCTGCACCACCTGTGATGATGGCTTCTACCATGTCCCCACCTCTCTGCACCACCTGTGATGACAGCTTCTACCATGTCCTACCTCTCTGCACCACCTGTGATGACTGCTTCTACCATGTCCTACCTCTCTGCACCACCTGTGATGACAGCTTCTACCATGTCCCCACCCCTCTACACCACCACCTGTGATGATGGCTTCTACCACGTTCCTACCTCTCTGCACCACCTGTGATGATGGTATCTACCATGTCCTCACCCCTCTGCACCACTACATGTGACGATGGCTTCTACCACGTTCCCACCTCTCTGCACCACCTGTGACGATGGCTTCTACCACGTCCCGACCTCTCTGCACCACCTGTGATGACAGCTTCTCCCATGTCCCAACACCTCTGTACCACCACCTGTGATGATGGCTTCTACCATGTCCCCACCTGTCTGCACCACCTGTGATGACAGCTTCTCCCATGTCCCAACACCTCTGTACCACTACCTGTGATGATGGCTTCTACCATGTACCCACCTGTCTGCACCACCTGTGATGACAGCTTCTACCATGTCCCAACACCTCTGCACCACCACCTGTGATGATGGCTTCTACCATGTCCCCACCTCTCTGCATCACCACCTGTTATGATGGCTTCTACCACGTCCCCACCTCTCTACACCATCTGTATTGATGGTTTTTACCATGTCCTCCACCTGTGATGACGGTTATTACCATGTCCCCCACCTGTGATAACGGGTTTTACCCTGTCCCCACCTGTTTGCACCACCTGTAATGACGTCTTCTACCTCAACTGTCATGCCAGCATCTACCATGTCCCCACCTCTCTACTCTACTTGTGATGATGGCTTCCACCCATCCCCCTGTTATCTGCTTCGGTTGTGCTGGCAGTTTCTATAAGAGTGTTTTGAAATTGAGACTAGAGTGTTTTGAACTTGGACGCCAGAGTGTTTTCAACGCATATTCAAAACTTATCATAGTGTTTCCAAATGGTACTGCTTTGAACATCATTGACCTGCATCATCAGCATGACCACCACCACGATTACCAGTACCACCGATACCACTGGCACCATCAGCACCACCAGCACCACCAGCACAACCAGCACCACCACGATTACCAGCACCACCGATACCACTGGCACCACCAGCACCACCAGCACCGCCACGATTACAAGCACCATCGATACCACTGGCACCACCAGCACCACTAGTGCATATGCCAGAAGGCAAATCCCCGGGTGATATCCAGCGATCTAATTAAGTGTGCACACACCACAGATGAGTGAGTGTCAGACCCCGTGATGAATGGGGGAGGGGGTTCCCGTTAACGTAATCAATTAGTGGCCGATTCTGCCGTTACTGTTATCCGGTTATATATGGCCAGGGACATCAATCTTGTAAGTCATTTGCTTAACTCAGCTGGGGTTCGAGCCAGCGCTCTTACCGATTCAGCATTTACCCACCCACCCCGGTCCGCTATTGCCCATGCGCTGATGGGTAGGGCAGGGCAGGGCGTGACCTACTTAGAACAGTCACTTCCGGTGATGTTTCCAGGAATCGATTTACAATGGGGGCCGCCCAAGGTTGTCCTTTTTTTGTCGGTTTTTTATCTACCTGGCGCCGTTGCCGAATGGGCAGAGCACAGCCTCGCGTGCGAGAGATCAGGAGTTTGGTTCCCGGTCGAGACATTAATAGGATAGGGGAAGGACTGGTTAGCTCAGTGTGAGGATAGTGTAATTGAGTGGAACATTTGGTCATGGGGCTGGTGGCCTGATTTTCTGTGAAGTTGCCATGAGTGTTCACTGTCACAAGTTGGTACCCGTCCTGGTATGGCTCCAACAACCGACCAACCAATGGTATTTTTGATTGGCCCTAATCAACTAAATATCAATAGACTAATACTAATGCAATAGACCCGTTCAATGACCGCTGGCGGCACTCAGCGGCTGAACTTTACACTGCAGTCTCGGGTTAGAAAAACAAAGTAAACAAACTTCATTCCGGCGACGCTTATTTGAAAAACACCGGAGCAGTAGTAAAAGGTTTGAAATCTGGAAAGATCGATCTGCTCAATTGTTACGCAATATTTCCGGATCGAGTGCGTTAAGAGCCTCGGAAAGACACAGCCTTGCAGATAGAATACCAATCTAAGTCTTGGTGTAAGATAACATTATTTTTTAGTGGAATTTAGAGCTGGATGGGAGAGTCGATTGAGTTGAGTGTTCGCTTCTTATGTGACAGCTCGGTGGGTTCGAACCCCGCCCGAGACAATCCAATGATTTAAAGATTGCTAATTGTCTACCCAGCATGGAGGTTAAGTCAGATGTTGGTAATACATACAGAAGTAGCACCCATCAGATAGAAGCAAGCTATTCCAGATTTAGTAATATGCGGATAATGCTTATACTTTACATCTAAGGATGTATTACAATATTGTAAGAATGAAGAATCTTTGTTAGTAAACAACTTTGGATAAAGAAAGTGGTCGCAGGCAAATTGTGTTTGGTTCGATTGATATCAACAAGGGGCTCATAGAATGGATCTAAGATGGTAGTGGAACGGAGGGGTGGTAATGGAGATCTTCATGCAGGGGTTTTGAAGGGAATTGGGCTTCCAAATTTCGACAATTTCTTGACCAATTGCATTCATGTTTGGGCAAGATCAATTGGTTATTGAAACTAATTCTCATTCAAACAAACTCCAATGGAATGAGCAGAATACGTATATTCTCTGAGATGATAATTCAAGTATTCGACATCGCGTGGTTATATCATTAACGATCTCCAACTGACGATGGTAATCACCAACTTTATATGGATAATATAAATTATAATAGACACACTATCACTACACTTAAGTGGAGATCACCCCAATAGTCTAGTTCACAAAAGCCAAAGCAAACAAACAGCACCAATCGGTCGTAACTCTCCACAAATGGCGTGCACTGAAGTTGACAAAACCGATTAATAAAACAATTATTTTGTTATATATATATGTATCAGATTCTAAGATAATGTTGGTTTTATTGGGGAGGGAGCTAGATTCTGTCCGTGACTAGCCAGCTTCTAGGTCTATCAGGGTGATATATAATATAACATGCACCCGCGTCCCCTCCTCCCGTGTCCTCTCGTCTTCTGTCCTCTCCTCTCCTGTCCTCTCGCGTCCTTTTGTGTCCTCTCATGTCTTCTCGCGTCCTATTGCATCATAGCACGTCCTCTCGTGTCCCCGCGTGTCCTCTCAGGTTCTCTCGTATCCTCTCGTGACCTCTCATGTCCTCTCGTGACCTCTCATGTCCTCCCGTGTCCTCAGATGTCCTCTCGTGCCCTCTCATGTCCTCTCGTGTCTTCTCGTGTCCTCTCATGTCCTCTCATGTCCTCTCGCATCCTCTCGTATCTTCTCACATCTTCTCGTGTCCTCTTGTGTCCTCTTTCCTCTCGCGTCCCCTCGCCCCCTTTCATGTCCTCTCATTTTCTCTTGCGTCCTATCGCATCATATCGCGTCATCTCGCGTCCTCTCGTGTCCTCTCGTGTCCTCTTCTACTGTCCTGTCGTATCCTCTCATGTCCTCTAGTATCCTCTCGTGTCCACTCGCGTCCTCTCGCATACTCTCGTGTTCTCTAGTGGCCCCTCGTGACCTCTCGTGGCCTATCGTGTACTCTCGCGTCCTCGCGTCCTCGTGTCCTCGCGTCCTCTCTCGTCCTCTCTCGTCCTCTCGCGTCCTCTGTCGTCCTCTCGTGTCCTCTCGCTTCCTCCCCTGTCCTCCCCCGTCCTCTCGGTCTTCACGCGGTGCCGATGGATTTCAGGTCACGATACCTTGGGTTGTTGACAGGCATGCTAATGTAACCAGATCTTCTGCCGGTAATGTGCTACTGGGTGAGACCGAACGTAATGGTCAAATCGTTTATAGCGCAGGCTTCCCGTGCGGAAGATTGGGAGTTGGAATCCTGGCCCAGTCAAACCAATGAATTACAAAATTGATACTTGTTACTAGCTAGCTTGGCACTCAGCATTACAAGTGTAGGACAAGGACTGGTTAGCTCAATGTCATGATAATATGACTGAGTGGGAAATTAGGTCATGGTGCCAGCGCCCTGGTCTACCAGTAGGGTAGCACTATAAAGTCACCATGAGTGTGTCACAAGTCGGTATCCGTCCTGATATGATCTTAGATGTTGCCAGGACGTAAACCCCCAACAAACAACAACAGCTACTGGATAATCTACGCCCCTCCCTATATCACAATAGCCCTGCCCCGACCGCGACACACGCCACACACACAGTGCAGACACCATCTGCCGCTAGGGTGCAGTGCACAGTGACTGGCGGCTAGTCGGGTACTTTCGTAAATAGTAGAACACAACCGGAAGCACTCTGTGAGAAACAGTCATACTGAACATAGTGAAAACCACCCCTCAGCAGCCTGATAAACAGTCACACTGAACATAGTGAAAACCACCCCTCAGCAGCCTGATAAACAGTCATACTGAACATACTGAAAACCACCCCTCAGCACCCTGATAAACAGTCACATTGAACATACTGAAAACCACCCCTCAGCACCCTGATAAACAGTCATACTGAACATACTGAAAACCACCCCTCAGCGGCCTGATAAACAGTCATACTGAACATAGTGAAAACCACCCCTCAGCAGCCTGATAAACAGTCATACTGAACATAGTGAAAACCACCCCTCAGCAGCCTGATAAACAGTCATACTGAACATAGTGAAAACCACCCCTCAGCAGCCTGATAAACAGTCACACTGAACATAGTGAAAACCACCCCTCAGCACCCTGATAAACAGTCACACAGAACATAGTGAAAACCACCCCTCAGCAGCCTGATAAACAGTCACACTGAACATACTGAAAACCACCCCTCAGCACCCTGATAAACAGTCACACTGAACATAGTGAAAACCACCCCTCAGCAGCCTGATAAACAGTCATACTGAACATACTGAAAAACCCCCCTCAGTAGCGTGATAAACAGTCACACTGAACATAGTGAAAACCCTCCCTCAGCAGCCTGATAAACAGTCATATTGAACATAGTGAAAACCACCCCTCAGCAGCCTGATAAACAGTCACACTGAACATAGTGAAAACCAGCCCTCAGCAGCCTGATAAACAGTCATACTGAACATAGTGAAAACCACCCCTCAGCAGCCTGATAAACAGTCATACTGAACATAGTGAAAACCACCCCTCAGCAGCCTGATAAACAGTCACACTGAACATAGTGAAAACCACCCCTCAGCAGCCTGATAAACAGTCACACTGAACATAGTGAAAACCACCCCTCAGCAGCCTGATAAACAGTCACACTGAACATACTGAAAACCACCCCTCAGCAGCCTGATAAACAGTCACACTGAACATAGTGAAAACCACCCCTCAGCAGCCTGATAAACAGTCACACTGAACATAGTGAAAACCACCCCTCAGCAGCCTGATAAACAGTCATACTGAACATACTGAAAACCACCCCTCAGCACCCTGATAAACAGTCACACTGAACATAGTGAAAACCACCCCTCAGCAGCCTGATAAACAGTCATACTGAACATAGTGAAAACCACCCCTCAGCAGCCTGATAAACAGTCACACTGAACATAGTGAAAACCACCCCTCAGCAGCCTGATAAACAGTCATACTGAACATAGTGAAAACCACCCCTCAGCAGCCTGATAAACAGTCATACTGAACATAGTGAAAACCACCCCTCAGCAGCCTGATAAACAGTCACACTGAACATAGTGAAAACCACCCCTCAGCAGCCTGATAAACAGTCACACTGAACATAGTGAAAACCACCCCTCAGCAGCCTGATAAACAGTCACACTGAACATAGTGAAAACCACCCCTCAGCAGCCTGATAAACAGTCACACTGAACATAGTGAAAACCACCCCTCAGCAGCCTGATAAACAGTCACACTGAACATAGTGAAAACCACCCCTCAGCAGCCTGATAAACAGTCATACTGAACATACTGAAAACCACCCCTCAGCACCCTGATAAACAGTCACACTGAACATAGTGAAAACCACCCCTCAGCAGCCTGATAAACAGTCATACTGAACATACTGAAAACCACCCCTCAGCAGCCTGATAAACAGTCATACTGAACATAGTGAAAACCACCCCTCAGCAGCCTGATAAACAGTCATACTGAACATAGTGAAAACCGCCCCTCAGCAGCCTGATAAACAGTCATACTGAACACACTGAAAACCACCCCTCAGCACCCTGATAAACAGTCATACTGAACATACTGAAAACCACCCCTCAGCAGCCTGATAAACAGTCACACTGAACATAGTGAAAACCACCCCTCAGCAGGCTGATAAACACTCAGACTGAACATACTGAAAACCACCCCTAAGCAGCCTGATAAACAGTCATACTGAACATAGTGAAAACCACCCCTCAGCAGCCTGATAAACAGTCACACTGAAGATACTGAAAACCACCCCTCAGCAGCCTGATAAACAGTCAGACTGAACATAGTGAAAACCACCCCTCAGCAGCCTGATAAACAGTCACACTGAACATAGTGAAAACCAGCTTCAGCACCCTGATAAACAGTCACACTGAACATACTGAAAACCACCCCTCAGCAGCCTGATAAACAGTCACACTGAACATACTGAAAACCACCCCTCAGCAGCCTGATAAACAGTCACACTGAACATATTGAAAACCACCCCTCAGCAGCCTGATAAACAGTCACACTGAACATAGTGAAAACCACCCCTCAGCACCCTGAGAAAAGTCACACTGAACATACTGAAAACCACCCCTCGGCACCCTGATAAACAGTCATACTGAACATACTGAAAACCACCCCTCAGCATCCTGATAAACAGTCACACTGAACATAGTGAAAACCACCCCTCAGCATCCTGATAAACAGTCACACTGAACATAGTGAAAACCACCCCTCAGCATCCTGATAAACAGTCACACTGAACATAGTGAAAACCACCCCTCAGCACCCTGATAAACAGTCATACTGAACATACTGAAAACCACCCCTCAGCACCCTGATAAACAGTCACACTGAACATAGTGAAAACCACCCCTCAGCAGCCTGATAAACAGTCACACTGAACATAGTGAAAACCACCCCTCAGCAGCCTGATAAACAGTCATACTGAACATAGTGAAAACCACCCCTCAGCACCCTGATAAACAGTCATACTGAACATAGTGAAAACCACCCCTCAGCAGCCTGATAAACAGTCATACTGAACATAGTGAAAACCACCCTCAGCAGCCTGATAAACAGTCATACTGAACATAGTGAAAACCACCCCTCAGCAGCCTGATAAACAGTCATACTGAACATACTGAAAACCACCCCTCAGCAGCCTGATAAACGTCAACTGAACATATGAAAACCACCCTCGCACCGAACGTCAACGCATACTGAAAACCCTCAGCACCCTGTAATCAATGACTAGAAACCACCTCAGCACCTGATAAACAGTCATACTGAACATACTGAAAACTACCCCTCAGCACCCTGATAAACAGTCATACTGAACATAGTGAAAACCACCCCTCAGCAGCCTGATAAACAGTCATACTGAACATACTGAAAACCACCCCTCGGCACCCTGATAAACAATCACACTGACCATACTGAAAACCACCCCTCAGCACCCTGATAAACAATCACACTGAACACAGTCAAAAACCACCCTCAGCACCCTGATAAACAGTCATACTGAACATACTGAAAACTACCCCTCAGCACCCTGATAAACAGTCATACTGAACATAGTCAAAACCACCCTCAGCATCCTGAGAAACAGCCACACTGAACATAGTCAAAACCACCCCTCAGCACCCTGATAAACAGTCACACTGAACATAGTCAAAACCACCTCTCAGCACCCTGATAAACAATCATACTGAACATAGTCAAAACCACCCCTCAGCACCCTGATAAACAATCATACTGAACATAGTGAAAACCAGCCCTCAGCACCCTGATAAATAATCACACTGAACATAGTCAAAACCACCCCTCAGCACCCTGATAAAGGGTCATACTGAACATAGTGAAAACCACCCCTTGGCAGCCTGATAAACAATCACGCTAAACATAGTCAAAACCACCCCTCAGCACCCTGATAAACAATCATACTGAACATAGTGAAAACCACCCCTCAGGACCCGGATAAACAGTCACACTGAACATAGTCAAAACCACCCCCTCAGCACCCTGATAAACAATCATACTGAACATAGTGAAAATGACCCATCAGCACCCTGATAAATAATCAACCTGAACATAGTCAAAACCACCCCTCAGTACCCTGATAAATAATCACAATGAACATATTAAAAAAAAAACTCGGCATAAATAGTCACACTGAACATACTCAAAACCACCCCTCGGCACCCTGATAAACATCACACTGAACATAGTCAAAACTCTTGGCACCCTGATCGACACTGAACATGGCACTCTGATAACTAGTCATACTGAACATAGTGAAAACCACCACTCGGCACTCTCATAAACAGTCATACTGAACATAGTTAAAACCACTGCTGGGCACTCTGATAAACAGTCACACTGAACATAGTGAAAACCACCACTCGGCACTCTGATAAACAGTGATACTGAACATAGTGAAAACCACTGCTCAGCACTCTGATAAATAATCATACTGAAAATAGTAAAACCACCACTCGGCACTCTGATAAACAATCACACTGAACATAGTCCAAACCACCCTTCAGCACCCTGATAAACAATCACACTGAACATAGTGAAAACCACCCCTCAGCACCCGAATAAACAATCACAATGAACATAGCCAACCCCCCCCCCCTGGCACCCTGATAAGTAGTCACACTGAACATAGTCAAACCCACCCCTCGGCACCCTGATAAACAATCACACTGGACATAGTCAAAACCACCCCTCAGCACCCTGATAAACAGTCACATTGAACATGGCACTCTGATAAACAGTCATACTGAACATAGTCAAAACCAACACTCGGCACTCTCATAAACAGTCATACTGAACATAGTCAAAACCAACACTCGGCACTCTCATAAACAGTCACAAATAGTCCAGCTCTAGCTGGGCATAGAGCTCCACACTCCCCTCCCACCAAACCGGGCACTCAGTCACCACAGTAAACAGTAGATAGATCTGCATGCAGGGTGGGCGGGTGGGAAAGGGGCGTGGGGGTCCAGACTCGGTAATGGCATTGGGTGATCTGCAACTGCCCTAGGTGGATTTGAGGCTGTTAAGATCATATCATGAGTATCCGAGCCAGGTAATATTATTTTATTGGGATAGGTACCAATTGTCATGGAAACCGGCATCATCACTCTGTAAACTGTCTAAAGAACCGGTTAGAATAGACTACTGCCTTCTCATGGGTACTGGCTTCTCGTGGTTAGGGACATCCAGTGGTTAATGGATTCCTGTGGTTAGTGACTTCCTGTGGTTGGTGGCTTCCAGTGGTTAGTTGTTAGAGGCTTCTCGTGATTAGTGGCTTCTCGTGAGTAGTGGCTTCTCATCGTAGCCTCACACTCCTCTCACCTTGCTAGACAAGCTGTAATTCTAACTTCTGGACATGTAAGTGGTGGACCAGTTATGCCACAGAAGAGGAGGCCAACATGACACGGCTAACTTTGAAACGGGTTGCCACTTAATCCGGTACCTTCAATGCATACCAGATGTCCAGCCTGGCGTAATTCCTTACTGGAATCATCATAACCGGAATCCGAAGCAACGTGCTGAATCGGAACCGGAAGTGGGCGGAAGGATTAATGGCATGTGTTACATGACTACAGCGCAGCAATGTGAGTGCTGTGTTAGGGGGAGGGGGTTACAACTTGCAGCTACGCACTGGCTTCCATCATTTATGCGCAGCGTGGTTCAGCTGGTTCAATGGCGGATGGGCAGTGACACAGCACTAAGCTCCTGTCACAAGGGTGGCCCCACGGCTTAGTACTTGTCCACGTCCTGTGAGCAGGTGAAATGTTAATGTGTCTCACTCCATTCCAATGTGTCGCCAATACCATATGGCTCCCTGATGCTCTGGATAGTTGTAGCAGGTTTGGTGGATGTGTGTGTTATCATCCCACATCCCTTACATGTCTTATACCTATTATGTATATTATGTATATTATGTATATATTAGGTATATATAGTATGTACAAATTATGCATATATTTTTATGTATTATTGACATTACACAAACAACTTATGACTACATACAATTATACAGAGTGAGTCTATCTCTATGGCTGGCCAAAGACCCTCTACTCCTTTATTTAAAACTATATTCCAAGTTTGAAGGGCCCCTAAATGGTCACCAGGTTGCCTGCAATCTCGGATCCCTATTTAACATATTTGGTGCAGATCAGTCAATACCCAGGTTGCTCCAACAGCATGTAGCACCACAATATCAACAACCACATCATAAAATCGCAAAATCCCAAAGGTTCCATTTAAATAATATTTGTATGGAACTCTTTATATATACATGTATATTTTATGTATACAGTAAAACCTCTCTAACCGACCACCTCCACAGATTGACCAATTCCATATATCAATTGCTTTATTTGGGTCCCAATGATACCATTGTAACCATATTCTAACTCCCTAAGCCGACCACCTCCCTAAATGGACCACTTAAAGTCGGTCCCAAGGTCGGTCGATTTAGAGAGGTTTTACTGTATATGTATTATTATGTGTATATTATGTTATATTATGTGCATCTTTCAGCCGACTATGCCACAGACTCTGGAACAACCACCATGTGTCCATGTGGGTCAAAGGCAAGATCTACTGCGCAATCGTGCTATCCACCCTACTATACGGAGCCGAGGCCTGGACAGTGTACAGATGACAGGTGAAAAAACTGCATGCCTTCATGATGCGACATCTGCATTCGATCATGAGGCTAACCTGGAAGGACAAAGTGACAAATAAGGAAATACTCGAACAAACAGGGCTGCCCTCTATGGAAGATCTTCTGATCAAAAAGAATCTGCGGTGGACTGGAAACCTCATGAGGATACCATCAGACAGGCTCCCAAAGCAGATCCTCTACTCTCAACTGTCTTCTGGTTACAGGAAGAGAGGGCACCCTCGTCTCCGGTTCAAGGATACCATCAAGAGAAATCTGAAGCTGAGAGACATTAAGACCGACTCATGGACATCACTCTCACACAGAGGGCTAAGTGGAGAGTGACAGTCAAGTAATGAAAGCAGTCTTTGTATTATTAAATGTCATTATATGATATTTATGTAATATATATAATGTATATATTACTATAAATTACTTATACATTATTTATGCATATTATGCATATAGATTATGTCTTGTACTATATAGTATGTATATATTATGTGTATAATAGTGTTATATATTATATATACCCATATTAGGCATATATTTGATGGGTATACATTACGTATATTATGTAATCTGTTCCATAATATTCACACTGCTATATTATGCATGTATTTACTCCACGTGTACTCTAGTTCTTTACCCTACCGTCGTGGCGCCACCTGCATGTGGACACCACACCGCCTATGTTACTACAAGTAAAAGCACAATTTCGATTGCTGCAGCATACCCATCAGAACCTATGGAATGTTTCTGTCATCCCACAGTGGTCTGGTGTTCTCTTTACATTTTGCTGTGACAGGTTTGCCGCTAGATACAAGATTCACCTCTGACTCTATTCAGAGATGAATTACAACTCTATGTAAAAGTTAGAGAAAATGTGTCTCACTGTTAATGGTCTTAGTTTGGCATTCCTACCTTACATTGACTAAAATATAATACCTACAATCCAATTTTCTCCAGAGTTTTCAAATAACATACTGTCAAGGCATAATGACACAAAATCAGTTTGAAGTGATTGAGTCAATAAAGTAAATCCTCCATGGTTGAATGAACTGGTTGTACCATTTGACTACCTCAGTCAATGAAAATGACCTAGATTGGATTATTACCCAGGAACCTCTCAACTTCCTGCCAATGGCTGCCATGTTGACATGTGGGCTTTGTCAATTCAAACTTTAAAGTTCATTAATCTACTGGACCAATCTACTAATCAGTTAAAAAGTCAAATATATCAAGGTATGTGAAGAATATTTTTTTCCTTTTAGATTAAGAATGTATGTGCTTATTTCATTTACCCACATTTTCTCGACTTTTTATATAGGGTTGTTCTTCACGCTTACTCAAGCTATTGTAGTACGGGGTGAATCTTTTATCTAGTCTGCCGCTGGTTCCAGTCCTACATCTGGAGAAGTGGGCACCCTTCCCCTCCCCCAGCCTCCTGCGGCAGCCAACTGAGATGTGCGTGGGCTGACTCAGCACGCATGTGCCGCATACCTCTTGCTGCATACGACGCCCTGGTACAGCTCCTTTATTCCGGTATTAAATCGGCAGTCACGACAAATCACTATTTCCACAGTCTCGTGTTCTGTTCATAGGAATTGGCCACTCAGCTCACGACCTCACGCCTCGCTCAACACGCGAAGATGCTCGTGTTCCGAGTCATATTGGTGAGTGGCGACACCTGTGGTAACAATTTGAACCAGCCAAATGGAGCCTATGCCCACACCACAAACTGATCTAGTCTCGAGCATTAGTGGGTCAGCTGGTTGGATTTATTCCGTGTTTACGGCTCAATAACATCTAAGGACGGGTATCGACTTGTCGCAGTGCACAGGCATGATCTTTATAGTGTTTCCCCACTGGGATACCAGCCTGCTGACGTGCGTCATGATCCGATATCCCAAGTAGCATCAATCTTACAAGTTTTTGAATCGGGGATGGAACCCATGACCCCCCGCATGGGAAGTGGGCGCCCTACCCACTTGGCCATCCCGTCCGGCGAGCAGCTGCCGAGTGGCACATAGAATCTATGGTGGCTTGGTGGGTAAATGGCTCTGACTAATTAAACACGTGTCTGACAAGATTTCTTCCACAAGTTGTCGTTTTGCTGCAGGCAAACTACGTATAACTAGCACAATTTGCCAAAGAACGTTGCACAGCCAACCAATATATGTCACTTTCACTTCCAGAAGGTCATGAAATGGAATTAAGTTCAGGAGTCAATGACAAAGAAGATTTCCTCTTATCGGACTCCCATGCCTTATCAGCCCGATACTACTGCATCACATTAAAGATCTGGTCACGTGATTTTAACGTGTATTACCAAAGACCCTATAACACAAAGACGGCTCACTCAGCCTGTACTGTGTAATCAAAATGATCAAATCCACCACCTGGTGTGCTGGATGTTCTCTTGATTACACAGTTGCTATATTATATGTATAAATGTATATATGAATGTGAAAGATGTGTGATGATGGCGATGATGATGATGCTGTTGATGATGCATATTGTTCATAGCAATTTCATATTGATGTGTATTCATACTTACCTATATCATGTATAATATAATTGTATGTGTTTACATGTGAAACACCAACCAGCAGCCGGGCTGATCAAACCCACCACAAGGTGGCACTGCAAAATTTACATTACCATGGGAGAGATATGGAGTGAGCTGTCTTAGTGTTATAGGGTCTTTGGTATTACTTACATATATATTCTGTGTATCTCAATGAAAGAATGAGAGGTTTGACCTAGAACCCAGAAGGTCAGGATTCGTTTGTCCAGCACCACTTGACTCTAAGTACCTCATAGTTATTAGTAGTCAGTATGAGAGGTCACACAGGGAATGGTGGCTTACATAGGTAATGAGGCCTACTCAAAAACCTTACATTTTATATTAAAAGATGGTAAGGTTTGCACAACTTTCCAAATCTGTTATATACCCTAGTCTATATCACTGGGGATAGTCATTAGGGTTGTATGACATTATTAGCCATAGCTTGACCACCGGGACCCTCAGACCATGATTGCGCTCGAAACAACTCCTTGAAAATAGGATTTGCAAGATATACAAACCATGACTCGTCATATTATATACATATAATAGCGAATATGTATATATATAGTGAGTAAAATTCAATTTCATATAAATTTGAGTTGTTGGTGGTTTTTCTATGTCTGTGTTGACATCACCAGATCAATGTTGAACGTACAGGGGTATTACTAATAGTATTATGATGGGTGGCCATACGAATGTATGGTTTCAGGATAGAGAAGGGACACAGCTTTGTGGACATTGTTCTTAAGTCTTTGGTATTTTAACCTGTTGTGGGTTTTAGCAGCAATTGGAGTGTAAGCAAAGATAGTGGATTTACACAGAAACTGTAGGAATACTTCAGAACCGGTTAAATATCCCCACAACTGTATATGAATACTACAGAAACAGTATAAATAACACAGAAACTGGATAAATACCACATTACCTGTATATAAATAACAGAGAAACAGCATAGATCCAAAAGAAACTGGATAAATACCACAAAACCTGGATAAATAGCATTAAAAACAGGAGAAACGCAGTGGGAACTGCATATGTAATACAGATACCGTAATAATACCACTGGAACTGTTCGAATACCACAGAAATTGGATAGATACCACAACATACATACACTGTATAAATACTACAGCAACTGTAAAATACCACAGCAACTGGATAAATAGCACAAATACTATATAAATACCACAAAAACCTTCTAAATACCATAGAAACTGAATAAATACTATAGAAACTGAATAAATACTATAGAAACTGAAATAATACCAGCACAATTGGATTCACACGACAGAAACTGGATAAATGCGACAGAAACTGGATATTCCATACAAACTGAATAAATACCACAGACACCTATAAATAAATACCACTGAACCTGTCCTCATATGGCAAGAAATAAAGGCAGGCATTAATTGCCTACCTCATCCCACGCAGATACACCCACCATTCCGCACCCATGCCTCAGTTCTGACAGTGCCTGCCTCTAGCTCTAGATAAGCCTTCAGCGCGCGTGATATAGACTCATCCCGCGACTATGACCGGGTCGTGGCGGGTCGTGCGGCGAGAGGAGACCGACAACAATGGCCACCGCCGACGGCCTCATAAATGTTGCACGGGAGTGGATTAGTGGGCGGTGTCGGGAGGGAGTGGCAGAGGTGAGGGAGAGGGAGGGAGGGTGGAGGGATGGGGAGGAAGGGTGCAGAGAGGGGGAGGAAGGAGGGTGGAGGAAGGAGGAGTTGGGGTGGGGGAGGGAGGAGTGAGGAGGGAGGGGGTGCAGGGGAGGGAGGGCGGAGGGAGAGTGGAGGGAGGGAGGGGTGAGGGAGGAGGAAGGAGGGAGGGGGCAGGAAGGGGGAAGGGGAGGTGCGAGAGAGGGCAGGGAGAGGGAGAGGGAGGGAGAGGGAGGGGGCGGCGCCGGCAGACGACGTGGTAATGTGCACTCCTGTTATGTGGGTATATTGTGTGAGACTGGCTGGGGTGGGTAATTTGGTTCCAGCATTCTACTTTCAGCTATTGGATCAGGCCCCCGTACACCGAACTACTGCCTTGCCTAGAGGCTGTGTCTGCCACCAATGAAATGGATCAACTTGACACACTTCAGTGGAACACCTCTTTCAACATGACCGTCTTACAGGTGTAACAATAATCTTGGCCCGGAATCATGAATATATCTTGTTTTTTTGTAGATGCGTGTGGGTGGTAGTTAAATTGCAATTGTGTATGAGCAAGTTTTAATCACCTGCAGTGATCGGTAGTTAGGGGGCATACACTGACCAAAATCCTAGGACTCTACTATGATATTATTGCATTAGGATTATTACTGCCTGTTATGACATAAATATATTACTTCGGTCGTAACATCAAGCCTGTTTGTGACGCTTAGAAAAGGCAAAAGCTGGTGATTTCGGTTTTGAGTTAACTGTATTGTTACTTGGTTGCAGATGATAAGCACACTGAATATATATATATTCTGTATAAGCGAGTATACGAGTATAATATGGCCGGAACGTTCCATGTGTTCCTCAGCCCTTACTTCTCCCTCAGGTATCGACTGGAGGAGTCTTGACGGAATCATCTATTGTTCCAGCTTAGCTAACCTCGGATCCGATAGGGGGCGCCACGTGCATTCCCATCTACCCCCACTGTGCCGCTGTAAACATACTCAGCACATATATATACTCAGCACATATATATATATATACGTTCGTTATGGCCCTGTCACATTACAACGCTTCTTACCGGCGTGCCACCAACGCGCTAAATAAGTTGTACGCGTCGAGACACGTCCAACTTTTTGGCGATTTGGGAAAAAGTTCGAAGTCAGCGCAGGGCCAACGTGTGTCGACACGTGGCGAAAAAAAACAAAAAGAGGTTGGCGTGCCATCCTGCATATGACCTTAGATGTAGCTAGGATGTAAAACAACAAAGCAACAATTTGGCGCAACGTGTGGGAACGACTGTCACATGCGCGCGGTGTGCGCATAGCGTTCACATAATGTTATTCCAGTGCATCCAGCGGATCTCGACGGGGGCCTAAAGTCCCCGTAACGGTCGCACCCACACGTTGGCATCAAAAGTTGGCGTCAAAAGTTTTGTGCAAGCACAAAACATTCGACTCGCGCCAAAAAGTGACATGTCGACGTGCGTTGGAGAGAAACGTCGTAATATGACAGGGCTATTAGCACTCTAGATACGTTCCCGAAAATATGCAGCACTGAATGAATCAGCGTTATACAAGGTCATTATAAAGTAGCATTAATAGATATGTACCTTTGTAAAATATGCCAATAAATATAAGACTATAAGCCTACAATGTCCGGATGACACGGAACTATTTAGATAATACTGGTGTGAAGGAATTGAAAATAAAATGGATAAAATGGCTAAGTAGGTACATCGGCTTAAATGGCCGATTGTGTTATAGATAGATGGCCCTTGTATGTACGTGGGCAAAAGCAGCGGAAGGAACCCAGGTTTGATTCCCATATATCACTCCTGGTTCGATCTCCCATGTACGGTGGGTGGAGAGAGGTGGTTGCCGTCTTCCTATTGGGTGCTAGCCTGGGAAAGGGAATAAGAGTATCATGGCAAATCATAGATAAAAGATTCACGCCATACTTCCAGTGAACGACAACGTAGTCTAAATACGGGTGAAAATAGCTTTAGTATGGAACAAGAAGTAGAATGCCTGGCACCAGTGGCAAATGTTTACTTATATCAGCACAGAGTTGGTGAAATGGGAGAGAATGCAAAAAGACAAGATGGCGGCCAGAGAACGCCGTCGATTTCACTTTTAAATTGCATTAAAGTATATGTTTGATTATATTTTCCAAAACAAAAGTAGCGGGTAAATATGAAGACATATACAAAGAATAAATGTTGCTTCTTAGATTGTGAAATTAGGTTATCATAAAGACTCATTTCATTAGCCCGATTTTTCGACCGTTTTTATATAAGGCTGGTCTTCACCCATGGACTACAAGTACCGGGTGAATCTTTTATCTAGGCAAATCAGTGCTAAACGGGGCGGCGGTAAGCGCTATAAACGTGAATGTATATATAGAGGGAGAGACACAGAAAGACGGAGTAATGCACCGAATGAGTAAAGGTTACCACACTAATGAAGAGTAGGTTATAACAGCCAACCTGATATATGTATCTAAATAATATAGCAAAAGCTCAGAAGCCATCGGATTATGCAACTTTAAAACTGTTACAGTAAAACCTCTCTAACCGACCACCTACACAGATCGACCACTCCCCTATATCGATCGCTTTATTTGGATCCCACCATATTCTAACTCCCTAAACCGACCACCTCCCTAAATGGACCATTTAAAGTCGGTCCCAAAGTCGGTCGATTTAGAGGGGTTTTACTGTATTTAGATAATTACCAGATACTCAGTTTACTAGCTGTTTCAAATATGTGCCACATAGATTTGATTTTTTTCCCCCTGGAAATCCATGTCAAAAGGATTATATATATATATTGTATTATATGTATGAGTTCATTAATAATAAGATCAAGGGAATATGGAAGGGAGAATGATTATAACAAGTTTATGAGCAAAAAGAAAATCCAACATCGCTCGGGCACAATGGTCAACACAAAGAATGCCCAAAGCACTAAAAATAAAGTATAAAACCATGTGTGTACTATTGTGAATTGTGTAACATTATGAATCACCTTTCATGTAAACAGCCATCTTAGAAATAAAGGTTCAAATTAACACCCGTTTACATGATAAACAACTTGTAGAAAAACTAGTATGGTTCAACAGTACAGATAATCGTAACGTTGCCCTGCTGTTGTGTTAGCTTCTCGGGGAATATTAGGTGACAATTGGCAGCTGAAGGGCACACACTGTGCATTATCATCATTAACAACCAGGCACTATCAGAACCCGCAGTTATGCGGCGCTAATTGGGACAACTATGACATGTATGGTTGCCCTCGAGCACTGTCAGGATTCGACATAGCTGCCATTCATTGACATCTCAGTATACTACATCACGTGACAAGAATGGAGTGGAGACGGGTTGTCCAAAGAACTGCAGCAAATGCTGACCTAAGTAGAACCGTAGTGCTTGTCTGCAGACCCGGCCTGCAAAATGGGTTGGCTGGTTTGTTTGTTGTGTTTTTACATCCTCGCAACATCGAAGGTCATATCAGGATCGGTACCGACTTGTGACAGTGCACACTCATGGCGACTTTATAGTGCTGCCCCACTGGGATACTCAGCGGCCAGCATCATGATCCAATTTCCCACTCAGTTACATTATCCTGATGCTGAGCTAACCAATCCTTGTTCTATCCTAGTAATGCTGAGCACCAGGCTAGGTAGCAACAACTATCACTTTTGTAAAGCATTGGTTTGACTCGACCGGCTATCGAACTCCTGACCTTCCACATGAGAAGCCTGAGCTCTACCGATTAGGCCAATGCGGGAGGAGAGTGCAGCTGAGTATTGTGATGGACCACATTCTACTTTGCCTGTGGAATAGCAAGGTAACGTTGACGTTGCTTCAAACTCAGGGCGGTACCCTGGTTTATTCTGCCACGGTCACAATAGCAGTAGCCTACCACTGCTCAAGCAGGTTGCCTGTAACCTCCTTTGAGAGGAGGCTATTATACCCACCATCACAACTGTTCCTGTTAACATGCTGCCACCTGTCAATATGGGTCAGCGTAGTTGAAACCACCATTGCGTGGTAGTGGGGCTCATAAGTGACTACCTACACTATTATATATTGAAAGCCATTTCTCATACTAATACTCAACTGATTTATGTCCAAATCCAAAGCCTGTACCATGAAGATATATTGAAGTCGTAAGCCCCGTTTACACGGGCGATTTAAAACGTTTCATATGAACCCACTTGCCTAGATCGACTCACATTTGCCGTGTAGACGCACCTCTGTGGCGTTTTAGGGCTGAATCGATTCATATGAAACGCTTCATCTATACCACCTCCGGAGGTGGTTTATTTGAAGCGATTCAGCTGGTTCCCGGCAGTGTTAGGGCCCGATTAGGTGGTCGCCGGCTACAGGCGCACCACAGGCTGCTGGTTCCCGGCACCAAAACACTCTTTAAACTCTGTCCGTGTAAACGCACCTCAAAAACGCCTCATATAAATCGCTTTGTCTAGATCGTTTCACAATTCCCCGTGTAAACACGGCTGTAGAGTATGATGTTTAGCATCAGAGTGCACTTAAATTATAAAACATAATAAACATAATCACATGTTTCACTCGCCCCGGCTTCAAGTAATTAACAAAGTGTAGATTGGTGCCTTACTTAACAAGCAAACACATTACCTTCGCATCATTCCCTCTCCCGTTATGAGCTGTAGGTTATCTTCTGGTGCTTATTTCTCCTCTCCGAGTAAAAATAGTGTCACATATGATTAAGTTTTTTTCTTTTTCTTGCTGCGTCACTTTAAATGTTCTTAGATTATGGCGTTAAGAATATGAGGACCTGTCTGAGCTTGGAGAGCCTGCTCCTAACCCATTTCACCTGAACAGGTGATTAGTGAATAGGAACATTAGTGAGGTGTGTCCAGTCAAAGCTTTATTGTTTTAGTTTACGGTGTCCTTTACAGAAGCAATTAGCTCAAGATTATTTCTTTTAATTCTGAGCATCGCTGAAGAGACAAACGTTGTTATCTGATGTATAATCCCGTAGGGTTGATGAAAATAAGAAATAATGCGCCTACAGCAGGTTTTGAACCCACATGTCTTGCTATTCCAGGATTAGCATGCTAACCATTACACTAACTAGGCTCCCTGATGCAATCACCATATCCATGCCTACCTGTCTATTTGGCTCCTTGCCTTAGAGGTCAGTGCAGACTACCAGACTTGTCCCCCTGGAATTATAAGTCTTATAAAAATAGTTTACATCCATAAGTCATTTAATGCACAGAGGCAATACACATAGAGGGAATGTTCAACAACCATACAGTGCATAGATTGTATGCGATCCAGGTCACGGAAACTAGTGGCATGGGGGTGAAGAAAATGGGAAATATTTCACCTAGAGCAGGATTCGAACCCATGCTTCTTGCCATTATGGGACTAGCATGCTAACCATTACACTACCTAAGCTTCCTGATGCAATCACCCTACACACGCCTACGTGTCTATGTGGCTTCTTGCCTTATACCCCTGTCACACTAGGACATAACGAGCGAACGTGAGCCTAACGTGGTGATTTTTCGTCATTACGTTGACGTACGTTGGATTACGTTATGATGATGTCAGAATGACGTTAGACTGACGTCGAGCTACGTCACATTACATCGTGTTACGTCGAGTTACGTCAAGGTTTTGGACATGTTCAAAACTTTTGACGTAGCTCGAACGTAAGGGTTTACGTTCGCCGTATGTTCTGTTCACATTCAGCGAACATCAATGACATTAAACGGACGTTAGGTAAACGCTGCTCACTACGTTCAACTACGTTCCACTACGTTGACCCACATTAAACCGGGTGGAAATGCCCATGCGGCGTAATGGGAACGTCAGGAGAACATCAGGAGAACGTCAGGAGAACATCAGGAGAACGTACATTCAACATACGTTCAACATCTCATGACGTATGTAACGTCACGTAACGTTCTTCTGGTGATGGAATAATGTTCATAATGTTCCGTGAGCGTAATGACGTTGTCCTCTCTCGTTGAATGACGGTATCACTATGCTTTACCGACGTTACGCTCTCGTCCACTACGCTGCATCCACGTTCAACTTGTGCCCAAATTTGCATACTACGCCGAGAAGTTCAATGTTCTTCACATTCTCCCTACATTGATGTCGTTACGTCGTAGTGTGACAGGGCCTTTAGACGTTAGTGCAAACTAGTACAATCATTTGATAAATAATAGAACGTCTCTTCAATATGCTTACGAAATGTACTAAGCCATTTAATAGAAAACTAGATCAAATAGTTATGGGGCTGTCACACTACGACACTTCTCGCCGGCGACCGGTGAACGTGTGTTGATTTTGGGCGATAAAAGATGGCGCGTTATGCGCATGTCGGTACACGTCGGTACACTATCTTTGACGTTGACGGTCGGCGGAGAAAGTCGGCGCGCGTTATTGGTCGCTGAGCGTTTTCAACATGTCAAAAACAACCCAACGACCGCCAGCGCGCGCAAATATATGGGTAAGGACGTTAGGCGCGCGTCCCGCTGCGTTGGACGCGCCGGAATAACGTTATGGGAACGCTAGGAAGACGGCGCGCGCGCGGGAGGGTCGTTGCTCACACGTTGCTGTGTGTGTGTCTCTGTGTGTGTCTCTGGGTGTGTCTGTGTGTGTCTCTGTGTGTGTCTCTGTGTGTGTCTCTGTCTGTGTCTCTGTGTCTGTCTCTGTATGTGTCTCTGTGTCTCTGTGTATGTCTCTGTATGTGTCTCTGTCTGTGTCTGTGTGTGTGTCTCTGTCTGTGTCTCTGTGGCTGTCTCTGTATGTGTCTCTGTGTCTCTGTGTATGTCTCTGTGTGTGTCTCTGTCTGTCTCTGTGTCTCTGTATGTGTCTCTGTCTGTGTCTCTGTGTATGTCTCTGTATGTGTCTCTGTCTGTGTCTCTGTGTCTGTCTCTGTATGTCTCTCTGTGTCTCTGTGTATGTCTCTGTATGTGTCTCTGTCTGTGTCTCTGTGTGTGTCTCTGTCTGTGTCTCTGTGTCTGTCTCTGTATGTGTCTCTGTGTATGTCTCTGTATGTGTCTCTCTCTGTGTCTCTGTGTGTGTCTCTGTCTGTGTCTCTGTGTCTCTGTGTCTGTCTCTGTATGTGTCTCTGTGTCTCTGTGTATGTCTCTGTATGTGTCTCTGTCTGTGTCTCTGTCTGTGTCTCTGTCTGTGTATCTGTTTGTGTCTCTGTCTGTGTCTCTGTATGTGTATTTGTATTTGTCTCTGTATGTGTCTCTGTCTGTGTCTATGTTTGTGTATGTGTCTCTGTATGTGTATATGTATGTTTCTCTGTCTGTGTCTCTGTCTGTGTCTCTGTATGTGTCTCTGTCTGTGTCTATGTATGTGTCTCTGTGTGTGTCTCTGGGTCTGTGTGTGTGTCTCTGTGTCTCTGTGTGTCTGAGTCTGTGTGTGTGTCTCTGTGTCTGTGTGTGTGTCTCTGTGTCTCTGTGTGTCTGAGTCTGTGTGTGTGTGTCTCTGTGTCTCTGTGTGTCTGAGTCTGTGTGTGTGTCTCTGTGTCTCGGTGTGTGTCTCTGTGTCTCTGTGTGTCTGAGTCTCTGTGTGTGTCTCTGTGTCTCGGTGTGTGTCTCTGTGTCTCTGTGTATCTGTGTGTGTCTATGTGTGTCTATGTCTCTGTGTCTCAGAGAGAGAGAGAAACAGAGACAGAGACACAGACACAGACACATACAGAGACACATACAGAGACACAGACAGAGACACACACAGAGACACACACAGAGACACACACAGAGACACAGGCAGAGACACAGACAGAGACACAGACAGAGATACATACAGAAACCCAGACAGAGACACAGACACAGAGACACAGACAGAGACAGACACAGAGACACACACAGAGACACAGCCAGAGACACAGACAGAGACACAGACAGAGACACAGACAGAGACACATACAGAGACCCAGACAGAGACACAGACACAGAGACACAGACAGAGACACATACACAGAGACACAGACAGAGACAGACACAGAGACACAGACAGAGACACAGACAGAGACAGACACAGAGACACAGAGAGAGACACAGACAGAGACACAGACAGAGACACATACACAGAGACACATACAGAGACACATACAGAGACACACACAGAGACACACACAGAGACACACACAGAGACACACACAGAGACACACACAGAGACACAAACAGAGACACAGACAGAGACACAGACACAGCGCGCCGATATACTTTACCACAACGTTGGCCGCGCGCAACCAACACGCTGTGGGAACGTCCAATTTCCCCATATTTCCCCTAAATCTTTAACGTTTCTCGACGCGCAAGATAGTACTTTCAACGCTGACGGGTCGCCGGGAGAAACGTCATAGTGTGACAGCCCCATTATGGCCAAAGGTGGGCGACCTGAAAGTTCCTTACAGGATTTGGAATTTTCGCATTCAGATCAGTAACCATCGACACTAATTTATCCAGGACCCTAAATAGCCAAATAACGGTCACACTAAGTAGTTGGAGCTGCCAAATTGGAGAAGTGTCTGAATCTGAATGGACGGCCGGGTATTGTGCAGCCATTGCTACATGACGTGTTAAAACTGATTATTTCACATTTGTTGTTGGTACCTCCACATTTGTTACTTGCATAATGTTGTGGAATTTTGGAGATATATTCATAGTGGTATTTTCTGTTGACATGTTGTTGTATATTAGCACTTCCATTCTAGATTTATAGACTATTTAGTGTACACCATAGTGCGTCAGTTTGCTACTGAAGTGACAGTGATCACACATTGTTTAGTGTACAGCATAGTGCATCAGTTAGCTAGTGAAGTGACAGTGATCACACATTGTTTAGTGTACAGCCATAGTGCATCAGTTAGCTACTGACGTGACAGTGATCACACATGTACACCATATTGCATCAGTTACCAACTGCAGTGACAGTGATCATAAGCCGTGTTCACACGGGCGATTTAATCCGCCTCATATAAAGCGCCTCGCCTAGTTCGCCTCACATTTGCCCTGTGAACGCGATGCTGAGGCGGATTAGGGCTGAATCGATTCATATGATTCGCTTTATATAAACCACCTCGTGAGGTAGTTTATATGAAGCGGACTAGCTTAGGTCGGCCCATCTCGCCCGTGTGAACGCAACCGACTTACTTGAGGTGGATTAAGCACCTCACACTATATAATATAATTTGGTCTATGAACCGGCTAGAGGTGCACAGATATTTTTTTCATCATTTATTTTTAGGTTTTCACTGCCCAGCAGAAGTTTTGACCGTTCCAAACCAATACGATTCAGTCAATACATATCTAGGTCGAACCCACACTCTCTCGTGCCCACATCGATGAACCCAAGATGGCGCTGGTTAGTCTGGACTTGCTCATGCGCAGATATCCACTTCGACCTTCAACCGATTCAAAGCACTGCCCGTGTGAACGCGAAACACTTTCAAACTAAATCGATTCATATGATTCGCCTTGCCTAAATCGCTTCATATTTTGTCCGTGTGAACACGGCTATAGAACATGTGTTTCACTATTCAAACACCATGGGCCATATTCATGGGGCGGTGTTAGTGAGCCAGAACTGGTTTTGGATGGAATTTCTAGTTTAGCGGCGAAAAGTCGCTATGTATGGAGCAGTGTTACGGAAACACCGCAAGTTTAAGGTCGGCTACGCTAACACCACTCCGTACCAGGTTTAAGGGTGGTGTTAGGTACCGATTAGGCCCAAATCTATTCAATGCTATCATATTTTACGGAATAACCTACTCAAAAATTGAAATTTGGTCAAATTAACCCAAAAATCGAAGCAATATTAACGCCGTGGCGATCTTCATACTGTCGAATGTAAACAAAACAAATCACTGCTGCCGCCGCCGCCACCACAGCCGCCGCATCAGCGGCAATATATTAGGCCCAAATCTATTCAATGCTATCATATTTAACAGAATAACATGGCCAAAAAGTGAAATTTGGTCAAATTAACCCCAAAATCCAAGCGATATTAACGCCGCCACTACATCGGCGGTGATTTTCATATTGTTGAATGTAAACAAAACAAATCACTGCCGCCGCTGCCACCGCATCGGCGGCAATATATTAGGCCCAAATCTATTCAATGCCATCATATTTAACAGAATAACATGCTCAAAAAGTGAAATTTGGCCAAATTAAACCAGAAATCGAAGTGATATTAACGCCGCCACCGAATTTTGGTCAAATTAAACCAATAATCGAAGCCACCACTGCCGCCAGATCGGTGGTGACATTGCCAAATAGTGGTGCTCGCCGGGAACAGGCTCAGATGGATTTCCCAAATCTATAAATAACTGCTAGGTTAGCTAACGCCACCACGCTTTGGACCCATACGTACCCTGTGACCCATTTCCCAATACTGGCGTTAGCTAACCCGAATGCGGCCCTTAACACCGGAGCCAATAAATAATTCTTCATGCATACGGCCCCATATCAGAAGGCGACAGGAGGTTAGGGGGTGGATGGGGAGAGGTTCCATCAGGGTGGTTGAAAGGCATTGTGGCACTAAATAAGCCAAGTGTCCGGATCGGCGGGTGTCTATTTATAGGAGGTCAAGGTCACCTGAGGAGACTTCAGGATTGGAGAGTTCCACGGTGACCAGTCCCACGTCAACACTGTGCTGCCACCTGGTTGTGTCGGCGGCATAACGAACACAGTCGCCATGACGTCACACTCCCGTCTGGTTCTCGGTAGAACCCTCCTGGTGCCAACCAGCCGTGCATATTTGAGCACCAGGAGGCTTCCTTATATGGAACAGTTGTGATGAATGAGAACTGATGAGAATGGGATGAGTAAATTGAATTAAATGTCTATGATACAAAATGATTGGCCAAGATGAATGAATTGGAGAATTTGGCGCATGGTAGGGAAATTCATGGGAGCGGTGGAGCGAGGCTTTACATTTAAATATACTGTTTATTTTGTTGTGGATATTCGGTTCCAATGATACAATTCACATTCTGCTAACATGGTTAAATTAAATATTTAGCTGCTTCAAAGGGATCACCAAGCAAGAAAGGTATCATCAATAATACTAATTCGCTTAAATATGAATTTTAATCATTCAGAAATACATTTAAATGTCACTAACCTTTTCTTTTCGCTTCTTTTTTATGTTTTCTTTTCCGCCGCTGCTTTGGACTGGAAGCCCGTCTCCTACATAATTCAAAAAGGGGTATATAATTTGTCAAAATATAAATCGCAAGAATGAATTATGGGTGCATGTAATCGACTATTAGAATGCCAGTGGCACACCACACCACTCAAGACGTTCTTGAGGAAGTCTGGGTTTGCTAGACACCTATACCGGTTATACTAGAACAGCGACTCTATGTTACACTCCTTGCAATAGAATTAACCTCTAGACGTAATTTCCTGTCGGTCGACCCAGAGTTGTATTTGAAAGTGAAAACATAATCCATTTTTTGTGAGCAAATACCCCAGAGTAAATTCAAAACAGCCACGGATAATGACGAAGCAAATGCTTGCACTGGCAGCCTTGTCCATCTTAAGAATATGCACAGCTTAAAGCCATTCCTAATATATTGTAATATATGTACATATATATATATATATATATATATATATATATATATATAACATGCTGTTATTACTGTAGTTCTTGCCTTTAGCGACATTTGCTATTCTGTATTTGCATGACATATTTGAATGCAGCATCAATCACCTTCAGCCAGTTGAGAACAGTGCTGTTCATATTGTAACAAATACTCGAAAATATGCACATGTCATACGAGTTCCTGGAAAATGCATTAACTGGCAATAAAACAGTGTATTGTGTTCAAAAATCAATTAAGGGTCTCTAAAAATGACCAATATTTAAAGATTAGACTATATATGCAATCAATCATCTGTCCCATAAACAGCCATCCCCACCTCTCACGTCATCGAGTTAGATATTATTAGACGTCGAGATTCAAAGCATATGGTGCTTGGACCTTTTCTGTAGTAGGTCCCACTTCATTAAATGGATTGTCAGAGGATGTAAATAGAAAAACAGCATCTCTTGAAAGATTCTACCCCCCCCCCCCTCCCCTCCTTCCCATGAATTCCCGTTTCTTGCGCCAGGCAAGGAAGCAATAAGTTCTAGATGATTGACTTGAACAGTCATCAAACCCACGAAGGTATAGGATTCTTCCATTAGAAATCCAATCCTGTGGAAAATTGTAACATTTTCATAGGTGTGTGCTTTTCTGATTTCAATGAGGGAATTTCTGCTTTTTATACACAAAGTGCTAGAAATAAAATCAGACAGACTTACCTGATATAATGTAATGTCGCGCAGCCAAACACAACGAAGGAGAAGATGGCACAAGCCAGAGACCACACCAGGCCCTCATTACTCTGACCTTTGACCTCCACCTCCACCAGCACTCCTGGGAAACACAAGAGCAGGGAGGATAGGTGTTTACTTATAATTATCAATCTCCAAATAAACATTTAAGAGAACTGAATAGTAGTCATAATTGGCGTAATAAACCTCGATGTATTCCACGATATCTGAGTACTTCAAATCTACCGTTTAAGCCGTGTTCACACGGGCGATGTAAATCGATTCGTAGAAAGCGACTTGTATAGTTCGGGTTACATTTCACGTGTGAACGGGCGTCTGAGGCGGATTAAGGCTGAATCGATTCGCGTGATGCGGATACTGTAAACCACCTAGCGAGGTAGTTTACGTGAATCGATTTCTGTGATGCGGATTATTTTGCCTGTGTGGACGCACTGAGGTGGATTACGGACGTCACACGCATGCGCAGTCGAGACCTTAGTTTGTTGACTTTCCGGTCGATCAAAAGTGCATAATATATAATTTAATCTATGAAACCGCTAGCTGGGCACAGATATTTTTTTCATCATTTATTTTAATGTTTTCACTGCCCAGCCGAAGTTTTGATCATTTCAAACCAATAAGATTCAGTCCATACATATCTAGGTCGAACACACTCTCTCGTGGTGACTTCGCCTAACCAAAAACTGATGCTGGTCAGACTGGACTTGCTCATGCGCTGATATCGACTTCCGGCCCAAGTAGTGCCCATGTGAATGGGCGGCTAATTCGACTCCTGCTATCTGCCTTGTCTAAATCGCTTTAGATTTTGTCCGTGTGAACACGCTTTATATTCAAAGGCATTGCCGAGATCAGCTAGGTTTCATTTAGTTACTCCCACAGCACTCTCTGTGACAAGGGCTGCTAAACAACCCATTAGCAAAAGTGTCGGAATGTTGGGCAATGGGAATAACCACTTCATTTTGCACTTTAATTAACTAAATATATTCTTAAGTTACTTAGTGGTGAATAATTAATTAAATATCGTAGATTAATTAACTTTAAATATGGCGATCATCTTGTTTTTTAGGTGTTTTTTCCCCAATTGTTTTCCAATTTCCCAGCTATGTCAGTCTAGATAAAACAGTGCATGCTGGGACCAGCACCCCCACATCTTGTTTATAGTCAACGCCGTGTTTGCTTGGATTTAATCAGTATTTTCATTCAGCCCTGCTCTGGATAGTGTTAAATATTTTATCTTGGTTTCATATATGTGATCTTTTAGCAGGTCTAAATTTGGTTGGTTAATGTATTCCCCATGCCAGCACCACTGCCAATTTGGATTTCCACCACTGTTTATAACTTACAGCATCATCAAAGGTCAGTTGCTCTCATACCATGTCTATGTGGTGTATGAGGTTAAAAATCCCTTGGGTCAGTAAAAGTGTAGGCTCAGGCTTTCTATCGATCAACTGTCTAATGGTGAAAACAAAACTATTCAGACTTATCCATGACAGGCAGTATAAATCTTCAAGAAGAAAACTAGAAAAAAAAACACTTAAATTATGTGAATTCGGTTTTGGACAGACTTGATGAAATATTGTGTGTCGTGGTCTCTTTTATTAAATATTTTTAATCTGATCGTGCGAGACCAGGGCCACGTTCAGGGTCCGTCTCGGAGGCGCCTCGGAGATGGCACTGACGTCACGCTAGTCTGAACTGCACAAGCAGTTTGTTGCCTCGAAAATGGTCGCTCCCTTAGGCGGTGGCCATTTGCAATGGTAAAGCTGTGCTGTGATTGGCTGAAACCACTGAATACGGCGGCCATTTTCCAGGCGCTTTTTGTCTCCTATCTCAAAAGGGAGGCATCGCCGAGACTTTGCCGAGACGCACCCTGAACGCAAATAGGCTAAAAAGCATCGCCGAGACATCGCCCTGAACGCGGCCCATGACTCGTGGATGAAAGTGACAGGAGACGGGCACACTTTGATTGCATCGCCGACATTTGTGGACGGGGGTTTTCTTGAGAAGCATTGCTGATGCACATCGTAGTAAATGTCAGTTCTGTCGCGAAATACTGTTATGATATCTGACAATTTCAATAAAATAAATATGCAATATTGCATAGATTTAGTTAGTTTGGTTGCAGCTGCCATTCATCTGCCAGTGTGCCACGTCCACTAAAACAAAAATACCATTCTAACCTTTAATACTACTGCAGTACTGGCCACTGTTAACATGGCTATGCGCTGGGTTTCTTGCAGATGTGCTGTCACCTTGTGTTTGAAGTCAGCACTGCGTTCATAAGGCACAAGGGATTAACTGCCATCTAGTGAGAAACAGGGGAAGTAATGTCGCCCTACTTTCAGCGCAGACTGGATATAAAGTGGCTAACCTGGGTCAGTCTGGTCGGGCGAGCTCACAACTCGGTAACCTCAAAGCCTACTGGCCTCTGAGTAATACTGGCTGGTAACAGAGTTCAAACCAATTGTTCAGCACATAGCACATGGCTTGGCTACATAAGCCGTGTTCATACCTGGGCGTTAAGTCACCTCAACTAGTTTGCCTCCTATAGTTCAGCTCACATTCACCTTGTGGACGTGACGCTTAGGCGGATTAGGGCTGATTCGCCTCATCTAGTTTGCTTCAAGTAAACCATGTCGCGAGGTAGTATATATGAGGTGAACTAGCTTAAGTCGGCGCATTTGCTTGTGTGGACGGTAGCGGTTTACTTGAAGTGGCTTAAGCACATCACACGCATGCGCTGTCGAGACCTGAGTTTGTTTATTTTCCGGTCGATCAAAAGCGCATATTATATAATTTGGTCTATGAACCGGCTAGAGGTGCACAGATATTTTGTTCATGATTTATTTTAAGGTTTTCACTGCCCAGCAGAAGTTTTGACCATTCCAAACCAATACAATTCAGTCCATACATATCTAGGTCGAACCCACACTCTCTCGTAGTGACGTCGACTAACCGAAACTGGCACTGGTTAGTATGGACTTGCTCATGCGCAGATATCGATTTCCAGCTTAAACCGCCCCAAGTACTGCATGTGTGGACACAACACTCTCTCTTAGTGACGTCGACTAACCGAAACTGGCACTGGTAAGTATGGACTTGCTCATGCGCAGATATCGATTTCCGGCTTAAACCGCCCCAAGTACTGCATGTGTGGACACGACACCCTTTCACGCCTAGTTCGCCTCCTCTAGTTCGCCTTATCTAGTTCGGCCTAAAGTTGTGGGTGTGAACACGGCTATAATGTAGACCCTATATACTTATGAGCACCACTATCATCACAAATGTATTTACAAATGTACCTATATATCCAACCATCACGCCAATGCTAGGTGTGTCCATTTAGTCCAGAATGAGGAAGGCTATGATCCCGGAAAAACATGATTAGTTTCAACTTATCTGAATTGCTATTGGTGATAATGACAACAATGATGTCATTTGGATTAAAGCAGCATAGTCCGATGGAATATTAAATTTTCAAAACCAAGACAATTATCTAAATTTTATCCTACATATCTAATTTAGACACTGATGCACTTATTAAGCATCTGTTGTCACACAGAAGGGGATATACCTAGTCAATTTTATAGACCTGTAACTGCTGAAGCCTCTGGTGCCAGAGTTTTGGCGTGCTTGCCAAAACTAATTTTACATGTTCCCACTTCAAATATCTCAAAAGTAAGCCATTTAAAATAAAAAGTTACTTCAAAGGTAGGTTATAACAATAAATTTAATATATTTATTTCAGAAAAATTGCAGAAAATCAAACCCATTTGACTATACAACTTTAAGCATGGGTGTAATTAAGCTTTAAGTTATCTACAATTAGTGTGTTAAGGCCTTGCCACACTACGATCTAATGCACGTTAGCACGTGCGTAATGTTTTGAAATAAAAATCAAATTTAAATAGGTTGGCGTTCGCTGAACTTTTCACGCTGTGGCGGTCCGCGCAACGTATGAAGCGAACACAGAGCGTATGGCTAGCGTATGCGTGGTGTATAGCGACATATACAAAATGTATAGCAACGTATACTCGGCATGCTGGGACATGTAGTGATGGTTGGAAGCGACAGTTTCAGCGTATGAGTAACGTACAATGAGGTATGGTCAATGTACACCTAGCGTGTCGACGTGTGCGTAGCATGTGCAACATGTATTCAAGACTTATGCGTAACATGTGCAAAGCATATTTGTGACATATGCAATCACCTTTAGGCCACGCCCTGGTTAGACAAACATTGTTCACTACGTTACACTATGTTGACCTACATTAAAGGCAGTGGGAACATACAGTCCACATACTGATAACGTACATTTAACGTACATCTAACTTATGTTTAGCATTTCTCCAGCATGTCTTGACATATGTAACATATGAGGCGTAGTTCTGGCGATCGAATAGCATGTTCACTAGCATTCTGCTAACGTACCATGAGCGTAATTCGAGCGTTTTTCACTGGGAGGCACGTTAGCCATACGTTGGTCATACGTTGGCCATACGCTATGTATATGGTATGTATATGTCCAACATTGCCCCCCATGCCGAAAAGTTTGACGCTTCTCGACGTAAAAAAGTGATTTTACGTGTTGGCCATGCGCTTGCGATGCATCGTAATGTGACAGGGCCTTTAACAGACCGGACTGGGTGGCAAAATCTGAAAGAGCGCTGGCTAGCTTCTACTGTTGGAGATCGTGGGTTCAAACCCTGATTGAATTAAACCAAAACATATCAAATCGATGCTTAATGCTACCTAGCCTGCCACTGGGTATTAATAGGATAGTGCAAGGACTGGCTTGCTTAGTATCAGGATAATGTGACAGAAGTGGGATATGATGGTGGAGTCTGCGACTTGGCTTGAGCATACAGCTCAAACAATCTAATCTAATATAATCTAATCTAATCTAATGGTGCCGACGTGCGGTCTTCTAGTGGGTCAGCACTATAAAGTCGCCATTAATGTGCACTGTCACAAGTCGGTACCCGTCCTGATATACTCCGGAATTTCAGGTGGCTTTTCGAGGCTGTCACGACAGTATCGCACACATAGATACTGTATGCATAAATAGCATTGCCTTTTAACTGCATATTATTTCAGTCAATTAAATAAATTCAACATTCCTTGATTAAGTGGGAGGGGAAAAACAAATGTGGACAATTGGTCTCCGTCATTTCACTGCTCCTTATCCTACCTTAGTAATGCCAAGACGGGGTGACCGAATGAGTTGAGCGTCAGCCTCCCGTGTTGGTAGGTTATGGGATTAGAACCCCCAGGTTCGAACCCTGACCGAATCAACCGAATGTGACTCATACGTCTCACTACCGAACCTGGTGTTCAGCATTACTAGGATAGAGCAAGGAGCGGCGTCACTACCGAACCTGGTGTTCAGCATTACTAGGATAGAGCAAGGAGCGGTGGAATAAGCAAAAAGCAATTGTCCGTGACTGAAATTTCCCCTGGTCAATCAACTAATGTACACAAAAAGCATTATTATAAATGTTTTAAGTCTTTATCTTGACACTACAACCTGCCACACAGGAAACAAGCGCTCAACTCATTCCGTCATCCCATTGATGTGCGTTACCCCAAATATTAACATATTACAACAAAGCTATACTGTTTTCCTAAAAAACATAAATTAGGAACATCTTTCTGCTTTGATGCGCAAATATATCCATACAGCCATTGCTGATATGGCAGCAGACTATCTGTTCTATTGAGGTCACGTGAGAGAATGCACAGTGCATTTCTATCTGGTGCGGTGCATACATTGTGGGAATGTGGCAATGTTCTGGGCGAGAACCTCGGCGTTATTTCATCACGTGATCCCCAGAGTCCCGGTTTGATGGACTCTGGTGGGACTCGGTGTCTACTTGCATTATGTCTCAAAGGTTGCCTGACTACCGCACTATAGTGATGCAATACAGTATGGCACTGAATGAGTTCCTTTGTTCTTTCATTTCGCTTTATAAATTATTATTTGTATCATTATTAGAAATTCAATATGGTTATTTTATTTTTGTTTACATTCATTGTTATTCCGAGCTCGCTGAAAGAGCCAAATAATATAATGAAATGAACACCTTGTGAATAGCCTCACATCATCCAAAGCGCTTATCAAATGCATTCAATAACTGTACTTTGCACTCGGCTCCTAGATCACATTAGGATACATTGCCATAACGTTGATATGGTTCAATATTCAACATTAAAAACCAACTAAATCCGAGACAATAATTTTAAAAAATGTCTCGGGAAGGCTCCCTAGTGATTTTCGTATTAACTAACATCATCATTTATGTGTTATATAATGCATCGTGTGCATATGAATAATCTATTATTGCAGAGTGCCTCTTACTACTATGGCATGCAGGTATCTAATTTGCTTAACCTAATATTGCAGACTGTTAACATTTAACATTTCTTAAATTCGATCATCATTTGTTCTAAAGGTGTTATTATGACAATCAAAACTAAAAAGAATACATTGACAGTAACTTATCTTTATTGCATCGAAATACCTTGTCACGCAATGTTAACATTGGTAACATCTTAACGTTGCCTCTTTGTCAAATGTAAGCCAAGCAAGTACACAGATCGTCCAAGTCCAAGATCAGCTCACTGGTGATCGCTGCGTGTGTAGGTTTTGGTGTGGACACAACTCGTGCCTGAGTGTCATTCAATATGGGTTCCGCCACTAAGCTAACATATTGCCTGATTGTCATTCAATAGAGGTTCCGTCACTAAGCTAACATCTTGTCTGTCATTCAGTAAGGGTGTCATCACTAAGCTAGTTCGGTCACTATGCTAACAGTTTGCCTGACCGTTGTTCAATCAGGGTGCCATCACTAAGCTAACATCTTGCCTGACTGTCATTCAATAAGGGTGCCATCACTAAGCTAACATCTTGCCTGACTGTCATTCAATAAGGGTGCCATCACTAAGCTAACATCTTGCCTGACTGTCATTCAATAAGGGTGCCATCACCAAGCTAACATCTTGCCTGACTGTCATTCAATAAGGGTGCCATCACTAAGCTAACATCTTGCCTGACTGTCATTCAATAAGGGTGCCATCACTAAGCTAACATCTTGCCTGACTGTCATTCAATAAGGGTGTCATCACTAAGCTAACATCTTGCCTGACTGTCATTCAATAAGGGTGCCATCACTAAGCTAACATCTTGCCTGACTGTCATTCAATAAGGTGCCATCACTAAGCTAACATCTTGCCTGACTGTCATTCAATAAGGCTGCCATCACTAAGCTAACATCTTGCCTGACTGTCAGTCAATAAGGGTGTCATCACTAAGCTAACATCTTGCCTGACTATCATTCAATAAGGTGCCATCACTAAGCTAACATCTTGCCTGACTGTCAGTCAATAAGGGTGCCATCACTAAGCTAACATCTTGCCTGACTGTCATTCAATAAGGGTGCCATCACTAATCTAATACCTTACCTGTCTCTCATTCAATAAGGGTGCCATCACTAAGCTAAAATGAGCTGATATTTTGGAGGTGCCACATGTGCTGATATTTTGGTAAAGTTATCTCAAATTAATATTCCAATTTTCAATAACTACTATATATACAAATATTAGTTATTGAACATTGGAATATTTCCAATGTTCGATATATATATATATCATTTCAGTGTTTACTATAGGCGCCATTTTCCGTACACACACCACATGCTTTGGGGGTATCGGCTTAATATCTGACCTTTGGATATAATCTGCATTGTACCATTATATGCAGACAGGCCTATTGGAGGCTGAACTGGTTCACCCCTTCCAAGCCTTACTCTTACCTAACTCCCATGGTGACAATGCATAGTCCACAGAATAGCTACATATCCTGCAAGTATTGGTTGCTGTCCAAAATGGCGTGTAAAGCTGGGATTCCATGTATGCGTCATGATCAGGATCCAGAATATATGAGAGATATGCTCCAGGAGAGAGGCTTGCTGGATCGGGTGCTATATAAATGTTTGATTTATTTTTATTTATTTATGAGACGGTGAATGCATACAACTTATGCAGCGACGTGGTGCTGTTTGTATTGGAAATGGCACATTCAGTTCGCATTCGCACCAGTCGCTCCATATAGTGATTGGTGCGAATGTGAACCGAGTGTGCTATTTCTAATACAAACAGTGAAAAGTGGTCGCATACCTCATACATATTCGCATATAGCATACTGCATACTGTGTATATGGAATCGTAGCTAATGGGGCTGTCACACTACGATGTAACAACGTCAACGTAGGGAGAACGTGAAGAACGTTGAACTTCTCAGCGTAGTATGCAAATTTGGGCACAAGTTGAACGTGGATGCAGCGTAGTGGACGAGAGCGTAACGTTGGTAAAGCGTAGTGATACCGTCAATCACCGAGAGAGGACAACATCACTACGCTCACGGAACGTTATGAACGTTATTCCATCGCCAGAAGAACGTTACGTGACGTTAGCTATGTCATGAGACGTTGAACGTATGTTGAATGCACGTTCTCCTGATGTTCTCCTGACGTTCTCCTGACGTTCTCCTGACGTCCCATTAAGCCTCGTAGGCATTTGCACTTGGTTTAATGTGTGTCAACGTAGTGGAACGTAGTTGAACGTAGTGAGCAGCATTGAAATAACGTCCGTTTAACGTCATTGACATTCACTGAACGTGAACAGAACGTATGGCGAACGTAAACCCTTACGTTCAACCTACGTCGAAAGTTTTGAACATGTCCAAAACCTTGATGTAACTCGACGTAACACGACGTAATGTGACGTAGCTCGACGTCATTCTAACGTCATTATGACGTCATCATGACGTAACCCAACGTAATGATGAAAAATGACCACGTTACGCTCACGTTGGCTCGTTACGTTGTAGTGTGACAGGGGTATTAAGTAAAAGGCATGTGATTTGCGACGTACGTACAATTCCCCAATTGCAATCTTGGTGACGGGAGTATTTGCCGTTATTGTGGGATGTAGGTCATGTATAGTTGGCTTGGTTAAAACAGATTTAAAATATACGCCATTGCCTAAGTTGGATAGTCCCCTGCTGGTTCCCGAGTCACAGCCTAATGCCCTGGTCACATACACGTTAGTGGACGTAGTTGAAGGTAGGTGAACGTAGTGGAGACTAACGTGGGTCAAACGTGGTGTAAGTACGTTAAACTACGTTGAAATACATTAAGGTAGGGCAGGTTTTGGTACAGATAAATACATTACGGTATGGATAAATACGTTACGGTATGAAATACGTTACGGTACGGATAAATACGTTATGGTACAGATAAATACGTTACGGTACAGATAAATATGTTACTGTACGGATGCCCGTACGTTCAACTATGTTAGCCTCCACTACGTTCACCTAAGTCCACTAACGGCTATGTGACCAGGGCTTCAGCCAAGTATGCTAGAGTATGCTAGAGCACGCTAGAGTATGCTAGAGTATGTTGGCATCATGGATGCAAATTCAGCCTCTAACGTAGCACTCATTTGAACATGTCCAAAGATTAAATCGGAACTCACAGCCCACCCACATTATTACCTAGGAGAAGTATGGATGCTGGTACGTTCAACTACGTTCAACTACGTTCAACTACGTTCAACTACGTTCAACTACGTTCAACTACGTCCAACTACGTTAGCCTCCACTACATTCAACTACGTCCACTAACGTCTATGTGACCGGGCCTTAAGGGTTCCATATCCGGGCCATCAAATGATGGCGGTACTAATCGGTGCACGGTACTATAATAGACCTCTGAATATGCATGCCATTGTTAATATAGCTTCAATATTCACAAACAGCTAACAATGACCCAATACCTCAGTTGATTTAAAACGTACAATTCCATTGCTCACGATCCTTTTTTTATTCTTTTTTTGCGTAAATATTTGTATTCATCTGAACAAAGTATTTTTTCAGCACCGAGGCACTGGCCTTGCAGCCATTGTTGGTACAGTTATTTAATTCCTTTTATGACGATTTTTGTTTAATTCTTCATTTACTGCAGATTTATTTTGTTTATTCCTGCCTCGCTCTCCACCCTGTCCTATTTGGACAGCGCGGGGAAGGAACTAGAAATGTAACATATTGTACACGGTTTTTCCACTCTTGGGGTTACTTGACGGACCTACGACGAATTACTATCAAACTAGACGAGGCCACACGGCGGTTGAGTCTAGTTTTATCAGTCCATGATATCTAAGTCATGTAATGTTAATGGTGGAAAGATAATGTTCATTATGTATTACACCTTGGCATACTATTTGATACTAGGTAGAAAATTCCGAATGTGTGTTAGTTTCCTTTTAATTGGGTTTTTGGTTGAAATTACGACAGATCACTGAATCCACGTATAGATATTGTTTTTCCCCCAACATTATAGGCATAGGTTGTCGTGTATCAGACTACTTAGTTAAAATAGAGCTAAACTTAAAGCAACATTACTTAAATAGCATGAGTAATGTTAGGAGATAACGATTAACCACCTCATATGGCACCGGTTGGATGTTTGTTGGAAGTTTATGTGCTGGCAACATCTAAGGTCATATCATGACGGGTACCGACTTGTGACAGTGTGCACTCATGGCTACTTTATAGTGCTGCCCAGGTGGGAAATCAGGCTGCTGGCACCAGGAACTGATATCCCACTCAGTCACATTATCCTGACACTGGGCTAGCCAGTCCCTGCCCTATCCTATTAATGCTGAGCGCCAGGCTAGGAAGCGACAAGTATCAATTTTATAAGTAATTGGTTTGACTCGACCGGGAACTGAGCTCCCGATCTCCCGCACGCGAGGCCTGCGTTCTACCGATTCGCCCACTGCGCCTGGTCATATGGCCCCGAAAACGGCCCTGTTCTGCACCGGTCATGTAATAATTCACCAGAGTAAATTAAAGTTGCATAGTCCGATGAAAGTTATATTATTTATATAAATTATATTTTACACATCTAACTTAAATATTGTAGAATTGATTAAGTATTTGGTAGTGCATAGAAGGGCGTACTAAGTCAATTTAATATAACCTGTTATTGCTGAAGCCTAAGTCAGAGCTTTGACATGCATGCCAACATTAATGTTGCCTGTTTGCTCTACACATATTTCCAAGCTTATACATGTTACAGTAAGGTAGCTTTTAACAATCAACCTGATATATTTATCTAAAAAGAATGACAGAAGCAAAAATCACCGGATTATACAAGCTAAAACGCCTCGATCTTTATCAACTCAAATAGCTTTCATGCGTGCCTTCAGTTATGATTGATGTTGGGTGATACTGCCCCTAACGCTAAATGGGTTAAGATGACTAAGCACGGGGTATTCAAGGTCAATACACTCCATATGCAATGTCATCAATTAATATGAATACTTGTCTGATTTCAGTTAGAATTCTATCATAAATACGAGTTTCTCGGCTATTTCTATTCATATTTACTTTAAATTTGCACAGTCCGATCGCTTTGAGTTTCTGTCATTTCTTTAGATAACTATATTAAGTGTATCTTTATAATCTACTTTACTTTAGTTGGCAGTAACTTTTATTTTAAATGGCTAACTTTGAATATGTTCTAAGTGTGAACATGCCAAATTAATGTTGGCATGTACATCATGTGCAGTTGGAATAATGGGAGGTATCTCTAAAGCAAAATGAGCTAAAAGCAACAAAGAAAATGGAGTTCCTGAAAGCCAAACACATTATGTACAAACCTAACCTTCAAATATGTGACAAAAACTAACATAGCATATCTAGATTAAAACACTAATTGCATGGGTACAAGGTATTACCAATTTTGACATGTACAAGAACCAAAAAAGAAATTGTAAATAGGAACTCCATAATTTTACACCACAAACAAGTTTACAGAAATAATTGATAAAGGAAATCAATCCGCATAGATTATGACTGCTATTGCACAGTGGCGAAAAGAAGTGCATGTGCTTAACCGTTATAAGCAGAATAAAGAAACGGTCAACAAACACTCAAAAAAACATCAAAATTCAGACACCATACACTGTAGCAGTAACAGGTTCTATTAAATTGAGTTCACATCCCCTTCTCTGCAGTAATACATGTTGAATGAGTACACCAGTATCTAAAGGCCCTGTCACATTACGATGCATCTCGCAACTGCGCCGCCAAAGCATAAAATCACTTTTTTACTTCGAGATGCGTTGAGCTTTTGGACAAGTTGGACATCAGCACAATGTAGTGGATGTAAAAGTAGCATCGTCCGACGTAGTGGTAATGTATGTCGACGCATGAGAAAAAAAAAGAAAAAAGTTTGGCGCAACGTGTGGCTAACATGCCTCTCGCGTGTGCAGCATTTACCTAGCGTTGGCATAACGCGCTCCCAACATTCCGCTAGTGACCGTTAAATGTGTTGCACAACGTATGAGAGCGTAGTGCCAGCGCATGAGTGACGCATGTCCAATGACAGTCCAGCGCATTTCGGCATTGCGCCAGCATGCACCCAGCATGCTCGATGTTGGCATAATGCGTGAGTAACACATGACAATGTGCGGGGGGCACCCGACCCACCTGCGCCTTAGGTATAAATAAGGCTGCAGTCTGGCTCTCTCCTCACAACAACTCCAGCATGCCAGGGAAGAAGACCTCATCAGCACCCAGCCAGTTTAGCCAGGGAGCGCTGACCTATTCAACATCGCACACTTCAGAGCGAAGACCAAGACTACTCGGATACTGGTGAGAGAGCTGCTATTCGCAGACGACAGTGCACTGGTTGCCCACTCTGCTGAAGAGATCCAGAATATAGTGGACGCTTTCTCCAATGCATCAAAGAAGTTCAGCCTGAAGATTAACATTAAGAAGATGGAGGTGCTGTACCAACCCAACTCTACAAGAACCCGAGAGGAGGATATTATGGTTGACGGAAACAAGCTGAACTTTGTTCCAGAATTCACCTACCTTGGAAGCACTATATCAAGTGATGGACGCATTGATGCTGAAATACAGAGGAGGATGGCCAAGGCTAGCGCATCTTTCGGCCGACTACGCCAGAGACTCTGGAACAACCATCATGTGTCCATGCGGGTCAAAGGCAAGATCCACCATGCTATCCACCCTACTATATAGAGCCAAGGCCTGGACAGTGTACAGATGACAGGTGAAAAAGCTGCATGCCTTCATGATGTGACATCTGTGTTCGATCATCAGGCTAACTGGAAGGACAAAATGACAAATAAGGAAATACTCGAACGGACAGGGCTGCCCTCTATGGAAGATCTTCTGAACAAAAAGAATCTCCGGTGGACTGGACACCTCATGAGGATGTCATCAGACAGGCTACCAAAGCAGATCCTCTACTCTCAACTGTTTTCTGGTTACAGAAAGAGAGGGTGCCCTCATCTCCGGTTCAAGGATACCATCAAGAGAAACCTGAAGCTGAGAGACATTAAGACCGACTCATGGACATCACTCTCACAGCAGCGAGCTAAATGGAGAGTGACAGTCAAGTAATGAAAGCAGTCTTTGTAGCATCGCGACTGACAGCATGATGATGACATAATGGATGTGCATGCAGAGTGTTT
This sequence comes from Branchipolynoe longqiensis, assembly GCA_030323885.1. Classification (NCBI taxonomy): domain Eukaryota; kingdom Metazoa; phylum Annelida; class Polychaeta; order Phyllodocida; family Polynoidae; genus Branchipolynoe; species Branchipolynoe longqiensis. The sequence goes on along the minus strand of CM059187.1, from coordinate 106,508,189 downwards.
GGGTTACTCAGTCAACACTTTGTCTCCTAACATATATACGTTAAAATACCCTCACAGTAAGAATATTACATAGACATTATTCATGTGAACAAAGTGCGAAAAGAAAGTCACAGAGAAACCGACGAAATCTTTGAACGGGTATTGACCACAGCGCTGTTTTACATATGGTTAGACCCCTGGTGTTAAAATGTGGTACTAAGATATCAGATTGCTATAGTTCTTCAATTTAGGAGCACCACTATAACTGTGCTCGTCACATTGATGTTTTGTTCGAAAGTAAAGCCCATGTGTTAAAGCTGGCATGTTTACACTTGAAAAATTTCCTAAGTTAGTCATTTAAAAGCCAAGTTACTCCAAACTAAAGTAAAGTAGGCTATAATGATCAACCTCCCACGTTTATCTCAGAAAATGACAGAAACTCAAAAACAACGGATTATACAACTCTAAGATGCCCCACTTAACCATCACCCCTGGTATTAGAATATGTCCTTAAATATCAACTTCGTTATCATCAATCCCTTAACCACGAGGGTCGTTAGGGCACCACAGATGACTTTGCAACCAGTTTCCTCCAGTTGTCCCTGTTCTCCACTGCCCTCTGGGACTTGCCGATATCAACTTATCATATGTGCTTTTAATGTAGTAAGGAATAACCGGATTAAATTGATACAATTATTCGTATTTTATGCAAGGAAATTAAATTTACTGTTATTTAATACAATGACTGAAATAACTGTTATTTACTATAATGACTACATTAACTGTTATTTAATACTAAATTAACTTATTTAAATGTAATGAACTTAAATTGAGTACTGTTTCATTGGTCATTCATTACCTGTACACTTGGTTGGTTCCATAACACAAGTATCATCACCCCAGACCCATGTAGAGGTAACATCAGTATATACATTAGATACTGGCATACTGTGGTGAACCAAATGAGTGAATACTGCGTGCATAAACCTGGTCTCCCACGACTTGTGAAAAAAAATACATCCGTGACATAAACGGGGAAATCGATAAGAGAAGAAAAGGAAAGGTTGTTTTATTTAATGACACCTCTAGAGCACATTGATTGTTATCATCGGCTATTGGACTTCAAACAAATGATCACTCAGGCTTATTTCTTTGGATGAAATCCTCATAGGCTACTCTTTCCAACAAGCACCAAGGGGTCTTTTATGTGCACTTTCGCACAGACAGGACAGCACATACCACAGACTTTGATGAACCAGTTGTGGACCACTGATTGGAGTGGAAATAGCTCAAACTGCAAATGTGTCTACTGAGCAGGATCGATCGGATGACCCACACCTTCACGGGAAATCGATAAGGAAATTCACATATCAAATCATGTACCCGCAAACAAACAAAAATAAATGAAATAGACAGAAATGTGACGGAGGAAGGCGACAACGGTTACCATGGCTACTCACCCGTGAGGTTGGTGTGCGTCTCATTGTAAGCGGGCAGTGGCCCCATGGAGTGTGGCGGCGGCTGGCGCGTCTTCCACGCGGAGCGGGGCCCGACGTCCGGCTCGCCGCCCCGATCCTGGGCATGTAAGATGAACCCCTCCTTGTTCCGTGAGTCAGGGTTGTCGTACGGCCATGCCTCGGCTTCCCCCCCGCCGCCGCCGCCGCCAGAGGACGCGCCGGTCGCCGCTACTGGGCGCTGGCCCCGGATGTAGGGCGGGCTGTGCGCGTGCGCCGTGTGCAGCTCGTCCCACAGCTGGTAGCCGCGCGCATGGCTCGTGTGGCGTCCGTGGTGGTGCGACACGCCCCGGGCGAACCACTGCGACAGGGGACAGGCGCCGTGGTTAATTCTAAATAACATTTGTTTGTTTGTTGGGGTTTTACATCCTGGCAACATCTAATGTAATTTCAGGGTGGATTCCGACTTGTGACATTGCACACTAATGGCAACTTTTATAGTGCTGCCCCACTTGGAGACCAGGCCACTGGATATCCCACACAGTCACATTATCCTGATACTGTGCAAACCAGTCCTTATCCTATCATATTAATGCCGAGTGCCAGGTTAGGTAGTGACAAGTATCAATTTTCAAAGTCATTGGTTTGACTCGGCTGGGATTCGAACTCCCGACCTTCCGCACGGGAAGCCTTCGCTCTGCCGATTCCGCCACTGCGTCCGGTTTCAAAATAAGATCCCCATAATATTTGCAATGCCTGATTGCTAACCTGCTATTGTCTATACCATCTAATCATATCACACATGAATATTTCAGATGTACCATAGCTGTTAAGGTTGGAAAACTAGCGCCTCGGTGCTGACAAAAAAAAAATATTCAAAAGGATTCTTTTTGTAATTGAACAAAATCTTGTTTAATAAAAAGTGATGTAGTTCGATTGTTTTGAGGTTCTGCAATTTTCCGAGATAAATATATTAGGTTGGTCGTTATGAATTATCTCACTTTAAAATGATTACCTTATGAGGTATTTGACATGTAAATATGATTCTATTTGTAGGCAACATTTTAAGTAGATTACTTTGTGTAAAACAATAAGAAATTGTCACCGTGCTCCCAATCTAAATATCAACGAACTCATAATGCGTAACTATTATTTAAGCCTGCATAGTCCCACTACATAGTCATATACATAGATTCATTAACTGAGCTAGCTCACTGTGCTAGCATTGAGACCAGTATTCTTCAGAATGCCAATCTATATGCGTTGGTTTTCAAGCAGATGCAGAAGATCCAAAGAACGACACATGGCAATCAGCCGTACCTTTGTGAACAAACACCGTGAAACAGAGGGGAAAGGACCTTGCTATGTGTCCAATGAAAGGTTCGGCACGTCGATCTGAACACCCGACATCGGCAAGTGCTTCCCAGTAAGACTAAGAGGTGGATAATAAATACTGGGCATGCTGTCATTGACTCGACTCTCTTGGAGAGGACATGGCCGAGCTGGATGTGTGGCTGCTGATCGACCAGTAAGAAGGTGTGAAGACGACGCAGAAACATCTTATCATTTATGAATGGCCCAGCAACGCATATACAGAAGGAGCACTGTTTGCACATAGCACTCCCCCACCCAGAGGAATGATAATCACAGGAAGCAATGATAATCACAACTCCCGAGAGGTGTCTGGCAGGCATTATTAGTAATATTACCAGCAGGAATTGAGCCCCGAACTAAAACAACAAACACACAAACCCTGTGAGTCAGCAAGTGACAGAACATGGTGTCCTAATAGTCCTCTGGGTCACATATTCTGCCATCTTGCAGGTGTTCTGGCCACTACCCATCGACAATGAGCACCTCTGGAAGTAGATGCAAGATTCACCCATACCCAGAGTAGGGGGGTCAATGACAACCCTGCTTAAATCTGAGCAAAGAACTGTTTCAGTAGGAATTAACTGTAGCTGTACTGAATGGTTCCAATGTGCAGTGCTGGCATAAAGTTGATAAATTGGGAGAGATTGCAACAACAAAAAAACAAGATGGTGGCCACAGAAAGCGCTTGATTCGACCTTTAACGTCTACCTACATGATTTCATTAATTACTCACCTTAAAAGTAGTTTGCTATGTTAGATAAGCATTTGAGCTATATATTTAACACTTTATATTGCAAATTCATCTGGTTATGTCCATAACCCAGCTAGCCGACACTTTTCCTATATGGTTATTTAGCAGGCCCATCTTGGAGACAGTGCTGCTGAAATAACGAGGGACAATGTAGCTGGAGATCAACAAAGCATTTAGTTGTCATTTAGTCTTCAGTGTCGTCAAGAGATAAAACTGCGTAGTCCAAAGAAACTATCACAATTTTCAAAAACACTTCCCTGGATTGGATCCTACATATCCAACTTAGATACTAGTGCATTTATTAAGCACTTGTTCCTGCATAGAAGAGAATAAATACTAAGGCAATGTAATAACTATACTGGTACATTTATTAAGCACTTGTTGCTGCATAGAAGAGAATAAATACTAAGTCAATGTATTAACTATACTGGTACATTTATTAAGCACTTGTTGCTGCATAGAAGAGAATAAAAACTAAGTCAATGTAATAAATATACTGGTGCATTTATTAAGCACTTGTTGCTGCATAGAAGAGAATAAATACTAAGTGAATTTAATCAAACATGTTACAACTGAAGCCCGAAGGATGCGAATATTCAATTTCTTATACTAGTTATAGTGCACTGCTGAAAACAAATCCTATTTTGATATGGTATTGAGTGTGGTGAATATATGTAAAGTATGGCATACACTACGTGATAATTTGTTTTGAATTCCATCACGTGTGGTCTAGAATAAGTCTAAATATAGCGCACAAGATGGTTTAAATACCTGTGTAAACAGACACTTGTCAGGCGCATTATGGTGGATATCAACAACGCATTAAACTATGCCTCGGTACACCTGTAATACTCTACAAGTAATTACCGGCACCGTGAGCTCCGGCCAGTTAGTGACGTGCCCCCCCCCCCCCCACCCCGCTGGTTCTGGTTATGTACACCTCACACTGCGTCATGTGTATGAAACCTGCCAGGTACTTGGTTTACAGCTGCGCCCGGGTATCGCGTATCGTGGTAACGGGTACCCGGCGTACTATTTCAACTATCCATGTACACCTAGCAACCTGAACCCCTCGTGACGGAACCGTGCCCATTAATAAACGCCTTCCTGGGTAGTTAGTTACTCACGCAGCACTGTCTCTGTGACAGGGCTGCTAAACAACCAAATAGAGAAAGTGTTGGAAGGCTGGACTCTGACTTGTTACTTACGCAGCACTGCCTCTGTGACAGGGCTGCTAAACAACCAAATAGAGAAAGTGTTGGAAGGCTGGACTCTGACTTGTTACTTACGCAGCACTGTCTCTGTGACAGGGCTGCTAAACAACCAAATAGAGAAAGTGTTGGAAGGCTGGACTCTGACTTGTTACTTACGCAGCACTGCCTCTGTGACAGGGCTGCTAAACAACCAAATAAACAAAGTGTTGGAAGGCTGGACTCTGACTTGTTACTTACACAGCACTGCCTCTGTGACAGGGCTGCTAAACAACCAAATAGAGAAAGTGTTGGAAGGCTGGACTCTGACTTGTTACTTACGCAGCACTGCCTCTGTGACAGGGCTGCTAAACAACCAAATAGAGAAAGTGTTGGAAGGCTGGACTCTGACTTGTTACTTACGCAGCACTGCCTCTGTGACAGGGCTGCTAAACAACCAAATAGAGAAAGTGTTGGAAGGCTGGACTCTGACTTGTTACTTACGCAGCACTGCCTCTGTGACAGGGCTGCTAAACAACCAAATAGAGAAAGTTTTCGAAGGCTGGACTCTGACTTGTTACTTACGCAGCACTGCCTCTGTGACAGGGCTGCTAAACAACCAAATAGAGAAAGTGTTGGCAGGCTGGACTCTGACTTGTTACTTACGCAGCACTGCCTCTGTGACAGGGCTGCTAAACAACCAAATAGAGAAAGTGTTGGAAGGCTGGACTCTGACTTGTTACTTACGCAGCACTGTCTCTGTGACAGGGCTGCTAAACAACCAAATAGAGAAAGTGTTGGAAGGCTGGACTCTGACTTGTTACTTACGCAGCACTGTCTCTGTGACAGGGCTGCTAAACAACCATATAGAGAAAGTGTTGGAAGGCTGGACTCTGACTTGTTACTTACGCAGCACTGTCTCTGTGACAGGGCTGCTAAACAACCAAATAGAGAAAGTGTTGGAAGGCTGGACTCTGACTTGTTACTTACGCAGCACTGTCTCTGTGACAGGGCTGCTAAACAACCAAATAGAGAAAGTGTTTGAAGGCTGGACTCTGACTTGTTCCTTATGCAGCACTGTCTCTCTGACAGGGCTGCTCAACAACCCATAAGAAAATGTTGGGCCATATGCATGACACGGTGTTAGAGTCATGTGGTGTTAATAGCTAACACAGGGTAGCTATCACCACCATCGCGAAGTATGTCACGCCATATGTACGGGTGCCTAAAACGTTCATGGTAGCTAAACGTGCAGTTATTTATAGATTTGGGGAATCCCTCTGAGCCTGTTGGCTCGCTGACACCACGTCATGCATACGGCCTGGGATGGTGCCATTGTGTTGCCACCCCCCCCCCTTCCCCCCGCCCCGTGCGACCAAAATATACATGCAGTACTGCCTGGTTCACTGGATTGCGTGTAAGCACACTAGAGGGCAGTGCGTGCTGCTCCCAGACGCCCCTTGGGCGCAGCACTTCCTGTCGCCGAGCAATCATCATCATTTAATGGCGGCGCGGGACGCCCGGCCCCGGTCAACTAACTCACTCGCCCTGTCTGCCCGCAGGAAACGGCGCCAACCGCCGCCATAGCACTGCACAAACCCCGGGTCAACATCCTCATAACAACATGCCCACACCCCGTGGCGTACGATCCGGGCGGGCACAGACGCGCAGGTTATGTGTGTTATATGGAAAGTGAGTCATTTGTTTTAATTTAAATTAAGTAATAAAATGATCATCAATTAATGTTGAGTGGAATGTGACGGGTGTCTGTTAGTGAATGCAGGCGCAGTCCCCCTATCCCCGTCTCTCCCTCCTTCTCTCCCCCCCCCTCCCCCCCCCCCCCCCCCCCCCCTCGGGCCCTCCGCGCCCATCCCCCCGGCACGACGCATCAGGTAGCGCGCGTGTTTAGCTTTCACTGCGTATTTATTTAATATCAAAAGGCGCTTGTTTGCTATGGTAAAGTGTGCCTGCGTTTTGTGTCCGCCGGATACGTACAATTTAGCCGCTCACTCGCGCACACAGTCTTCAATGCATGTAGCTGTGTCCCAGTGCACCCAATGGAACAGCTGCCACCTGACACGTCCACTAAAAGTCCACCATTTGGAAATCACTTGTGAAGTGTTTATGTGAACATCCATATATATATTTATACTACACGCTTCCAAGTTAACTTGATTGATAATCGATTTTGCTAAATATCATTATATAATAAGTTTGCTATGTTGAGTGGTTGGTTGTTGGAGTTTTACGTCCGGCAACATCTAAGGTCATATCAGGACGTGTGCCGACTTGTGACAGTGCGCACTCATGGTGACTTCATAGTGCTGAACAAGCGCATGCCGGTTGGGTCTTCCTCGTTGCTGCACTTATTATGCTTATGACAGTACCCGGACTGTACTGGATAGAAGGGGTCTGCTTCCGCGGCGAGGAGTTCGGCTGGGTGTGTGTGTGTGTGGGGGGGGGGGGCATATCACGACGGCCATTGAGTTTGGACATTGTACTGTAGATTTTCGGCCCAGACCACAAGCACCATGACCTGATATCCCCACTCAGTCACATTATCCTGACACTGAGCCAATCAGTCCTTGCCCTATCCTAATAATGCCGAGTGCTTGGCTATGAAGCGACAAGTATAAATTTTTAAGTCATTGGTTTGACTCGACCGGGGTTTGAATCCCACGATCTACCAAAACGAGAGACGGACGATCACCTCATTCGGCCATCCAGTCTGGTCTTCTATGTTGAGTGAGATGTTTGTTTCTACCTCCTCTCATCACCCACCCCTCAAACAATAATAATAATAATAATAATAATAATAATAATAATAACAACAACAAATAATATGATAAGATATTAACCAACATGTGAATTAGCATAGATTGTATTTTAGATGCAAAGTCCGATGAAAGCATCCAATTTTCAAAACCAAAACACTAACCTAGATGTGATCCTACATATCTAACTTAGATACTGATGCACTTATTATCCAGTTGCCGCTGCATAGATACTGAGCCAATGTGTTACTGCAGAGACCAATGGTGTCAAATTCTGACGTGTTTGCGAGATTAATTTGTCGTATGTTCACTCCAAATATCTCCAAAATTAGCTACATCTGACTTACACTGAGAAGGGGCTCACTGGGTTGTTACCAGAAGTTGCTCTCACTTGCTCGACCTAACAAGAACCGACTGGACAAGCGCATGCCGGTTGGGTCTTCCTCGTTGCTGCACTTATTATGCTCATGACAGTACCCGGACTGTACTGGATAGAACGGGTCTGCTTCCGCGGCGAGGAGTTCGGTTGGGTGTGTGTGTGGGGGGCGGGGGAGGCAGAGGGGGGGGGGGGGGTAAGTAGGAGCATATCACGACGGCCATTGAGTTTGGACATTGTACTGTAGATTTTCGGCCCATTTCTGATGAGGAAGAAACAGGATACTTTCCCCACACATGTGCCTTCTCCCTGCGTCGTGTGGGCTGAACCCGATTTGTCGAACATGGGAAAGGCGCATACAGCCACCCAGGTCAAACAGCCGCAGTGCGCGCCAGGCGCAGCCGCTTCACTACGGCGTGTCACACTTCCGGTATCTGTGTCGGAAAACTGGGGAAGGGAGTGACACTTGTGGTCTGAGTTCCCGGGACGCGGGTGGAGAGCCGCAGGTGGGGAGCCGCAGGTGTGGAGCCGCAGGTGGGGAGCCACAGGTGGGGAGCCACAGGTGGGGAGCCACAGGTGGGGAGCCACAGCTGGGGAGCAGCAGGTGGGGAGCCACAGGTGGGGAGCCATAGGTGGGGAGCCACAGGTGGGGAGCCACAGGTGGGGAGCCACAGGTGGGGAGCCATGGGTGGGGAGACACAGGTGGGGAGCCACGGGTGGGGAGCCGCAGGTGAGGAGCCATAGGTGGGGAGCCGCAGGTGGGGAGCCGCAGGTGGGGAGCCATAGGTGGGGAGCCGTGGGTGGGGAGCCGCAGGTGGGGAGCCACAGGTGGGGAGCCGCAGGTAGGGAAACATAGGTGGGGAGCCGCAGGTGGGGAGCCACAGGTGGGGAGATGCAGGTGGGGAGCCACAGGTGGGGAGCCGCAGCTGGGGAGCAGCAGGTGGGGAGCCACAGGTGGGGAGCCATAGGTGGGGAGCCGCAGGTGGGGAGCAACAGGTGGGGAGCAACAGGCTCCGCTCTCCAGCATGTGGAGGCGGAGGGGGAGCGGGCGGGACCATCTGGGAGACGGGGTGCCCGAATATTATGTGGCAGTGGTCGGGGGTAGAGGACGAGGTGAGGGGTCATCGAATCTCTGGCAGTGGCCCTGCTGTAGCACCCTGGGATTTGTTCAGGTCCGGTCAGTCTTGCTGCTATCAGTCAGTGGGTCCCGCTGGTGAGCGAATATACATTACGTTAGATGGGTGTATATATATATATATATATATATATATATATATATATATAAGGAGTATAATATATATTATGCGTATATAAATGCCGGAGTTAAAGTATTTATTAATATTATCGTTCTGTAATATTAATTATTCCAATATTGTCCAATCAACTCCTTACTTGTTAGCCCGGACCTGCCCTGCAGGGGCGCCAAAACGGCGGGTTCGGACGCCGGGCCTCCATATTGGTCAGTCGCCGGCCAGCTTTCAAACTGATATATCGCAAGAGATATCGGACTTTGTTCTAAGATGCGCTTCGAGGGAGGGGGTCCTCCGCATGGTAAATTACTTAGACGATTTCTGTGTGGTAGGTTCAGATCAGCAAGGAGCAGCAAGAGATCAATGAGTATTGATAGGTATTCTACGCAGATTAGGCTTTTATATCAGTTTTAGGAAGGTGAGCCCCATAGAGACTACAGTTAGATTCCTTGGGATAAACATTAACTCGGTGAGTCTAGAACTAACCCTGCCCCAGGACAAGTTAGATAAGACGCTAACAGTTCTATATCAGCTCCAGGGCCATAAGAAGGCAACAAAGAGGGAGCTAGAGCGGGTGGGAGGTCTCCTAGCACACTGCGCCAAGGTTATACGGGGAGCCAGAACCTTCACAAGGTGGCTATATGACCTGATGGGAACACTTAGAGAACCTTTCCATCGGGCACGCTTGAACAGCGGGGTCAGAGAGGACCTAGAGTGGTGGCTATCCTTTGCCCGCAGGTTTAACGGGAAAGCCAGGATATTAGGGAAATTTGCGCCTGTCATAAGTACATACAGCGATGCATCGAAGTGGGGCTACAGTGCTCTGCATGGAGCTGACTGGACAGTGGGGGCCTTCAACGAGCTTGATGATGCTAGGCTAGCTGGATATCTCGGCCACCATTACCAGGAGCCAGATCGGGAGGTTTGGGACACCCACATAAATGTCCAGGAAATGTCGGGGGTATACGCTGGGTGCTTGAGATGGTCTCCAGGCTGGGTGAATAGCACTGTCCTGATTATAACAGATAGTATGGTGGTACAGGCTGCGCTAAATACAGGCCGTTCCAAAAGTAAAGAGATTATGTCCTACAATTTCGTATTCGGTTCCATCTATATTAAGAGTGAGGTGAATGAGGTATGTGATGCTCTGTCCCGCCTGAACGAGCAAAGAAGTGGGGACAGGATCAGGGGATTGGATCGCGGCTATATGCTGTGCTGCAGCTCTGTGTTTGACAACCCATTCTTTTCTTACAGGGCTGGCGACCCTGGCAACAGAACAGAAGGCCTTCCAAGCGCAATCATACGCAAAGAATTCTGTGGTAGCCAGGGGGGTCCAAACCAGGAAGTACCTAGAGTTTGTGGAACTGCACCTTGACGCCCGAGCACCCTTCCCATGCTCAGAGGAGCAGGTCGCATTGTACGCCGCCTGGTTGGCGCGGACCTTGAAGTATGGTTCTGTCCAAAACTACATCAGTGGGTTGAACCATTTTCTCAGGGCTAATGGCGAGCCCTCCATTGACTATTCTAACTTCATCCTAGCATCAACGCTAAAAGGTATTAGACGGGTAAAGGGGGATGAACCGAGGAGGGCTAGGCCTATCCTTCCGGACATGCTGAGGTCAATTTTTGACCTATTGACTTGCAGTAGAGGACACGTGGCATGGAGGGCGGCAGTCCTGTGCTCCTTCAGAGGGGCCTTCTGAGGAAGTCCCAGGTGACTTCGTCGGAGTCTATGTTAAGAAGGTCGGACTTCGAGTTCCATGACTGGGGAATGTTGTTGAAGGTGCGTAGATCCAAAACGATCCAGTTCCAGGAGATAACTCTTGAAATCCCAATCGCGAGGTGTCCTGACAGGGATCTATGTGCGGTGTTTTGGACTGAATACCATTTCCGCCAAATGCCTGTGGGAAGGGAGGAAGGGGCATTTAGGATACCAGGTGGTGCCTCCTCTTTGGCCATGCCTTACCACGTGTACCAGGACACACTGAGGTCTTTTGCGGCGAGGGCAGGTTTAGATACTGATCTGCTTTCGTTGCATTCATTGAGAAGGGGAGGCTGCACGTTCCTGCACATGTGTGGGGCGACTATTGAGGAACTGAAGGTTTGGGGGGACTGGGTCTCCGAAACTGTTTATGCATATATTAAGACCCCGCTTGCCTGTAGGATTGTCAATGACATGCGGGTGGCGGCGACTTTGAGCTCTAGGCCGGCGGTAGATGGGGTGGTGGGAGGCGCTGGTGTGCCTCCTTTGGCATATAATTGCTAGCCAGACAAGCAATAAAGATTGTCCATCCCATCCCTGCTTGTTTCTCCTTTTGATGTAGGCACATTTATAAGGAGTATAATATATATTATGCGTATATAAATGCCGGAGTTAAAGTATTTATTAATATTATCGTTCTGTAATATTAATTATTCCAATATTGTCCAATCAACTCCTTACTTGTTAGCCCGGACCTGCCCTCCAGGGGCACCAAAACGGCGGGTTCGGACACCGGGCTTCCATATTGGTCAGTCGCCGGCCAGCTTTCAAACTTTAAACGGTAGGCATATAATTGCTAGCCAGACAAGCAATAAAGATTGTCCATCCCATCTCCGCTTGTTTCTCCTTTTGATGTAGCCACATTTATATATATATATATATATATATATATATATATATATGTATGTATAGGTTGTATAGGGTTGTATAGGGTGTATATATATATATATATATATATATATATATATATATATATATATATATACAGGGATGGTTCAATGCCATAGCGTACTTGGCATACAGACTCATTGTCACAGTGACCAGTGTCATAGGGGTGCTGCAAACAAATCGAACATCATGCCTGGAGCGGCACTCGAACCCACAGTTCTGCCATTTTGAGGTAAGCGTCCTAACCATTACACAATCTAGGCCCTCGATACAATCCAGTTACGATCGGTTAATCCAAACTTTTTTTCGGCAGCCCGGCAAAATACTACCATTTATCATATAAAAACGTCAGTGGGGTCTCAGATGACCTTATAACCACATGAAAGTTTGGTTTAACCATACCGGAGTGGCCTGGGGTCCGACAATTTTGTTTGGGTTAACCGATAAATTGGATTAACCGACTTTGATTTAACCAACGTTTTATATGATGAATGGTAGTATTTTGCCGGGCAACCGAAAAAAAGTGTGGATTAACCGATCGTTTGCTTTAACCGAGCTTGGTTTAACGGGGTTCTACTGTAGTAGGTACTGACACCATTACCCAAAATATTATTCTGACACTGAGCAAACCAGTCCTTGCCCTACCCTAATAATGCCGAGCAAACTGCTAGGTAACAAAACGTATTAATTGTATAAGTCATTGCTTTAACTCAGTCGGGGTTCGACCCCAACAACCTCTCGGACGGGAAGCCAGCAATTACCAAGTTGGCGATTCCGTCTGGTCAGATTACTCGTGTACATTACCTACCCACGATCGAACCCATGGGTTCAAACCCTGTTTGAGTCAAACCAATGACTTAAAGATTTATACTTGTCACTTCCTAGCCATGCCCTCGGCATTATTAGGATAGGCTAAGGACTGTTTGGATCAGTGTCAGGATAATGTGACTGAGTGGGATATCACATCATGTGAGGCAGCACTATAAATGCTGCCATGAGTGCACACTGTTACAAGTCGATACCCATCTTGATATGACCTTAGATGTTGGCAGGATGTAAAACTCCAATAACCAACCAACCTAGCCATGCTAAAGCCTAATCAACATTTATTTAGCACATGAGACGAAGGACTAATAACGAAGAACCGGTAACCAGGACACCGGACATGTGCTAATCATAGTGTGTAGAGCCTTAGAGAGCTTACTCCTCAGACAAAATGGCCGCTCGGTTGCTACATCCGGCGACGTCACACTCCGCTTTTGAAAATAACGCAGGAGCATGAGGCATGCAGTGAGCCAACCATAGTTTCCCATGATGGTAGCCTTGTCGCCACTCCTTCTATATAGATTTACTACCTCCCATACCGGATGCGGGGGCCGAATCGATAGAGCACAGGCCTTGCGTGCTGGAGATCGGGAGTTCGACTCCCGGTCGAGTCAAATGAAGACCGGTGGATGCTGATTTACTGTGGACGCTGACATTGAGCAAAGAGGATAACGAGTGCTGTATACAGGAAGTACAAAAACGGAACTCCCCCAGCACAGATGTATATGATGGCAGGGATCTGCGACCTAACAATCAAAACAGGCCACAGAGACCTAAAGCTGGCCTTCAAAACCAAAGTGGCACTCATGGACCACATGATTTTAAGAATACACACATGCATAGGACACACTCAAGCAAATAACAAAGCTACCGGTGATATGCGAGCTCGTGGGCATGGACCGGGAAAACAACGGTGGTCACAGCCGACACCAAGAATACCAAAGGTTGGTAGATGAGTGCATACCGGAGCTAAATGCCTACATCCATCACCTAAACAACAACCAAAACAGTGCGAACTACATCCACAAATCAAGGCATGGAAAGAGATCGGCCCGGTATGGCCTTGGCATGACGGGTGGTATACACTACAACGAGGAGTATGCCAGATACGTCACCTCCAAGCTGTCAAAAAGCATCATGGAAAACTGGGAAGACCACCAGGGCTCCAAACCATAAGTATCACAAACTTTTGATGAATTTCACTAACTGAATCCTAAAACATAAGTAATAACATAAACAAATAGTACATGATATAATGCTCATGCCTTCCCCGATGCACGGAGGTAATAACTACGGAGACGGACATGAACATCTTTTTTTATCATCTATTCTTAGGGACCATATGTTCTCTATGCACCAGCATATATGCCCTGAACCCACGAATCAATAAACTAAAATAAACTGAAATTAAAATCAAAACTTGCATAAATCAAGCAACCACTATCCTAAAGAAAATAAGTATGGTAGAAGAAATTGAATGCAAACTGGGAAGGGGCACACCCTTTGCCCACCTAAACTGCCAGAGCGCATCCAACAAAATAGACATAATAAAAATGCATCTGAAAAAAGACAATCTAGATATACTAACACTATCAGAGACTTGGTTCACTGACAAACACCAAAATAACAACCTAAACATAAATGGATATAGACTTGTACGTAACGACAGACAACACAACAATGCAAATAACCAAACAAAGAAGGGTGGAGGAGTTGACATTTACTGGAAAAACACCAAAAACTTGGATCCCGAAATACTAAAAGCAGCTAACCTGTCAAATGAGCACATAGAATTACTATGGTGCCTAATAAAAATGGAAAAAAGACAAATATAGCCATAGCAAGCCTCTCTAGACCACCAGCAGGGGAAATAGATCTATTCCTTGAAGCCCTAGAAAATAGCATAAACACTATAAAAAAAAAGTCCACAAATGCAGAAATCTATGTCCTAGGGGCACTTTAATCTGAATTACAACTAATGTTACAAACCACAATCAAACTCCTAGGCATGCAACATCTCATCACTGAAAGCACAAGGCTAAGCAACAACAGCTCACAATCGATCTAATACTAACCAACTCAAACCATGCCACCAAATGGGGCACTAGAAGCTGGGGTATAAGTGATCACAAGCTAATATATGTAACAAGGAAAAAATTTAAAAGCACAAGTCACCACAAATATAAGATGGGCAGGTCACTAAAAAACTACTCACTAAAAAACTACTTTAAAAAACACCTACACCAAAACATAAACAACATCGCACAAAAGAGATATGATGTTGACATCTTCTGGAACAACATCATCACAGAAATAAGAAATTCAATTGATGAGATGTGTCTCATAAAGAAAATATAAATACAAAGAAAACAGGACCCACGGGTAGACAATGACCTGCTAACACTCATCACAATCAAACGCAAACTGGGTGACAAAGCAAAGCACACAGAAACCACAGAGGACAAATTGGCCTACCATATTGCCAGAAATAACTCTCTCAAAGCAGTGAGAACGGCAAAGAAGAAATATATAATAAAGCAAGACAAACACTGGGGAAGCAACATAAATAAATTCTGGAAAACTGTAAACCTGTTATTCCCCCCAAAAAGCACAAAGAATATTTAAACTTCCAGGATAATGAAGGGAAAATGCTCACAAACAAAGATGCAGCATATAAACTAAATATACACTTCGCCATGGTGGGGCAAAAACTGTCAGAAAAATTCACACAAAAATAGGAAAATAGATCAGGAACTGTGCAGATGAAATCCCCACCTGCAAAACTGACTTAGCAGACCTAAAAAAGCTAATAAATGACATAGACACAAATAAACCAAGTGGAATAGATGAAATCCCAGCAAAAATACTGAAAGAGACACTCCAAGCCATCTCGGCCACTATGGTAGACCTATTCAACATCTCCTTTGAATAAGGGCGCTTTGTCTCAGCCTGGAAAATGGCAACCATCACCACCATACACAAAAATGGAGACTAGCAAAACATGGGAAACTACAGGCCAACATCAATTCTACAAACCCCAGGCAAACTCATTGAAAAAGTGTTCCAGAGGCACATAAATGAACACCTGAAAAAAAGGGGGCTTCAGGAAACTGCACTCCACATCAGAAACAATAGCAAACCTAACGAATGACTTACTGGCATCAATGAACCAAAAATAATTAGTTGGAGCAGCCTTCATTCACTTTAGTAAAGCTTTCGACATGATAGACCATAATATACTACTAGGAAAACTCAAAACTATGGGCATAAAATCCAACACTATGAATTAGATAAAATTCTACCTAAACAACAGACAACAAAAAACAAAAATAAACAATAGACTATCAGACAACCAACCTGTCACATGTGGTGTACCCCAAGGGTCAGTGCTAGGGCCACTGCTCTTTATAATCTACATAAACAACCTTGAAAAATGGCTGCAAACAGAATGCCTCCAACTATATGTGGATGACACAGTCATATATGCAAAGGGTACCATAGAATAGGAGGTAATAACTAAGCTAAATAAACTTCCACTAAAACTGGACGAATGGACTGAGTCAAATAAAATAACCATCAATGCAAGCAAATCAAAAACAGTACTGTTCTCGCATAAACAAACGCCAGAAAGAAACCTACACTGTAAGCTAGGAAACCAAATATTAGAAAATGTAGACCACTATAAATACCTAGGCCTTGAGTTGGACGGCCAACTAAACTACAACCTACGTATAAAAAAAATCATCCAAAAAATAAACCACAAACTATGGCTATTTGCAAAGCTAAGAGACTACATGACACAAGAAATGTCAATAAAAGTCTTCAAAGGCATGGCGCTCCCATATTTTTACTATGGGGATGTAATCTACATGGGAGTGAAAAAAGAACTACTAAAAAAACTGCAAATACTGCAAAGCAGAGCCCTAAAAATCTGCCTAAGAGTAGACAAACTGCACGCCACCTATGACATATTAAAAGAACTAAAGTAAAATTACTAGAAAAGAGGAGAATAATTGACCTCAAAACATTAGCGTATGACTACAGTCAAGACATTAAACTCCTAACGAAACCACAAAGGAACACTAGAGCAAATAACGTGCCACTACTAAGGCAGACCAGAAGCCAAATCAAACCTCATCAAAGAAGCACACTGGAAATGGCTGCCAAGGCATGGATTGCCCAAGCGGTAAAGGAATGACAAATTCCTGACCTAAAAGCAAACAAAAAATATCTGTGCAAAATAAGGCTAGGAAACCCCCACTAAGCCACACTGCAAGGGGGCATGTGATATGTCACGGCCCACAAGCCAGACGGTCAATGGAAGGTAACCATGCCAAAATTAACCAGATAATACACCTAACAACCAGTGGCAAGCCTATGATATGTAAATATGAGTAGGTTAGTCTGGTAATAAGAGATATATATACCAAGAAAATCCAAAAAAACTAACATAGACTACTAACCATACTAAGCAACCACTTACCTTCTACAGTAATGCAAGCAATCAAACACCTTATCAGTTGCTACTGGGTGATAAGATAACTCCACCACTACAGCTGGCCAGCATTGAAAACAAGCCTGAGTACTCGAGCTTATATGCTATGGACAGTATAAACAGAGCCTCACTTAAAAAAATATATATATATAAACTTGTTGCTGCATAGAAGAGAATAGTATTAGTAGGTCAATTTAATAGAGTCTGTTACCGCTGAAGGCGATGGTGTCAAGTTTTCACATGTATGCTTTATTTTCTCTGTTTGTACTTCGAATATCTATAATAAAATATCTTGCAACAAAAGTTCTGACAAGTTAAAGTAAAGTAAAATATAATGCTCCATATAAGATATATGTTTCTTTTTTTTTTAAACATCGAACATTGTCTATAACTTCACTTATTGGAACTCATCACATCTTTGAATAAATGCTAATCACAAACTGACGACTACAATTTGTGATTTACAATTTGGTTATTTAACCAGAACTAGCACAGCGTCTAGTAAATCGCGTTCGTCAACTTGTAAAAATATACGGATTTTCGGTTCGGAATTATATATTGGCAGAGAGCATTATTATTAATGGGTGACGGAGTGGGGACCAAGGTTATGTAATCTAAAAGCAATGGGTGCCCCACTCGATGTGTGACATATTAAGCTATGAGAAATATATGTTCATACATAGTGACCGAGATTGTGATGAGATGTTCCATATAAGAGACAGTGAATGTTTGGTGAAATGTTCCCTCTATGCACCCATAAAGAGTGCAAGTGGAGGAAAAGGACATTTTTAATATATATATATTTATTGTAACTGTCTGCAACTACCTGTTACCGATGGGCCGATGGGCAAGCACACCAGCCTCATCTGCATAGAGTATGGACACCACCTACAGCTGGGTTGAGTGAGAGCCACCCATACTGGGGGCGTTGCCCCCCCAGGCTGTGGAGGGTGCCTGATTGGCTGGCTGTGAGATGCCAAGTCACCTGCACTCCCTTGCCCCACCTGACCACACAAGCCTCACTTTGATATTACTTATTCGAGAGACTGCTCCAGACACACTGGGCAGGGACACCCTACTCCTGACTCTTGAATGAGACACACATACTCTAGAGCAGGGACCCAGACACTCTGTCTGATGCTACCACCATTCATATATACAAATTGAGCTGTGTGCAACAACCACGGGACTCCGGTTCAATGGGCTGTAGGCACTGATTCATAGACATACTAAAGGGTACATACTAAAGAGTACAATACAAGACTCTGTGTGGACAGAAGGAAAGGGGTCAGGGTGATAGGGCACTAGTAGGTGAACAGGGAGTTGATGCCAATAAAGCACAGTATCTTCACTGTCAATCTTGCGTGACTTGTCTTCCCTTTCTTCCTTATGAGTTTGTTTAAGAGGGGCATCAGGTGTGAACTGACTGGGGAGAGTTTATGGTATCTCTGGTGCTCAGACGGCCGGGCATACAGAAATATTATATTGTGAACCATGTCCACCCGACCTCCCTGACGCCAAGGCTAATGATACACACTAATTATTTATGCATATTCATTTGTACTTCTATTTATTTATTGCTCATGCAATTTGTGTAGAGGGAATGGCCGCATAGTAACCCAGTTCAGGGAGGGGGGGGGGTTCCCCATATCTGCAGCTCAACACTGTCTGTCTAATACCCCTATCACACTATGACGTAACGAGCGAACGTGAGCCTAACGTGGTGATTTTTCGTTATTACGTTGACGTAAGTTGGATTACGTTATGATGACATCAGAATGACGTTAGACTGACGTCGAGCTACGTCACATTACGTCGTGTTACGTCGAGTTACGTCGAGGTTTTGGACATGTTCAAAACTTTCGACGTAGCTCGAACGTAAGGGTTTACGTTCGCCATATGTTCTGTTCACGTTCAGCGAATGTCAATGACGTTAAATGGACGTTAGGCAAACGCTGCTCACTACGTTCAACTACATTCCACTACGTTGACCCACATTAAACCGGGTGGAAATGCCCACGCGGCATAATGGGAACATCAGGAGAACGTCAGGAGAATGTTAGGAGAATGTCAGGAGAATGTACATTCAATGTACGTTCAACGTCTCATGACATATGTAATGTCACGTAATGTTCTTCTGGCGATGGAATAACGTTCATAACGTTCCGTGAGCGTAATGATGTTGTCCTCTCTCGTTGAATGACGGTATCACTATGCTTTACCAACGTTACGCTCTCGTCCACTACGCTGCATCCACGTTCAACTTCTGCCCAAATTTGCATACTACGCCGAGAAGTTCAACATTCTTCACGTTCTCCCTACGTTGACGTCGTTACGTCGTAGTGTGACAGGGCCTTTACATGTCTAGTTATTGGCTTATTCAAATGTGGGTCAACGAACCTACCCAGTCAGAATGGCAGTTTGTTGTTTGTTTGTTGTTGTTTTACGTCCTAGCAACATCTAAGGTCATATCAGGACAGCAGAATGGCAGTTGACGTGTCCATGTATATATAGCCTCACAAAAGTGATCATGATTCAATTCATCCTCATGTCACTGGCCGAGTTTTCTTTTGTCTCAACATTTTCCAATAATAGACGATTTCCACCACCAATGCGCTCTCTGACGTCAGTAGGACAACGGATGTTGTGGGTGGCTGCTCAGTGTCCAGCATGATGTGTGCAAAGGGTATATAGTTGATTTCCACCACTAACCCGCCCTCTAATATCAGTGGAAGAGTGGGTGGCAGCTCAGTATGCGGCATGCTCTGTGATAAAGGGCTATAAGGGATTTCCACTACCAACTGGCCCACCGATGGACCGAACTAATATGGGGAGCAGCTCACTACGCATGTTTTAAATTTCGAGCCACATTTTCTATATTTGTATAGGATGTTAATAAATAAGAGTTTATTTATAGCGGTTGCTGCTTAAAGTTGCATAGTCCGATGAAAACATCCAATTTTCAAAACCAAAACAATTATTTAGATTTGGTTCTAGATGTCTAACTTAGATACTGGTGCAGTTATCAAACATTTGTTGCTGTATAGAAGGGAATATTGAACCTGTTACTGCGTACGATTTCTACACTGTGACCATTAGCGATGGAGTGTGGACCATTTCCGACAGACTGGGCGCGCATTAAGCGTTTATTTCTTCACCCATGAGCCCTCTAGCGGGAATTATCACCAACTAGGGTTTTCATTATCGCATTGCATTATTTTGGCAGCAGGTGTTCCAGTGGGGATACCTTGAAAGAGACAAACACTGGGCAGGTGTTTACACCATGTTAGTCACAATTAAAATCTTTCACATCTGTCACATCTGTCACATCTGTCATGTCTCTAACGTATCACACGTCTCTCACGTGTCACACGTCTCTCACGTCTCACATCTCTCAAATGTCTCACGTCGCTCACTTCTCTTATGTCGCTCACGTCTCTCACATCTCTCACGTCTTTCACGTAGCTCACATCTCTCGCATCTCTGACGTCTCTCACATCGCTCATGCTTCAAGTTTCTCACGTCTCTCACGTGGCACACGTCGCTCACGTCTCTCATATCGACTGTCTCCTACACCTAACACTAGCTGTGAGGCTGTCGCCGTAAGGAGCCAGACACGGGTAAACTGAGAGGCAGTAACATGAGGTCGAATAGAGTTCAGGCAGTCTGCGGTATCGGGACACTGTTGGATAGAGGGGACGCTGCCGCTAATTGCAGCACCGGATATCCGGTCAGCGGCTCCAAGACCTGGAGGGATGCTGTCTCAAAAATAGCACTCAACCACCTGACCGTCCTTGAAAATATGCTCATGCCACACTAGTCCTCCAGTAAAAGAGCATTACGGATTTTACTAACTGTATATAATGCTATCAATTGTAAATGCAGCAGAAATTCCATACAATCTTGTCCCTCAAACAGTCATTGCGAACTCACAGATCATGCAGTTAGTTAGCATTGCTTGTCCCCGTGTCTAGATCCAGTTAATGAGGTGACTGTGTCTTCTGTGCAGCAGGTCCCACTTTATGGACTAGGCTACGAGATGATCCACCGGGTGTGGTGGCCTAATCGATAGAGTGCGGGCCTCGTGTGCGTGAAATCGGAAGTTCTGTTCCTGGTCGAGTCAAACCAAAGACTTATCAAATTGATACATGTTGCTTCCTAACCTGGCACTTGGCATTAATAGGATAGGCAAGGAATGGTTAGGTCAGTGTCAGGATAATGTGAATGAGTGGGATATCGGATCATGGTGCCGGCGGCCTGATTTCCCAGTGGGGCAGCACTACAAAGCTGCCATGAGTGTGCACTGTCACAACTCGCTACACATCCTGATATGACCTTAGATGTTGCCAGGACGTAAAACTCCAACAATCAACCAACAAGAGGATCCAGTAAGAGCAGCATCGCTTGGTGAATCTAAAGCTTTCTCAAGCCTCACCTGTTGAAGGTATCTCTATATGAAAAATGTAATTTCTCTATCCTTACAACCGTTGTAATCAAGTTGTAAATATGTCATATCATGGTCTAATAAGTTTACATTGTTACAAAGCATTGGGAGTTATGCGAAGCGGGCAAAACTCACACAGGCAGCAAGGGACTGTGAAGGGAGAGGAGGGCGGGGTGGCTCGAGGGTATGCTGGGTGTGCGGGCTAGGTGGGAGGTTGGGGCGTGGGGCGGCGTGTAGTGGGCGAGGTGCTGGGGAGGGAGGGCTGAGAATGGCGTATCGATGAGGCAGAATCGACACGGAAGGTGGGGAAGAGGAAGGGACGGAGACGGCACGGGCTTGAAACAGAGCAAGTGGGGTGAGGGGTGAGCATGGTGGGACCGGATGGACCGGGTGGACCGGCACATGGTTGACTCGGGTCGGTGCAGTTCAAGTTGAATGGTGGGTCGGCTAATTGAGGTGAAGAAGGCAATGCAGTGCTTAGGGGCCAGGCGTCTGGGTGTGGGAGGTGGCGAAGGGACCAGGTGAGGCTCAGTGCGCAGGGTCAGGTTGCGACGCCAGCTGCCCACCAGCAGGTCAGGGTGCCAGTCAGGTCGCGGCGTGTGTTTGGGGTCACGGGTATCTCGCACCCATCAGCCAGACCCCGGAGAGAATAAACAGAACCCGGATATACGAAAATACAATAACAAATAAACGAGGGCACCGACTGGTCCCCTCCAAGTGGTACGTCAGCGTCTTTTTACACGCGCGTTCAAAATTACCTTATGGGCACATGACTACATACACTTCAACACACGGTGTTTTGTTTATCTGTTTCATGGCTCTACTTCGACACATCATGGTTTTTTTCACCCGCTGCATGATTATATTTCGTCATGTCAGCTTCTTTCATCACACGTGCACCAAGCTGCCGGCCACCTCCTGGTGATCAGAACCGCGCATACATACCGAGCACCACGCTTAAACACCCTCCACTCGATGAGTCAAAGTCTCGTCGTGACCCTCAAGTACCAGCCTAGAGCAGCTCGAGTGGGTGCTGGACATGTGTGTGTGTGCTGGGGGGGGGGGGGGGATCAGATCGCCCCGACATCAGACCACGCGACGGGCGTTCTTAAATTATATTCAGACAATCAACTACCACGAGTGTAACCATGCAAAATTAATTTTGACAACCATGCCAAAACTCTGACACCATAGCCTTCTGCAGTACCAAATTATATCAAATTGCCTCAGTATTTCAGTCCATGTGGTGAGAAATGCTTAATAAGTTCACCGGTATCTCAGTTAGATATGTAGAATCAAATCTAGATAATTGTTTTGGTTTTGAAAATGTGATGTTTTTATCGGATTATGCATCATTAAGTTCATCATCTGGGCGATGCAAGTGGCTTTTTAAACAAGGTTTTTTGTAAGGATTTGGTGTTTAGTGTCCACAGAAAGATTACGCTAGAAATACTTCTGCTAATACCCAACCGTTGCCACTCTATGCACAGCATTCCACAACCCCATAATCTTAAAGTTGATCCACTATATATATCAGAATACTCATATATAGAGAACATTGCATTTGATGAAGATTTGCCCCCCAAGAAATCGTCCCTGGCGATTTAAATGGGAGAAATATTTGAGTATTACCAGGCGGGATGGCCGAATGAGTTAGAGCATCTGTCTCCCGTATTGGTAGATGGTGGGGTCGTGGGTTCGAACCCCGGTCGAGTCAAACCAATGACTTAAAAATGTATACTTGTCGCTTCCTAGCCAGGCACTCGGCATTATTAGAATAGGGCAAGGAGCAGTGGAATGAGGAATACCAATCGTCCGCGATTGAAATTTCCCCTGCTTAAACACCTAATGTACAAAATGGCTGCCATTTTTGGTACGGTGGCATTCTCTTACAGTTCAGCGACTCTACGCCAATAACATAGATAAACAATGCTGTCTGGAACCAGTACCTCCATGGGTTTGTTTACAGTGGATTCTTACCAATGCAGTTTTTATTACTTGCATTTAAACAGGGGCGTCATTCGCCCCAAGTGAAGGCCACTATTCTAATTTACTAATAATCTTGCTGGAAGTTGGAAACAGAATCCCCGATATCCGATTTAAAAGGGTAGTATGTAGTGCGGTGTAGTGTAGTGTAGCAACATGTAGTGTAGTGTGGTGTGGTGGTGCGGTGCTGTGCGGTGCGGTGCGGTGCGGTGCGGTGCGGTGCGGTGCGGTGCGGTGCGGTGCGGTGCGGTGCGGTGCGGTGCGTTGCGGTGCGGTGCGGTGCGGTGCGGTGCGGTGCGGTGCGGTGCGGTGCGGTGCGGTGCGGTGCGATGCGGTGCGGTGGGCTGCGGTGGGGTGTGGTGTGGGTGGTGTGGGTGGTGTAGTGTAGTGTACGACGTATTGTTGTTGGGCATGTGGATAACTCCAAGTACCTGATCGCTGTTTACCGACATTTACCCGAGGAACCCCCGTATCACCCACAGATAACATTCCTGTGGCAGTGTGCCGTTTCCTATTCATTGGCCATCTATAGTTCTTTATACACCAGCATGGCCCTCGACCCTCCTCCGCCGTCCTCCCTCCTCCCTCCTCCCTCCTCCCTCCTCCATAGATATAGTGGCGAGTTGGTCGATTGAGATTTCTGGCATGTTTTTCTTTGGGACATTAGTTGGTTAAGCAAGGGAAATTTCAATCGCGGACAATTGGTCTTCCTCACCCTATTCTAGTAATGTTCAATACAAGGCTATGCAACGTCAAGTATAAATTGTTAAGTCATTTGTATAGTCACAGCAAAAATACATCGAAACTCATATCATGGGGTGATTGTGTTGTCTTTGTGTGTGTGGTAAACTCCACTTGATGTGGAAGGTTTCCATAGGAGGTAATAAGTGGATCAGACATTGGAAAATGTTAATCCCTTTTTAAGGTGCTCTTGTTTGTTAAATGAGATTCATGCATCTTTCAACACTTGTTTAACCAAACTGTAAATATAGCATACTGTAGCTTCATTGCACAGCACTTTAGACTTGCTCCTGCTAGTGAGGGTGCTCCCTTAAGTCTATTTACTCTCGCAGCCCTGTCTATGTGACGGCTGCTAAGCAACACTATAGAAAAAGTGTTGGACAGCTGAATTATGGAAATAACAACATGAATTTGCAATCTAATACGCTAGATATATTGTTCAAATACCTATCTCTTATAGCCTGCTGCTTTTTGGGTTACAAAATATATTAAATCATGTAGATTAATATATACCTTAAAAGTCGAATGGAGAGTTTCCAATGGCCACCATCTAGGGTTTTAGATTGCATTCTTTTCCAATGCTTGTCATTCATCACTACTCTGGGTTGAGATGAATCATTGATCTACATTACCATCAACAGGTCATAGTGCGTTTAACGAAACCATGTACAGTAAAACCTCTCTAACCGACCACCTGCACAGATCGACCACTCCCCAATATTGATCGCTTTATTTGGGTCCCAAACGATCGCCCATACAAAATACCATTGTAATGATATAAAAACTCCCCAAACTGACCACCTCCCTAAATGGACCATTTAAGGTCGGTCCCATGGTCGGTTGATTTAGAGAGTTTTTACTGTATACAATTGATACGGCTGTCCTGTGTAACCCTGATTTCAGTACAATACCTTTCATATTTGTAGTAGATCCTAATAGCAGTTGGACACCTGAAGGCCAATGCTGTGAGGAAACTGCTGAATAAGATCGCATGGCATTTTAACTTACAATGACTCGCATGGTTGGTTCCCTCCATACTGCTGTCCTCACCTGAACAATGGTGTCATACTGCTGCCCTCACCTGAACAATGATATCATACTGCTTCCCACATCTGAACAATGATATCATACTGCTGCCCTCATCTGAACAATGAAATCATACTTATTAAATACTTATTAAATAGCATAATATGCATTTGTCGATATATTTATATAAACATAAGGGTAAACAATTCTGGCTTAACCCATGTTTGATGTTGTCAATGGAAGCCAATGAAGAGGGAAATGAACGAAAGGTCATTAATTAAGAATGTACTGGCCACGGCGCCGACCTACTGATATTATAGAGCTCAGGTAATTCGCGAGATTAAGTACTAGCACACCTGCTTCAATATCATAGGCTAGGCCAAGTGAAATCCCGGCGTCTGATTGCACGGTATGGGACAATTCAATGTGATTAGGTTACTGTACCTGCTTTGGTTGTTGGGGTTTACGTCCTGGCAACATCTATGGTCATATCAAGATTGGTACCGACTTGTGACAGTGTGCACTCATGACGAATTTATTGTGCTACCCCACTGATAAATCAGACCGCCAGCACCATATCCCACTCAGTCACAATATCCTGACACTGAGCTAACCAGTCATTGCCATATCCTATTACTGCCAAGTCCCAAGCTAAGAAGTGACAAGTATCAATTTTGTAAGTCATTGGTTTGACTCGACTGGGAATCGAACCCTGATCTCCCGCACAGGGACTGTACCTGCAGTGGCATGGTGGTAGTCGTGGTGGTGGTGGTGGTGGTGTTAGTACTAGTGGTGGGGTGGTGGGGGGTTGGTGGTAGTGGTTGGGTGGCATGGTAGTGGTGGGATACTGGTTGGGAGGTGATGATGCTCATGGAGTGGTGGTGATGTGATGGTGGTGGGATGGTTGTGAGGTTGCGGTGTTGAGATGGTTGTGAGGTGGTGGTTGTGAGGTGGTGGTTATGAGGTGGTGGTTGGGAGGTGGTTGTTGGGAGGTAGTGGTTGTGAGGTGGTGGTTGTGAGGTGGTGGTTGTGAGGCGGTGGTTATGAGGTGGTGGTTGTGAGGTGGTTGTCGTGAGGTGGTGGTTGTGAGGTGGTGGTTGTGAGGTGGTGGTTGTGAGGTGGTTGTGTTGATGCGGTGAGATGGGTTGTACCGGTGGTATAGTATTGGTGGTACTGATAGTGACGACGGTGCTAGTATGGGTTGTAGTGGTAGTGAGGTGGTGGTGCTGCTACTATTCTGGTAGCGGTGCTCGTCTGGTGGTCCAGGTGCTGGTTGTGATGTTGCTAGCACTAGCGGTGGTGGTGCTAGTACTGTTGGTGCGAGTGGTGCTGCATGTGTTGGTGGTACTAGTAGTACTGATACTGATAGTGCAGGTACTGGTGCTGGTAGGTAGTGATGAGGGTGAGCTGGTTGTGAGGTGGTGGTTGTGAGGTGGTGGTACAGGTAGTATTGGGCTGGTTGTGGTGTTCTCTGTGGCGGAGTGGTTAGAGTGTCTGACTTTTTTCTAGGTCAGACTCCTAATCTGAAGGTCGATGATTCAATTCCCCATGCCCCCACCTCTGCAAATTTCGATTTCCACCGCTGTGTATAACTAAAGGCCCTGTCACACTATGACCTAACGACGTCAGCGTAGGCACAACGTGAAAATAATTATATTACGTCGAAGTTCTCGGCGTAGTATGCAAATTGCGGCACAAGTTGGACTTTGAGGCAGCGTAGTTGACGTGGGTGTGATGTCACCATGGCGTCGGGCTAGCGTATTGTGTAAGAGTCGGTCTGGCGACACTCCAGCGTGAGCGACGCCGGGCTAGCGTGACTTTGACGGTGCCTTAGCATCGTCGGCCTGGTGTGATCATGCCCACGCCAACGTTGCCACCTCCGACTCGACCATTATATCTTGACGCAGCTGTAACGGTCGCCTAACGTCGGCCTAACTTCAGCTTAACGTCATCCCGACATAACAGCTTCACGTCAAGCTATGTCGAAAGTAACGTGACGTAGCTCGACATCAGTCTAACGTCATTCTAATGTCATCATAACGTAACCCAACGTACCTCAACGAAATGATGAAAAGTCACCTACCCCAGGCTTACGTTGGCTCTTACGTCGTAGTGTGACAGCCCTTTTCCAGCATCATCAAAGGCCTGTTGCTCTCATACCATGTCTATGTGGTGTGGGAGGTTAAAAATCCCTTGGGTGGGTAAAAGTGTAGGCTCAGGCTTTCTATCGATAAAATGTCTAATGATGAAAACAAGTCTATTCAGACTTATCCATAACAGGCAGTATAAATCTTCAAGAAATCCTGGTGGTGGTGCAGGTGATGGTGGTGGTGATAGTACTGGTGCTGCTGATGGTTAACGCAGAAAATGCAGGGTCTGGGACTGTTCACCATTCAGTTACCTGCACGCCTCACTCCCCCATCACAAGCGTCAGGCTCCCGGCTTTGTGGGCGTGACGGCGGGGTGGGCCAACTGAGGGTGACGCTCCGTCACAGGGGCCCACGTCATGCGCAATAACGCTCCAGATTCCAATGAAAGCATCAAATTATTCAAACCTAGATTTAACCTAGATATGATTCTACATATCTAAATTAGACACTGATAAACTTATTAAGCATTTGCTGCCACATAGAAGTCAATTGAATAGAACCTGCTATTGCAGAAGCCTATGGTGTCAGGGTTTTGGCGTGCTTGCCAAAACTAATTTTATGTTTGCACTTCAAGTATCTCAAAAGTTAGCCATTTAAAATAATAGTTACTTCAAACTAAAGCAATATAGATTACACACACAATGATCAACCTAATGTATTTATCTCAGGAAATGACAGAAACTCATAATCAACGGACTTTGCAACTTTAACGATAGGCGGCACAGGCTGAAATGGTCTGGCGGAAGGACATCTGCTCCCTGTGTGGTTTGATCCCCAGCAGAGTAAAGTGGAGCGCTTAAGAACATGCCACCTGTTACTTCCCTGAATCTTCTGAATCTTAGTGAGCTTTAATTGGCAGACTGATTGGTTCAGACTGATTGGTTCAGACTAATTGGTTCAGACTGATTGGTTCAGACTGATTGGTACATACTAATTGATTCAGACTGATTGGTTCAGACTGATTGGTTCAGACTGATTGGTTCAGACTGATTGGTTCAGACTGATTGGTTCATATGTATTGGTTCACTGATTGGTTCAGACTGATTGGTTCAGACTGATTGGTTCAGACTGATTGGTTCAGCCTGATTGGTTCAGACTGATTGGTTCAGACTGATTGGTTCAGACTGATTGGTTCATATTCATTGGTTCAGAGTGATTGGTTCAGACTGAGTGGTTCAGACTGAGTGGTTGTCGTGAGGTGGTGGTTGTGAGGTGGTGAGATTGGTTCAGACTGATTGGTTCAGACTGATTGGCTCAGACTGATTGGTGGACCAGACGGGATGGCCGAATGAGTTAGAGCATTCGTCTCCCGTGTTGGTACATTGTGGGGTCGAACCCTGGTCGAGTCAAACCAATGACTTAAAAATGTATACTTGTTGCTTCCTAGCCTGGCGCTCGGCATTATTAGGATAGGACAAGGACTGGTTGGCTCAGTGTCAGGATAATGTGACTGAGTGGGATATCAGGTCATGGTGCTGGCGGCCTGGTCTTCCAGTGGGGCAGCACTATAAAGTAGCCATGAGTGCGCACTGTCACAAGTCGGTACCCGTCCTGATATGACCTTAGATGTTGGTAGGACGTAAAACAAGAACAAACAAACAATCAGACTGATTGGTTCAGACTGATTGGTTCAGACTGATTGGTTCAAACTGATTGGTTCAGACTGATTGGTTCAGATTGATTGGTTCAGATTGATTGGTTCAGACTAATTGGTTTGTACTGATTGGTTCAGACTGATTGGTTCAGACTAATTGGTTCAGAGTGATTGGTTCAGACTGAGTGGTTCAGATTGATTGGTTCAGACTGATTGGTTCCGTTTCAGCACCAGGAGTTGATTGGTGCTAGCTATAGGTGTGCACGGCGGGACAGCCGGCAATAAGTGCGCAAGTTGTATAAAGCGGTCGTTAAAGAGGTCAAGTCGTAGAAGTATGACCATCCCGGAAAGTCGGCTAAATAGTCACAACAAAGACAAGCGATGCCCGTCCGACTAGGTCAGGCATGGGAGTGGATGCGGGTGTGGATGTGGGTGTAATTGGTGTGGGTGTGGTGGGTTTAATTGGCTTGGATGTGGGTGTGGGAGTAATTGGGCTGGGTGTGGGTGTAATTGGCGTGGGTGTGGGTGTGGGTGTGGATGTAATTGGCTTGGGTGTGGGTGTGGGTTTGGGTGTAATTGGCGTGGGTGTGTCTGGGTGTGGGTGTAATTGGGCTGGGTGTGGGAGTGGATGTAATTGGCTTGGGTGTGGTTGACTGTGTGAGTGTAATTGGCGTGGGTGTGGGTGGGTGTGGGTGTGGATGTGGGTGTGGGTGTAATTGGCTTGGATGTGGGTGTGGGTGTGGGTGTAATTGGGTTTGTTGTGGGTGTGTGTGTAATTGGCTTGGGTGTGGGTGTAATTGGTTTGGGTGTGGGTGTTGTAAAGTACGAGTCGACACCTTGAGTTCCAGTTAGTAACTGACTTTATTTGAGTACCGTCGCCATTGGTTACAATCCATATATCGCTGGTTCCCCGTACCTGCCGGATTGGCCTAGATACATCACATCTCCCCTTTTATATATATATATATTTTTAATGAATCAATAAGGAACCGGTCACCATCAGTAAAGGAAAGCGACATGTACTTAATCTAACTTACGACTATTACATGCTTGTGACAAAGTACTTGAGATATGTGTGTATAATCTGTGTGACAAAACACACAACAGCTCGCCTGCGACACTACCCGTTGTGATAAATACAACAATAAGTTCATCACCCTCCCAATTGTGCAATGTCCCTCTTTTAACTTACAGTAACTTAATAGCATCGTTAATCACAGATCCTTTATTTCATTCAATTCATAATATTAATATAACAATGTATATTATCATAATACCTTAGCTCCTTTACCTAAACGGTTAAAATTTATTTTGTAATACCTGAACGTGCAACAGACCTGTACTATATAACCTACACGTTAATCACAGATTCTTTATTTAATACAATTGTTAATATCAATATAAACAATGTCTAATAAAAACAATGTATATTATACATAATGCCTTAGCTATTTTACCGAAACGGTTAAAATTTATTTAGTTTTTCCTGAACGTGTAACAGACTTGTCTATAACAATTACACGGTAATGCTATACATACATGTAAAAAACGCATGCTTAAATGTACCTATTCAACAACTGTACATATTGGTTTAATGGCATACTTGTATACTGTTACATTTAAATTAGGTACCGTACAATTTCTATGTCTATCAAGAATAACTAACAACTATTGTTCTTGGTTAATTATGTACTCTGACTATACGTGCAATGTGAAAGTATTTTCCGGAAAGTACCTTATTTACATGCATTAGTGAACAGTAAGTTGACATAACATTTAATCAATATCACTGAATAAGCTTAAAGTGTTTAAGTTCACATGGATGTAGCGATTATTGTCTTTATTCACATGTTTTTCAGACACCCATCCTGTTTACTGGGCGAACCCCTCGGCCATACCGAGTCGTATATGGAGTTTTTACGACCGACTTAGTTTGTTGTGTGTCTAGTATTGCATCAACCATCTCTGAATTAAAAACGTGCCGTCGGTTTCTTTTTATTAAATAATTCTGTGCATTTAGGATAAGGTAGTCACGTGGACCTGGTGTACCAGCCCGTATAATTTTCCCAACCTGCCACTCTCCTCTGTGGTCGAGATATCTCACCCTATTTCCAATGTTTAACTTTTTGTGTTCCGGCCCTGCACTTTTATCATAGTAATTCTTTTGTACCTGTTGTCTGTGACGGATTTTGCCCTGTTTTGAGGGTTGTTTCTTCGTTCTTAAATTTTTATCTAAGACCGGAATTTTTTATCTCAGAGTACGAGACATTAGTAACTGAGCTGGCGAAACACCTATGCCCTGCAAAGTTGTATTTCTATAATTTAGTAATGCTATGTTGATGTCCCTATTGTCGACTAGTGACTTTTTTATCATTCGTTTGATAGTCTGTACGTATCTCTCTACCTGACCGTTACTTTGTGCATACATCGGATTTGAGAATATGGGGATAAATTCATATTCAGTTGCAAAACGTAAATACTCCGCACTGTTGAATTGTGGCCCATTGTCGGAAACCACGTATTTGGGTATCCCGTATCTACTAAAAACTTGCTTCATAGCATCTATTATAGACAGACTTGTTGTCGTTGTTAATTCCACAACTTCCGGGAATTTTGTATAATAATCGATTAACAGTAAATATGTAATGTTTTCTACATAGAACAGATCCACTCCGACTTTAGAATAGGGTATATCGATTATTTCATGGTTAATCAAAGGTTCAGCGGCCTGTTTGTTTCTAAAACCCTGCATATCTGGCAGCGTGATACCTTGTCCTCAACTTGCTTACTCAGACACGGCCAGAAAATTGTATCCCGCGCCAACTGCTTGCATTTAACTATTCCTAAATGGGATTCATGTAGTCTTTCTAACATGTCTTTTTGTAACGGCCCAGGGATAACTATGCGGTTGTCTTTGAGTAAGATATTATCTTGTACTGTCATGTCATATCGGTACGTGAAAAATGGTTTCACCGTGGGGTGTAAACCCCTATCATGTTTGGGCCATCCCTGCTTAGTGAACAACATAAACCTCTGTAGGGTGCTGTCTTTTGCTACCTCTATTTTGATTTTGTCTAAAATGTTATTGTCCATGTCCAGAGCTGCCACCGTCATGTCGTCGTCGAATAACTCATCAGGGCTTGTTACTGTTGTATGTGCCCTGGATAATGCGTCTGCAAAAAACATTAGGGTGCCTTTAATATGGACAACAGAGATGTCATAATTTTGTAAACGCATTCTCATGCGCTGCATTCATGCAGACAATGTGTGTATTGGCTTGTTCATAATGGCTACCAACGGTTTGTGATCCGTCTCAACAGTTATACTTTTTCCAAATAAATACTCGTGAAACTTTTTACAACCAAAACAAATCGCTAGCAATTCCTTTTCTATTACAGCGTAATTAGATTGGGTTTTATCTAATGCTTTCGACGCCATGGCAACTGGCCTTTGGTCCTGAAATAATGTAGCGCCAAGTCCAGACTTGGAAGCATCTACTTGCAAAACTATGTCTTTCTTGACATCGAAATATGTAAGTATAGGGGCTTTCGTTAGTAGCTGTTTAAGAGTTTCAAATGATTTTATTTGCTCTGTCTGCCAGTGCCATGCGATATCCTTTCCTAGGATGACTCGTAAAGGCTTGGTTAATTCCGCCATGTTCGGTATAAATTTACTTACGTATCCCACCATCCCCAGGAACCTTTGTACCGCTTTTTTGTCTTGGGGTGTTGGCAAATCAATAATGGCCTGAATACGTTCCTTGTTCGGCAACAATCCATTTGATGTTATCAAATGACCAACATAGTTAACCTGCGATTTACAAATTACAGACTTCTTGGGGTTAAGTTTCAAATTGAATTTTCTGGCTCTCTCAAAAACTTTTCTCAGTCTACTGTTGTGTTCAACAATATCTTTGCCATAAATCAAAATGTCATCTGTGATCACATTAACACCTTCTAACCCTCCCAGGATACTATTCATTTCTTCGATAAATATGTCGCCAGCTGTTTTTATTCCAAAAGGTAAACGTGTATATCTATATCTACCCCATGGTGTGTTGAACGTGCATAACAGGGAACTTTCTTCATCCAATTCGATTTGCCAATATCTGCTATTAGCATCGATTACTGAGAATATTTTGGCTCCACTTGTGTTTGCAACTACCTCCTCAACTGTGCGGGTGGGGTAAGGGCCCCTTAAAATTGCCTTATTTAATTTTGTAGGATCCAAACAAATTCGTATTTTGTTAGGTTTCCTCACAATAGTGATGGAACTGACCCATGGAGTTGGTGTTGTTTGTTTCACAATTACTCCTAATTCTAACATTCTATCTAACTCCTTACGTACATCGTGAATTATTGCATGGGGAATTCTCCTAGGTGCATCAACAACAGGGGGTACTTTTGTATCAACATGAATGTGAGCCCCCACCTTTATTTTACCAAGACCTTTAAATACATCAGCAAAAATATTTACCAGGTCACTCGCACTTGTATCTGGGCTGATGCTCGTCGACACAGAATCCACTCTGGTTACTAAGTTCAGGTCGACACATGCAGTCTTTCCGAGAAGGGGTGTCCCTTCCCTCGTTATCTGGAACTTGAGATGATGTCCTTGGATCTCTATCCATGACACTCCAACCGGTTGGATGCGGTGACCAGAATACGTGACAAGGTGACATTGTGATGGAGACATGGTTAAACCACCCATCTTGTCGTAGACCTCCCTCGGGATTATATTCGCCTGGGAACCAGTGTCTAGCTTGAACTTGATCATCGTGTTGTGCACCAGTATATCAGCAAACCACAAACTATTTTGATCAGCATCATCGTCGTTCACCGCACCCACGAACAAATCACATTCCACATCTTGTTGTCTGCTATCACGTATCCACTCCTCCTGTTCATCGGGACGTTCGACGGTCAACTCATCCACAACCGTTCTTCGCTTCAAAACACCACGACACATTTTTATGAAATGACCTGTTTTCTTGCAGGCCAGGCACTGCCTGTCCCTAGCAGGGCACCGACCTTGTTCATGCTTGTAACCGCAATTGGGACACTTTACACCAGCCATATTTGCTACATTTGACCTATATAAATGGTCTTGTTGACGATATGGCCGTTTCCATGGCGCCGCGTGGCGCTGTGACGTCACGCCGTTATTATTCACTTTTGAAATGACATCGACGTTCTCAATCGGCACACTGTGAGAACCATCTTCTAATAAATCTGACTTATGTTCACTTAATCGACATATATCAATGCATTTGTCCAATGATAAATCACTCGTTTGTAACAGTCGGTCTCGTAGGCTTCTGCTCTTGATACCACACACAATTCTATCACAAAGCAGGGAATCTTCGAGTCCACCGTATTGACAATACGACACCCGGCAACGAAGATTCCTTATGTATGTGTCCATGCTTTCGGTGGACTGGTTAAGAGAATTGAATTTGTATCTTACCACCGTAATGTTTGTTTTTCCATCACAATAAGTCCTAAAGGATTCTATTAGTACCTCAATCTTGTCCCGATCTTGCACAGCAATATCCAGGGTTCTATGTACTTTCTGGGCCTCAGCTCCTGCGACGTGTAAAAATACGCAGCACTGAACTTTTTCCAATTTAGAACTAACTCCCGCAGCTGTAGCATAAATTCTGTATGAATCAATCCATTGATACCAGTTCAGTGTGAGATTGCCATCTAGGTTGAGTGGCATCGGGGGTTTTAATCCAGATAATGCCATAATCCTTGACGGCAAGCCACATCTGACACCATGTAAAGTACGAGTCGACACCTTGAGTTCCAGTTAGTAACTGACTTTATTTGAGTACCGTCGCCATTGGTTACAATCCATATATCGCTGGTTCCCCATACCTGCCGGATTGGCCTAGATACATCACAGTTGTAATTGGCTTTCTTGTGGGTGTGGGTGTAATTGGCTTGGGTGTGGGTGTGGGTGTGTGTGTAATTGGCCTGGGTGTGGGTGTGGGTGTAATTGGGCTGGGTGTGGGTGTGGGTGTAATTGGGCTGGGTGTGGTTGTGTGTAATTGGCCTGGGTGTGTGTGTGTGTAATTGGGGTGGGTGTGGGTGTGGGTGTAATTGGCTTTGTTGTGGGTGTGGATGTAATTGGCTTGGGTGTGGGTGTGGGTATGGGTGTAATTGGCTTGGGTGTGGGTGTGGGTGTAATTGGTTTGGGTGTGGGTGTGGGTGTGGGTGTAATTGGCTTTGTTGTGGGTGTGGGTGTAATTGGTTTGGGTGTGGGTGTGGGTGTGGGTGTAATTGGATTTGTTGTGGGTGTGGGTGTAATTGGCTTGGGTGTGGGTGTGGGTATGGGTGTAATTGGCTTGGGTGTGGGTGTGGGTGTAATTGGTTTGGGTGTGGGTGGGGTGTGGGTGTAATTGGCTTGGGTGTGGGTGTGGGTGTAATTGGCTTGGGTGTGGGTGTGGGGTGATTTTGAGTAGAGAGGATCCCTGACTGTTTGATGAAGATGCTGCACTCAGTGCGTGTGTGTTGGAAGGTGGGGCATGCACCACGGTGGTGGATCAGCAACTGAGGCAATTGTGTTGACACAACACTATGTAAAGTGGTGGATTGGCAATGAATAACAGATGTCACGAGCCAATACCCACTGGTCACTTCGTAGACACGCTCACCACGGACACGGTGGGCGAGCTGGGTATCTTGGGGCATGGTGGTCACGTGTGCCGTGGCACACAGCTGGGTGTCCTCGAACAGACCTACCAGGTAAGCAACGACATCAATTGAGGAGACATACCTGAGTGATCTGCTATTGGACGAGAGTACTAGCTACATAACATGTAGCTTCCTGATTATCCGTACTGCAGGTAGTTGTAGATGTTTCAAACCACACGTGGCATGTTATCGGAATCGCTTATATAATTGTTATGAGATTGTTTTTGTGTCGATGCTGCACATGACTATAATGAATGGCGTTGCGTCTATCAACTTAATCTTAGCCTAGGTCATATTCTAAGTCAATCTAAATCAACCTAAGTCACCACCGGGCGTAGTGGCCGAATCGGTAGAGCACATGCCTCCGGAACGGGATGTCGGGAGTTCAAGTTCCGGTCGAGTCAAACCAATGACTTACAAAATTGATACTTGTCACTTCCTAGGTTGGCATTCAGCATTAATAGGATAGGGCATGGACTGGTTAGCTCAGTGTCAGGGTAATGTGGACCCGGAGGCATACCCTGAACGCGGTCCTGATGCACGCGTCCTTGTAACCAACTGGCCAGTGGATAGAAAACATGATCCGGGGAATGTATAGTGTTTATACAGTAAAACCTCTCTAACTGACCACCTCCACAGATCGACCACTCCCCTATATTGATAGCTTTAATTGGGTCCCAACAAGACCATTGTAAGGATATTCTAACTTCCTAAACCGACCACCTCCCTAAATGAACCACTTAAAATCTGGCCCAAGGTCGGTCGAATTAGGGAGGTTTTACTGTATATATGATGTGTGTGTTGTACTCTTTATTCCGGCAAACTTGGCACCTGACTATTTCCGAATTACAGAAAATGTCGGACTACACAAATAGTAATGCTCTTAAGCAAGGATTTTATTCTTTCATGGAACCATTACAAAGTTCAAAACCAAAAATAAAACCTGCCGTGTTCGTGCCAGGTAGGGTGTAGGTAGGTCTGCTTTACCTGGCAGGACTATCCGCCCACCCGCCAGGAGGGCAGATACCATTGCAGAATGTCTCATGTTGGTTCGAGCAGTGCCTGCAGTCAGGACAAAGCCCGGGTAGACGACATTCGGGCGAGCATGTGTATTAAATGGGGGTTATGGAGCGAAGTGGGGAAGGGACAGGGAGGGGGAGGGGGGAGGGGGGGGGGGGAGGAGGGGCTGAATTATGCCGATAACACCAAGCACGTACTGAACATTAACACGATACTCCGGTATTATCGCTCGTGGCAGTGCTACCCGGCCTTGATGAGGGGGTTGTGTGGGAGTCGTGGTGCAGGTGTGGGTGTGGGGCAGGAGGGCGGCATGGAAGAGGCACAACTCATCAGTAGTGCATGTACCCGTGATGCTGTTGGTGGGATTCCTAGTGCGTGTTTACTGTCATATTCTACCACGGTTTTCTATTTGGGTGTCAACATTGTTGTAACAATGTATTTGGCATATGTATACGAACTTTAATTAAATGCAACATTGGTGGTTCGGCTTCGAGATCACCCCTTGGTGGGGGGGGGGGGGGACTAGAGAGCTTCCTTACTACATGTATGTGGTTAAATAAAACTGAAATCAAATCAAATCAACATCTTCGGTGGATTACCATTTCAGTAAATATATTCAGTTGACCTACTTTCATCACACTGCGCTTGCGCAGATGAGCCGACCCTCCGTCAGGTACTGGAGGAGCAGTAACTACACCCCGCCTCCACCTGACTATTGCCAGCCTCGCGTGCGGAAGGTTGGGAGTTCGGTTCCCGATTGAGTCAAACTAATGACTTATGAAATGTAGCTTCCATAAACGTCCGTTCGGCATTAATAGGATAGGGCAAGGACTGGTTACCCGTCCTGATATGACCTTAGATGTTGCCAGGACATAAAACTCCAACAACCAACCACTACCTGTCATGGACCGGGGGGTGGGGTGGGGGTGGGGGCGGGGGGAGGTGAGTGACACTTGTGACAGTGTCCACCCCGCCCCCCGCCACGCGCTGGTTCGCGCCCCGCACCGCTTCTCACATATCTCCGCGCACGGCTACCAGCTGCGGGGAAAAAGACAAAACACCGGAACCGGAAGTGTCCCCGCGTTAATTGGGTTAAGGGTGCGTGCACCAGTCCGCCCACACGACGCCATATCTGAGACGCGGCTCCCGGTGGCGCGCTCCTAGCGGCACTCACCTACACCTCAGACCGCCCTTAACCCTCTCTGTGTTTGATTTGTTTCAACAAGATATAGAGGGCGTTACGTCGACACTACTCGTCTCACTCCGCAATTTTCCGACGGGCATAACACTTCAAGTTGCATAGTCCGATTGCTTTGAATTTCTGCCATCTTCTGCGATAAATACATTAGATTAATAATTGTGATCTATTTTTACATCAGTTTGAAGTAACCTTTATTTTAAATGGCTAACATTGAAGATATTTGAAGTCGAAACATGCCAACTTGGCAAGCACGTCAAAATTCTGACACCATAGGCTTCAGCAGTAACAGGTTCAATTAAATTGGGTTCGTATTCCCTTCTTTGCAGCAACAAATGCATAATAATGGCACCGATATTTAAGTTAGATACGTAGGATCAAATCTAGGTCAGGATTTGGTTTTGACAAACTTGATGCTTTAATCGGACTATGCGGCTTCAACAGCAAGCGACACCTACACGACGTCACATTCACTGCTGAATTATGCACTGCGAAAACCCCGCGGCCACGTGACCAGCCTGCGGAGGGATGTTCAACGTGCATTGCTTCATTAGGGATGCTGTCGTTTCGTCAGATTACAAACAAAAATCAATCAGTAGCTGCGGTGTTCCGTGTTAATATTAACCACGTTGTGCACAAATGGCATTGCAGGCACAGCACTGGCAGCGCAATGGCACTGCCAGCACACAGTGTGTGGGGTGAGGTAGTGGTACTTGTAGTGCAATGGCACTGCCAGTATACAGCATGTGGGATGAGGTGGTAGTACTGACAGCACAATGACACCAACGGCACACAGCGT
The DNA here is from genome assembly GCA_030323885.1 of Branchipolynoe longqiensis. NCBI lineage: Eukaryota > Metazoa > Annelida > Polychaeta > Phyllodocida > Polynoidae > Branchipolynoe > Branchipolynoe longqiensis. The sequence goes on along the minus strand of CM059187.1, from coordinate 106,469,415 downwards.
GTGGGGTGAGGTGGTGGTACTGGCAGCACAATGACACCAGCAGCACACAGCCTGTGAGGTGAGGTGAGGTGGTAGTACTGACACAGTGACAGCACAATGACACCAGCAGCACACATAATGTGGGGTGAGGTGGTGGTACTGGCAGTGCATGGACACCGGCAGCACAGAACCTGTGGAGTGAGGTGGTGGTACTGACAGCACAATGACACCGGCAGCACATAGCCTGTGGGGTGAGGTGGTAGTGCTGACAGCACAATGACACCAGCAGCACACAGCGTCTGGGGTGAGGTGGTGGTACTGGCAGCACAATGACACAATCAGCATACAGCCTGTGGGGTGTGGTGGTGGTACTGGCAGCACAATGACACCAGCAGCACACAGCATGCGGGGTGAGGTAGTAATACTGGCAGCACAATGACACCAGCAGCACACAGAGTGTGGGGTGAGGTGGTGTTACTGACAGCACAATGATACCAGCAGCAAACAGCGTGTGGGTGAGGTGGTGGTACTGACAGCACAATGGCACTGCCAGCACACAACCTGTGGGGTGAGGTGGTGGTACTGACAGCACAATGATACCAGCAGCACACAGTATGTGGGGTGAGGCGGTGGTACTGACAGCAAAATGACACTGCCAGCACACAGCATGTGGGGTGAGGCAGTGGTACTGGTAGTACAGTGATACCAGCAGCACACAGCGTGTGGGGTGAGGTGGTGGTACTGGCAGCACAATGACACCAGCAGCATACAGCATGCGGGGTGAGGTGGTGGTACTGGCAGCACAATGACACTGACAGCACACATCATGCGGGGTGAGGTGGTGGTACTGCCAGCACAATGACACCGACAGCACACAGCATGCAGGGTGAGGTGGTGGTACTGGCAGTGCAATGACACTGACAGCACACAGCGTGTGGGATGAGGTGGTGGTACTGGCAGCGCAATGACACTGACAGCACACAGCATGCGGGGGTGAGGTGATGGTACTGGCAGCGCAATGACACTGACAGAGCACAGCGTGCAGGGTGAGATGGTGGTGGGATAATATATATGCATATATATATAATATATTAGAAAACATACATAGCAATGACACTAGCATATACTTGCGTGCGTGTATATGCGTAGCATATGGTATAAAAGCACACAAAGCAATGATGCATGTGTGTGTGTTTATATATATATATATATATATATATATGCATGCACCATTACTGTCTAAATGCTTTGACCTCGTGGTTCTGCAGTGCAACATTAAAAAGGGTGTGGTTTGAATTTCTCCTTATACCCCTGTCAGACTACGACATAATGCGGTAGTGTAATGGCCCTGTCACATTACAACATATCTTGCCAGCGCGCCACCAATGCAGAAAATCACTTTTTTACATCGAGATACGTCAATCTTTTCGGTGCGGGAGGAAAAGTTGGACATCAGCGCAATGTAGTGGGCGTAAGCATAGTGTGCGCCCGACGTTGTGGTAACGTATGTCGACACATGAGAAATTTTTATTTAATGTTTGGCGCAATGTGTAGCTAACGAGCCTCTCGTGTGCGTGGCGTGTACCCTAGCGTTGGCATAACGTGCTCCCAACATTCCGCTAGTGACCGGCCGACATGTTGCACGACGTATGAGCGCGTAGTGCCAGCGCGTGAGCGATGCCTGTCCAATCACACTCCAGTGCGTTTCGGCGGTTCAGCATTGCACCAGCAGCACACGGCATTGCGCCAGCGTGCACCCAGCATGTGACGTTGGCGCAACGCGTTAGTAATGCTTCCCGACATGCGGGGGAGGCAGCCGACCCACCCGCACCCTGGGTATAAATAAGGCTGCAGTCTGGTTCTCTCCTCACACCTCCTCCAGCATGCCAGGGAAGAAGACCTCATCAGCACCCAGCAAGGGACGTGGCAAAGGGAAAGGGAACGGGAAAGGCAGGAAGAGGATGATGGAGGAGACATCACCATCTCCACCACAATTTCCAGCATCTCCTACTGTACGATCTAGCCAGACTGCACAGACGATGGAGATGCAGACCACGTCTCCATCGCCTCCTCGGTCACGCCCCCTCATCCATCACCTCCACCTCATCAAACACGCAGCCGGGGGGAACCAAGAGGACGGTGAGGAAGTGCGACTGCACTCTGACCACAGCAGACGAGGGGCTGATGGTGGAGTTCCTGCATGACAACCCCGTCATATGGAACGTCAGGATGAGTGACTACAGGAAGATTTGGCAGGGCCAGGCCAAAAGGATGGGCAAAACTGCGGCCCATCTGCAGGGCTGGTTCAAGTCCCTACGCGACTGCAACACGCGGCTGCACAAGAAAAAGAGCGGTGATGGGGCTCCCCTGTGCACTGAGAGGGAGCAGTGGATATTGGACAAGTTCAGGTTCCTGAGTTCAGTCTTCAGGCACCGGCCTGAGCCCTGCAGAATTGTAAGTGCTATATATTTTACTGACATTGTAACTTGCAATAATGTGGATTTTATTCCTTATACACCTCATTTTGGATAAATCTATGTATTTATTTTAATGTCATTATGATTTGCAATGATGTGCATTTTATTCATTATAGACCTCATTCAGGATGCATCTATGTATATATTGTAATGGCATTATAATTTGCAGTGATATGTTTTTTTGTATTCTTTACCTCATTTTGGCCAATCAATTTGTATTTATGTTACTTATGGCGCTTTATTATTGTGTCTTGCAGGTGTTTGCCAGCATAGACGCAGCTCAGGGTGATCTGGGGCCTGCAGAGTCAGCCTGCGCCGATGTGCAGATCGGGATCGACGACCAGCCAGGCAGAGCGAAGGAGGACAGGAGTCTGCTGTCAACTGACAACTCTCCAGCAGCACGTCATGTTAAGAATAACACCCTACGCGCTTAAAGGGCCAGAGGCGCGACAAAATGTTTCCTTAATGTATCCAGCTGTAACTGCTTCAATGTACCAGTTACAACAGTAGCTTGATTCCCAAAACCTTTCATAGATGGCTACACAAGGTCCAGAAGTTTGAGAGATTTCCTTGTTTTTCCTGGGAATATTCATGTTAAGTATCAGCATGCTTGATGGAATGTGTCTTTGTGTGTTGTAGTTTGTTTAGGTTCTAGCAACATCTAGGGTCATATCAGGACGGGTATCGACTTGTGACAGTGTGCACTCATGGTGACTTTATAGTGCTGCTCTACTGGGAGACCAGGCTGCCGGCACCACGACCTACCATCTCACACCGTCACATTATCCTGATACTGTGTTAACCAGTCCTGTTCCTATCCTATTAATGCTGAGCGCCAGGATAGGTAGCGACAAGTATCAATTTGATAAGTCATTGGTTTGACTCGGCTGGGATTCGAACTCCCGACCTTCCGCACGAGAAGCCTGCATTTTTACCGATTGGGCCACCACGTCTGCTGCTTAATCGGAAGATGAGAACGATAATAAAAGAGGCTAAAGGATACACTATAAGATATAATTACCTCTTTCTCATCCTTAATTAATGTCTATATTGTGCTTGCACTGCAAGGAAATCATATATTGGGCTGCTAGACACGATTCACCACCAGGGACTGCACCTGGCCCTTGGGGCCTTCCCCACCTCACCGGTTCAGAGCCTTTACGTCGAAGCCAATGAACCATCACTTAACAACAGGAGAATCAAACTGGCCATGCAATATGTAGTCAAGATAAAAACTAATGCATTGAATCCTACACACAATTTTCTATTCAAGCAACATGACAAATCCAGGGCGAATTACATCCGGCCACTAAGGCTCCGAATAAAATCTAATTTAGAGGCCTTGGGCATGGATTTGGATGTGTTGGAGGATGCCAAGGTCCCAGAACATCCCCCGTGGTCGTTGAGAAAGCCATCGGTTATCCTCCGACTCACGTAACTGAGGAAGTCTGGGACATCCACTGCAGTACCAAGGACTGCATGCATAGATTCAAGGCCAGTTTGCAGACCACCTCTCCATATACACTGATGGTTCGAAAGACCAAAGCCGGGTAGCTGCTGCGGCAGTCTGCCGACGGGAAAAGTTTGGTGTACGTTTGCCCGATCAGAGCTCGATTTTCAATGCAGAAGCCCGAGCACTCCATCTCGCATTGGAGTGTATCGAGGTATCCAACCACACTAACTATGTTATATACAGTGATTCGTTCTCTTGCCTCCTGGCTGTTGCTGGACTGAAAACGAATCACCCGATTCTAGCAACGGTCATTTATAAAATGAACCAACTGACAACGGATGGGTATGACATCCACCTGTGATGGGTGCCTGGCCATGCCGGCATACAAGGAAACGAACAAGCTGATCGGGCTATGAAGAAGGCCCTGAACTGTGATCTTGAACTGTGTCTGATCCCTCACTCTGATCTGAAACCACTAATACTACTAGTAATAGCCACCCACATAAAATCCAAATGGCAACATGAGTGGGATGAAAACATTAATAAACTTAAAGAAATTGAACCATCTGTGGGAAAGCCACCACAGACTCATGCGGGATGTCGGCGGGACCAAGTGGTCCTTAGCCGCTGCCGTATTGGCCACTCGTGGCTTACACATGCTTTTCTGCTCAAGGGGGAACCTCCCCCTGAATGTATTGGGTGTCAGTCCCCACTGACACTCAAACACATTTTACTAAGTTGCGTTGATTTTTTGGCCCTGTGCCAACAGTTCTACACTGCAGACAGTATGCATGACCTTTTTACTAAGGTAAAACAGGAAAACATTTTAGCCTTTTTGAGGGCAGCTGGACTGTACCACCTCATATAGTTTACTAAATAGATTCTATCAATTATTAATAAAACTTTTCTTTTTCTATGGGAATTTGTTTCCCTTGACCACAAATATATGATTGTGAGCTTTCTAATTTAATGAGTGTCTATTGGCACATAATTGATTGTCTGGTTTTACACGTAAAAGCGATGGTTTGAACAAAAAACAAACATTTCTCACCGTGAATATGGCCTATGCTGCCGACACGGTGTAAAGCAACCACCAATCAATCAATCAATCAAGCTTGCACTGCACATCATGGCATTATTGAAGGTTTCAAAGAGCAATAATATATTATTAACAAAATATTGAGCATTTCAAGACATTATTTAAGTAGAACTGTATCTGTCAACTACACCATGAAACTACTAAGACACGGTAGCCGACTGGGTAGATGGTTCGATTCGTGGGTGGAAGGTTGTAGAATCAATCCCCAGCCGAATCAAAACAAAAACTTGCAACATTGATGTTTGTCACACCTTTGGCTGCGGCTCAGCATTGCTGGGATAGAGCAAAGATTGGTTGGTTCAGTGCAAGGATAATGTGACTGAGTGGGATATCACAATATGAATCCGGCAATATTATATGTCTGTATTTCGATGAGTGATTATGTATGCAACAAAGGCTACGGCTGCAGCCAAGTGTGTCCCAACAACACTGACCAACGCACCAAGTGTATATATGTCAAATGGCTTGACACATGCGGCCGTTCACGCTGGCAGTCCCTCACTATTATTCAGTGTATGCCACATTGGTATTGATTGTTTTCATTCTGACATTTGGAAGTGGCTGACTTCCTGTTTCTTACAGTTTCCTACAAAAATAACTTGATCCCTTGTTTCCATCTATCTATTCCTATACTTGAAACAGCATAGTCCGCTGAAAACATCAAATTTTCTAAACCAAAACACTATCGAGATCTGATTCTACATATCTGTACTTATTAAGCACTTGTTGCTCCACAGAAGGGAAAATTAAGTCGATTTAATAGAACATGTTACTGGTGAAGCCTATGGTGTCAGAGCTTTGATGGGCATGTCAAAATTAATTTGACATGTTTGCACTTCAAATATCTACAAAGTCAGTTAAAATAATAGTTACTTCAAACTGAAGCATGGTAGACTATAATGATCAATTTAATATAATTATGTATCTGTAAAAAAAATACAGAAACTCAAAACTATCATAATGTAACTATAAGCTATAAATCAATATCAGTGTAGATACATATAAATGTATACAGTAAAACCTCTCTATACCAACCCCTCCACAGATCGACCACTCCCCTATATCGATCGCTTTATTTGGGTCCCAACAATACCATTTTAAGGATATTCTAACTCTCTAAACCCACCACCTCCCAAAATGGACCACTTAAAATCGGTTCCATGGTCGGTCGATTTAGAGAGGTTTTACTTATAAAATATGGACATAAATGTCCATAACGTAGACAATATTACTAATCCCATTTCCACATAACAGATGACGTCACTGATAGATATAATACAAATGTTTCATTATATATATATATATATGCCGTGGCAGGCTCTTGACCTTTTGGCTCATTGATCAATATCACCATTAACCAACTTCCATAAGGCAGCACTTAAATAAGTGTACCAATAAATGAGGACACTGATCACACAGCTCCTTTCGTCAATTCATACATCATACACGGGAAGGAATGGCCGGCTGGGTAGAGCACTCGCTTCACTTGTGGGGAGTCGTCGGATCAATCCCCGGCTGAGTTGAACCAAACGCTTACAAGATTGATACGTGTCACTATGTTGCCCGGCGCTTAGCATTACCAGGATAGGACAAGCACTGGTTTGCTCAGCAGCACATAAACTGCCTCCCTCCCTTCTCCCACCCAATCTGGCAGCCTGCCCTCCCGCCTAACCACCACCAGATGCCGACAAAAATGTTAACACTTTATTCCGGGGCTTCGTCTTGGGGATGTTTGCTCTTTCCGAGCTTCTGACGCTTCTTCTCTACACCAGACGGGCTCAAACCCTGGTCGAGTCAAACCAATGACCTAAAAATGTATACTTGTCACTTCTTATTAGGATAGGGCAAGGACTGGTTGGCTTAGTGTCAGGATAATGTGACTGAGTGGGATATCAGTTGTGGCGCTAGCAGCCTGGTCTCCCAGTGGGACAGCAGTATAAAATCGTCATGAGTCTGAAACTTGCCAAATACAAGGCCTGTTCATTCCCTGATGTTGTCTTCCCACCTCTTCCTTTGTCTGCATTATCTTCTTCCCCCTTTCACTGTGCCTTGCAGGGTGGTTTTAGCCAGGTCTGGCTGCCTGGCTTGGTCGTCCAGTAGGCGTCGTACTGTAACGTTGCCACCAGTGCCATCACCAGTGCTGACATGACCTTAGATATTGCTAGGGCGTTGAATCTCCAACGAACAAATAATCATACATATGCAGTCCAATCGCCACAATGCAGATCCATCACTCGTGCATGCACATTGTGAACCGGAAGTGGGAGTCGTGAGGATGAGGCGCCGCCACTGCCGCCTTGTGGCCGTAAATATTTGAGTTGATAAAACGCACTTTGTTGTGTGGCTCTGTCTACAGGGTGTGACAGACGGGTCGGCTGTCGCCTTAATGGGTGAGTAATACCTCGCTGGTGGCATTAAAGATGCAGACACCACCTGACCAGTCACAGCCTGTATATGAGCCGGTCTCAAAAGGTGATAACTCTTCTTTTTTTTTTGTCCATTGTAACGATTGACACAAAACAGCACAGAAACAGTTACACTGAAAACACAAGGACATTTGCTTCAAATCAATATGTATTCTATTGCGATTATGAAACAACATGTAAAAAATAAATCAGTTTATCCTGAGCAAATGCAGAAGCAGATAGTATGTTGATCGTTACAATGGACAAAGTTTTGTCCCATATCGCTTAGCACCTTTTGAGACAGTCTCATATATATCTGTACCTCTGTGAGGCATTGACAGACGTAGCATATTAGGTGTGTGCTTTATGTGCATAGTACTAGTCTAGTAGTAGGCCTACATGTACTAGTACCAATACTAGTGTGTACTGTGTATATGTATATATATATGTATATGTATATGTGTAAATATGTATATGTCTGTATACATGAATGTATAAGTATATATGTGTATACATGAAAGCAGTCTTTGTCGCATCGCGACCGACAGCATGATGATGATGATGATGATGATGATGTATATAATGTATATACGTATACAGTAAAACCTCTCTAACCGACCACCTCCACAGATCGACCACTCCCCTATATCCATCGCTTTATTTGGGTTCCAATAATACCATTTTAACCATATTCTAACTCCCTAAACCGACCACCTCCCTAAATGGACCACTTAAAGTCGGTCCCTAGGTCGGTCGATTTACAGAGGTTTTACTGTATATGTATACATGTATATTATGTATATATGTATATATGTGTATATGTATATATGTATATATGTATATATATATGTATATACAGTACAACCCTGTTAAACCAAGGTCGGTTAAACCAAACGATCAGTTAATCCAAACTTTGTTCGGTGGCCCGGCAAAATACTACCATTTATCATATAAAAAAGTTGATTAAACCAAAGTCGGTTAATCCAAAGTATTGGTTAATCCAAACAAAATTGTCGGCCCCAGACCACTTCCGGTACAGTTAAACCAAACTTTCATGTGGTTTTAAGGTCATCTAGGATTTTTTATATGATAAATGGAAGTATTTTGCCAGGTCGCCAAAAAAAGTTTGGATTAACCGATCGTTTGATTTAACCTAGTGTAAAAATATACGCCTTTTCGGTTAAGAATTATATATTAGCAGAAGGCATTACTATTCTTGGGCGTTGGAGTGGGGACAATGTTGTGTAAACTAAAAGCAATAGTATCCCACTCCCATTGTACATGATAATGAGTAATGTGAAATATATGTTATATATGATGCTTAAGGTTAATATACAGACTAAAGTAGTAATGAGATACTGTGTGGACAGAAGGTAAGGAGTGTGGATGATAGGTCACTAGTAGGTGGACAGGAGTTGATGCCAATAAAACACAACTTCTCCACTGTTTATCTGTGTGACTTGTCTTCATTCTTCCTTAGTATTGGTTAATGAGTTGATAGTCGGTATTTGAATAACAGCATCGCAGGTGATATGAAGGGCGAGAGTTTTTAATATTATCTGGTGTCCATGCGGCCGGGCTTTCAGTAATATTAGACTAGCTTGGTTTAATGGGGTTAAACTGTATATACATAAAAAACAATAATCATAGTGTCCACATACATTGTACATTCATAATGCACCCCCGTGTTTGCCAAATCCAAGTCAAAGTCAAAGCTCGGTTAAACCAATGATCGGTTAATCCAAACAGATTTCTATGGTACCTTCAAGTTTGATTTAATGGGGTTATACTGTATGTATATTTGTTTGGATTAACCGATCATTGGTTTAACCGAGCTTTGGCTTCGACTTTGACTTTAAGTAAGCGTGTATTGCACATGTATTATGCAATGTATGTGGACACTTTGATGATTGTGTTTTATGTATATACAATATAACCCACTTAAACCAAGTTTGGTTAAACCAAATGATCGGTTAATCCGAACTTTTTTCAGCGGCCCGGCCAAATACTACCATTTATCATATAAAAAAGTTGATGGTGTCTCAGATGACCTTATAACCACATGAAAGTTTGGTTTAACCATACCGGAAGTGTCCTTAGGTCCGACAATTTTGTTCGGATTAACCGATAATTGTAATCTTTACATGTATTTATATATATATCTGTATATGCACATATATGTATACATATATATATTGTAGCTAGCCACAGGTAACTGCCAACATCCCTGAGCATGACCCGAAGAGGACGAGGGCTAACTGAAACTAAAGAGAAAGAGTACTGACAATGTACCAAGTAGCAGAAGGTGACCAAGTAGCAGGAGGTGAGGAGGTTCTGAGTTAATATTATTTTACCATCAAGAAATTATTGTTATAACCTTTACTGATAATTATTACACCATTATAGTTGTTGTGTGATGCATATTATTAGGACAACTACTTCGAACTAATTCCAGAGCATGTTGAACTAAAGGTCTAAGCAACCAGAAACTGCGCCTCAACAATATACACAGGTTCCATGAAGCCAGATCGTGTACACCAACATCAATACAATCAGCCATGTTGCTTCTCTTTCCAAACATAACCCTTGCTTTTCTTGTTCTTGTAGCGAGTTCCACTCACCCGCCTGTGAAATGTCACGTACACAGGTAGGCCTAGGTAGGGCCGAGACAGTTAAATGTTTGCGGGCTATAATCATTATAAATATAACCATCCCCCACCCCCACCCCATCTCCTTCCCCACCTACCTTACACACTCCAATGCGTCACAAGGTTCCATGTGTTCACGGATAACAGTTAGTGTCACCATGGCCAAACTAGCACCCACACCCCCAACCCGACCCACCCTTCTTGCTTTAATTCCTAAACAGAAGTGCAAGTTTAGCCAGTGGTTCGCCCGGTGTTGATTATCCGGGCGGGTGTTGGTAGGCAGATAGGTGGCCTCTGTTATCGCTGACCCGCACCGTCACTAAGTGGTGCCGCTGAGTGGTATCACTCCGCCTCTTTGCCTGCACTCCACAGCCGCATCACCACCTCATCAATGTCACACCACCCCGCTGTGAGGGCGCCAATCTCAGCCACTTAATGCCCCAGCCAGCCCAGCCCCGACCCACCGCGCTAAGCCCCCGCCCCACCACACCCTGCCCCGCCCCACCCCACCACACCCGGCCTCACCCCACCCCGCCCAGCCCAGCCCCAAACCGTCCGGCCCTACCTCACCCCGCCCTACCTCACCCAGACCCACCCCACCCCGCCCCGTACAGCCCCGCCCCACTCCATCCCACCCACCCTACCCCGCCCGTACCCTGCCCCGCGCCGCGCCACTCTACCCCACCCCCACTCTGCCCCGTCCACACCACACCCCACCAAGCCCGTCTCGCCTGCACCCCCCTCCCAGAGAGTACGGACCAGAGAGACTGGAAGAGAAGGAGGTGTGATTTAAGCTAAAGAGATGAGAGAAAGGGCGGGTTCATAGTAGATCGAAAATAAGACAATAGAGCTTGAAGAGGATGAGGGCTAACTGAGACTGAAGAGAAAGAGGACTGACAGTGGTCAAGTAGCAGGAGGTGAGGAAGTATGTGTACAGTTACAGAGACTGAAGAGAAAGAGGACTGACAATGACCAAGTAGCAGGAGGTGAGGAAGGTTGTGTTCAGTTACAGAGACTGAAGAGAAAGAGGACTGACAATGACCAAGTAGCAGGAGGTGAGGAAGGTTGTGTACAGTTACAGAGACTGAAGAGAAAGAGGAGTGACAATGGTCAAGTAGCAGGAGGTGAAGAAGTGTGTGTACAGTTACAGAGACTGAAGAGAAAGAGGACTGACAATGTCCAAGTAGCAGGAGGTGAGGAAGGTTGTGTACAGTTACAGAGACTGAAGAGAAAGAGGACTGACAATGACCAAGTAGCAGGAGGTGAGGAAGGTTTTGTACAGTTACAGAGACTGGAGAGAAAGACGACTGACAATGACCAAGTAGCAGGAGGCGAGGAAGGTTGTGTACAGTTACAGAGACTGAAGAGAAAGAGGACTGACAATGACCAAGTAGCAGGAGGTGAGGAAGTTTGTGTTCAGTTACAGAGACTGAAGAGAAAGACAACTGACAATGACCAACTAGCAGGAGGTGAGGAAGGTTGTGTATAGTTACAGAGACTGAAGAGAAAGACGACTGACAATGACCAAGTAGGAGGAGGTGAGGAAGGTTGTGTACAGTTACAGAGACTGAAGAGAAAGAGGTCTGACAATGACCAAGTAGCAGGAGGTGATGAAGTTTGTGTTCAGTTACAGAGACTGAAGAGAAAGAGGACTGACAATGACCAAGTAGCAGGAGGTGAGGAAGGTTGTGTACAGTTACAGAGACTGAAGAGAAAGAGGACTGACAATGGTCAAGTAGCAGGAGGTGAGGAAGTTTGTGTACAGTTACAGAGACTGAAGAGAAAGAGGACTGACAACGACCGAGTAGCAGGAGGTGAGGAAGTTTGTGTTCAGTTACAGATACTGAAGAGGAAGAGGACTGGCAATGACCAAGTAGCACGAGGTGAGGAAGGTTGTGTACAGTTACAGAGACTGAAGAGAAAGAGGACTGACAATGACCAAGTAGCAGGAGGTGAAGAAGGTTGTGTACAGTTACAGAGACTGAAGAGAAAGAGGACTGACAATGACCAAGTAGCAGGAGGTGAGGAAGTTTGTGTTCAGTTACAGATACTGAAGAGGAAGAGGACTGACAAGACCAAGTAGCAGGAGGTGAGGAAGTTTGTGTTCAGTTACAGATACTGAAGAGAAAGACGACTGACAATGACCAAGTAGCAGGAGGTGAGGAAGGTTGTGTACAGTTACAGAGACTGAAGAGAAAGAGGACTGACAATGACCAAGTAGCAGGAGGTGAGGAAGTTTGTGTTCAGTTACAGAGACTGAAGAGAAAGACAACTGACAATGACCAAGTAGCAGGAGGTGAGGAAGTGTGTGTACAGTTACAGAGACTGGAGAGAAAGACAATTGACAATGACCAAGTAGCAGGAGGTGAGGAAGGTTGTGAACAGTTACAGAGACTGAAGAGAAAGACGACTGACAATGACCAAGTAGCAGGAGGTGAGGAAGGTTGTGTACAGTTACAGAGACTGAAGAGAAAGAGGACTGACAATGACCAAGTAGCAGGAGGTGAGGAAGTTTGTGTTCAGTTACAGAGACTGAAGAGAAAGACAACTGACAATGACCAAGTAGCAGGAGGTGAGGAAGTGTGTGTACAGTTACAGAGACTGAAGAGAAAGACAACTGACAATGACCAAGTAGCAGGAGGTGAGGAAGGTTGTGAACAGTTACAGAGAGTGAAGAGAAAGAGGACTGACAATGACCAAGTAGCAGGAGGTGAGGAAGTTTGTGTTCAGTTACAGAGACTGAAGAGAAAGACAACTGACAATGACCAAGTAGCAGGAGGTGAGGAAGTGTGTGTACAGTTACAGAGACTGGAGAGAAAGACAATTGACAATGACCAAGTAGCAGGAGGTGAGGAAGGTTGTGAACAGTTACAGAGACTGAAGAGAAAGAGGACTGACAATGACCAAGTAGCAGGAGGTGAGGAAGGTTGTGTACAGTTACAGAGACTGAAGAGAAAGAGGACTGACAATGACCAAGTAGCAGGAGGTGAGGAAGTTTGTGTTCAGTTACAGAGACTGAAGAGAAAGACAACTGACAATGACCAAGTAGCAGGAGGTGAGGAAGTGTGTGTACAGTTACAGAGACTGGAGAGAAAGAGGACTGACAATGACCAAGTAGCAGGAGGTGAGGAAGGTTGTGTACAGTTACAGAGACTGAAGAGAAAGAGGACTGACAATGACCAAGTAGCAGGAGGTGAGGAAGGTTGTGAACAGTTACAGAGACTGGAGAGAAAGACAACTGACAATGACCAAGAAGGCTGAAGATGAGAGCTGATTACCTTAAAATCACAGGTTAAGACGCTCACCCCACAATGGCAAATAAGTTGGTTCGAGTCCTGCTCTAGGCTTACAACACCTTCTCAACAATATATATGAGCTCGCTGAATGATATCACATCTTAAGAGTAATAAGACTATGTTAGTATTTATTTCTAGCAAATAAGACTCGTCTATTAAGGCTGGATAGTCCGATGAATGAATCAAACCTAGATTGGATTTTATATATCCAACTTAGACACTGGTGCACTCATGAAGCATTATAGCTGTATACAAGGGATACTAAGATAATTTACCTGGTACTGCTAAAGTCTGTCAAAATTTAGATCAATTTGCCACATTTTTACTTCAAAAATCTAAAGCTAGCCATTTGAAATAAGAGTTATTTCAAACTAACGTAAAAGTAGGTTATAATAATTAATCTAATACATTCATCTCCGAAAATGACGGAAACTCAAAATTAATGGACTGTGCTACTTCAAAGAAATGGACCACTCGGTGGATAAAGTAGATCACGTAACCATGGTTCCTCCACATTCCTCACATCCCTACTGTGGGTGGTGAGGCGTAGAAAACACTTTATTCTTTTAATCGAAAACGAGGTTTGTACAGCCTTGGCTAGTTTGGTTAAAAACACAACTGACATTCCATGAAAGCCTTTATATGGACGCATAAATACATGTATTTAAGTGTCGTATGGACATTGATAACTGGTGTAGCAGGAACGAATAGGCAATGACTATGGCGCTAGTAAAGTAGTATATAATTAAATTAATTAACATTTTATGTTTGTAATGAAAACAAACATCTTTGCCAACTTCGTTATGCTGAACCTCCCTATTCCTCGATGAGAAAATGTATCCCAATTTCAATTTAATAACCATTTTAATGGTAAAATTATTTGTTTAATGAGTGCCTTATTTTAGTATATATGGGCAGTTTTAAACTCTTCCAGCTGCTCCTTACAGTGTTATCAGGTTCATAATCTTATGTGTTTCTTTTTAATCTGTTAGTGACTTTTACTTATTATATATATATATAATAATAAGTGTTGCTTTATTTATTGTGTATATATAATAAGTCAAATTCACCAAAAGCTACACATAGCTTAATCTAACGTAGTATAATAGAGTTATTTTTACATGGGAATATCTGCAGTTATAATCCAACGAATATTCGTAGATTGTAAACAGATATTACAAAGCAAATATCTTAGCCTACTAATGTATGATGACATGTATTACTAAGTATTATTTAAATATGTAGGTAGTATGTTCATCCACGCGTAACTATAGCGCCTTGTTATTTTCGTATTTTAGTTGGGGTATTTTAGTTGGGTTAAATTTGAGGAGTTGAATAAGCAGAGGAATTTTCAACCAGGCCTTCCTCATTGTACTGCTCCTTGCACTGTCCTAGTAATGCCAAGTGCCAGGCTAGGTAGCAACAAGAATTCAATTTTTATGTCATTGGTTTGACCTGGCGATGGTTCGACATCGGGGGTTGGAATCCGATGACCTACCAAAACAGGAGACGGACGCTCAACTCATTCGGCCATCCCATCTGGTTCAACGTGTTTGTACGACATAATCTGGGCGATTAGTGTGGCACAGGTGGTGTGCAGCCAAGTAGGGGTGGGTGACCCACAAATACCCGGATATTGCTGGAAACCGCCTCACACTCTGTTCCGGGCTAGATTTAGACTCAATAATTGAAACGGTGGGTCTGTTATTGTGCCCGGCCAGACATATTGCTCAAACCACTCGCAGTGATATAATGTCTCCTTCCTCACGGAATATGTAGTATGGTTTATTAACTGTAGTAGCATAGTAAATGCAGCCTGCATAGCCATGCTGTTGACTAGTCAGTGGGGAGGTGTCGGCGTGAGGCCTGGGTGAACTGGGTCATGATATATATTCAATTGTGCATGTATACTCATGCACAGTTTCAAGGGTCAAAACAGGTTGTAAATCCATCAATCACCCCGTGAAGCGAAGGAGAGCTGAAGGAGTACAACGCATGCTTCCTACAACTCCACATCTGAGTGATATCTTATTACAACTGGGAAGTCACATGTGAACGCTGTATAAAACCTCACCCATAACGCCCCCGTGGTTTGTGGCCACTACTGCAAAACTTACTTTTCTTCGTTTTTTCTTCAAAATTTGTATTCCAGTTGCATAACATTTTTCAACACTAAGGTGCACGTCTTTTGTCCTTAGCAGTTTGGGGGAGGGGGGGTACTTTGCTGTTTTTGTTCCTTGTTTTTTTGTTTAAAGCTGCATAGTCCGGTGAAGCATCAAATTTTCAAAACCAAAACAATTATCTAGATTTCATTCTACATATCTAACTTAGATACTGATGCAATTATTCAGTATGTGTTGCCATATAGAAGGGAACACTGAGTCGATTTAATATAACCTGTTACTGCAGAAGCCTATGGTATCAGAGTTTTGGCGTGCTTGCCAAAATTATTTTCACATCTTTGAATTTCAAATATCTCAAAAGGTAACCATTTTAATTAAAAGTTACTTCAAACTAAAGTAAGGTAGATTATAACGATAAATTTAATATATTTATCTCAGTAAAATGTCAGAAACTCAAAACCATCGCACTATTCTACTTTAAGCATTAGTTGATTAATAAGGAGAAATTTCAATTGTAGAAAATTGCTCTTCCTCATTCCACTGCTCCTTGCCCTATCCTAGTAATGCTGAGGGCTAGGCTACATAGTGACAAGGATCAGTGTTTAAGTCATTGATTTGACTCTGCCATGTTTCGAACTCGGAGCTTCGAATTCCACAACCTACCAAAACGGAAGGCGCGTTCTGAACTCAGTGGGCGATCCCTGATGGTGTATTTGATGAGATGGTTCGATGGTATGAACAATATAAACATCAGGTAACTACCAGGTTTTAAAGTCTTATCGGGGATCTTATTTTGTACATGTAGAATGAAGAATAGTCATTTGACTTTTCAACATTTCATCGATTTGCTGATCATACCTGTATGGATGACATTTTCTGTGTTTGTTTGGAGATACTACAGATATGACCTCCTGCAATGGTTCATACTAATAGTAGTGGATTTGGGATTAAGAAGAATGCGTTTAAGCTGACTCGGTCAGCTATATCTTTGTGGTTAGTATATGTTTTGTTAGTTTAGTCAGGTGTTACAGGGTGGGCGTGATACTTTGGTAGGGTTGAGAGGGGGGATGGTTTGCGGGAGCTGATTTGAAAATGGGGGGGGGGGGAGAAAAGGGAGGTGGGAAATTGTCGCTGCATTCTTGTTTGATCCATGCAGGGTAAGGATTTGTCACGTCTAATGGTGCAGTCACACTACGACGCTTCTCCCCGGCGACATGGCAACGTGTAGTGATTTTGGGCGATAATAAGTGAAACGTCTGGACGCGCTGGTGGCGCGTTATGAGCGCGTCGGTACACGTCGGTACACTATCTTTGATGTTGATGGTCGGCGGACAACGTCGGCGCGCGTTGCCGGTCGCCCAAGGTTTTAAGCATGTCAAAAAAAAAAACGACTATCAGCGCGCGTCAACGCGTGGGTTCCAATATTATGGCGACGTCAGAAGGACGTCGCCATCGCTGGAATATCATTATGGGAACGTTAGGCAGTCGCCGCACGCGCGGGACGGTCGTTCCCACACGTTGCGCTAAACTGGGCCGTTGCTGTTTTATGCCCTAGCAACAACTAAGGCCATATGAAGACGTCGCGCCAAACTTTCTTCTTTTTTTTTCCACTCGCGTCGACACCCGTTGGCCACGCGCGAATAACGCACCGTGCTGACGCCGAACTTTTACCCCAAACCGCCGAAAAGTTGGACGTTTCTCGACGTGCAAGATTTTATTTTCAACGCTGACGGGTCGCCGGGAGAAGCGTCATAGTGTGACTGCACCATTAGAACTGACTGCCCATTGCGGGTAACCCTCTCAGGGCAACCCACTGCGGGTAACCCTATGCGGGTAAAACCCATTGCGGGTAACCCTCTGCGGGTAAAAAAAACCTCTGCGGGTAACCCTCTGTGGGTAACCCTATGCGGGTAAAACCCATTGCGGGTAACCCTCTGTGGGTAACCCACTGCGGGTAACCCTATGCAGGTAAAACCCACTGCGGGTAACCCTATGTGGGTAAACCACTACGGGTAAACCATGTGCGGGTAATCTTGTGTCAGTAATCCTCTGCGGGTAACCCACATCGGGTAAACCCTCTGCTGGTAATCCACTGCGGGTAATCCTCTGCGGGTAACCCACTGCGGGTGACCAACGGTCTTTGCCACAAATATCTTAAACCGACTAGCCCTGAAAGACCTGAATGTAATTTGTTTGTTTGTTTGATTGTTGGGTTTTACATCCTAGCAACATCTAAGGTCATATCAGGACATAGGTTCTCCGAGTATAAAAAACAATTACTTCAATAACTGAAGTTAGCCAGGTGAACAGAGAAAAAACAGGCTAGCGATGCGCTGCCATGGAACTTCTTAATAACACTTAAAGTTAAAGTGCATGATGGTAGAGAATGCCAGTTGCGTGATAGTCTTTCCTGGGGGACGCGATCAGTATTGAGTCGCCTCGTTAAAGACCCCCACTTTAAAGACCCCCACTTTAAATACCCCCACTTTAAAGACCCCAACTTTAAATACCTCAACTTTAAATATAAGAGGAGTAAATGATGCCAAGTGGTTGTACCAGATTCATCTCGACAGAGTGAATCTTGTACCATATATATATATATATGCATATGTATGTGTGTACCTGTATAAATCGGTACATATATACATTATATAAGACTCCCCTACGAAATGACAAGGAGACCAGCAGATTGGGTTGGTTTGTTTATTCGACTCCGGGCTGAGCGATAAATGCCCTACCTAATTCAAAAGCAAAAAACGGGAGGCAAGTGACGATTTAAACAACTCGAGAACTGTCGAACACCACTGGGCCTGCAGCAAGGCGGCCGGACGACGGCGATTGGATAATATTAACTCGAGTAGAATCGAATAATAAATAATAAATAATTCTCCGAGCGTTTATATGTATATAATAGATTATATATAAAATAAGACTCCCCTACGAAATGACAAGGAGACCAGCAGATTGGGTTGGTTTGTTTATTCAACTCCGGGCTGAGCGATAGATGCCAAAGGGAGTCGAACGACTCCCCCCCAAACAAATCACACTGTCTTGGTGTACAAGGTGGCTGCAACCCTCATGTCATCCATAATCTGGACAGATAATGGAGTTTTGAGATATGGGTAGACTGTCTCAGAGGCCCAGTCCCCCCGTACCTTGATTTCTTCTGTAGTGGCCCCACATAAGGCTAAAAAGGTGCAGCCACCCCAGCGAAGTGAATGTGACGATAAATCGTCAACGTCCATACCTGCCCTCGATGCAAAAGTCTTTAGCGTCTGTTGGTAAATCGCATAAGTCATTGGTATAGAGCCCCCCAACCCATCAGGAAGTCTGAATGCTTCCTATGCGGCTCCCGCGGATAGCTGACTGAAATGCCGTTCAACCCAATGCACTGCGCACATCCCCGGATCGCCACAGTGTGCAATGGGGATTTTCAGGACTCTCTCAGTGAACTGGATGGTCTTACTCTTCCTAATAGTTATTACCATGCCCCAATCAAAGATTTTAAAATCCTCCCTCCGAAGAGTTAAAACTGAAAGGGTCACTTGAGCCTTCCTCAGAAGGGCTCTAAAGGAAACTAGTATTGCAGCTCTCCAAGATGTATGGCCCAGGGAGGGGCGCAGCATGGCAAATATCCTTCTCATCATTGATGGCAGCAGGGGTCTAGCCTGGCGTCGGGCATCACCCTTGACCCGCTTAATCCCTCTAAGTGTTGAGGAGATAATAAACCTGTTATAGGCAATCAGCTGAGCGGCAGTCTGTCTTAGAAAATAATTTAAACCGCTCAGGTAATTCTTGATTGAGCCATACTTCATAGTGCGGGCCAGCCAAGTTGCGTACAGGGTGACTTGCTCATCTGAACATGGAACAGGAGCCCGATCAGAACTAAAAGTGTCTACAAAGTCCAAGTATCTCTTGACTTGCACCGCCCTTGTTGTTAATGAATTTGGCACATAGAAATGGTCCTGAAAACTCTTTTGCTAACTTCTCAGCTGAGATATTTCTGTAAGAAAGTAGAGTACAACACAGTTTAGCCCTACAGCAAAGCAACCCCTCTGGGTCCGCATTCAAAATCCTTGTGTTACTAGCACTGTCATCAAGGCGGCTTAGAGAGTCACAGATGACAGAGAGTCACAAACCGACTTGAATTCAAAATTCCTCTCCACCCCCATCCAAAACAATCTCCTGAGATAATACATGATCCCACTTGATCTAGATCTGCCTGTGCTCAGAGCAGCCTGAACGACAGCACTATCCATAACCATAACAACAGTTGTATCAGCACATTTATGCGACGACCTCTCGCAGGCTGCGTACATCGCAGCCATCTCCTGAATATTTATATGAGATGAAGCCACATGGCCTTCGGTGCTCACATGATCTTGACCAACATAGCCAGCAAGCAATCTATCATCCGCCTCAACAAAAGAGCTGACTAACCAGTCGTTACCATGCAGAGCACCTAGGCCCCATCCAGATGCATCACTGTAAGAAGAGATCAGGGGGGCAAAATGGCCCAGAATTTTGGCCTTCCCATTAAAGTGGCCAGAAAATGTGATCCACCATTCCAGGTCTTCGCATACCCCCTTGGTTAGCCTCAACCTATGGTGTCCCTCCTTGAGTTTTGCTGACATATCGAATATCCTTCTCATAAAGGTTCGCCCATCCCTGATCACCTTTGCACAGTGGGCTAGGATTCCCCCGACCTGTTCAAGCTCCTTCTCCGAAGCTTTCCTCCGACACCTCATTGTT
Source organism: Branchipolynoe longqiensis (assembly GCA_030323885.1). Classification (NCBI taxonomy): domain Eukaryota; kingdom Metazoa; phylum Annelida; class Polychaeta; order Phyllodocida; family Polynoidae; genus Branchipolynoe; species Branchipolynoe longqiensis. Next base: position 106,449,183 of record CM059187.1, on the reverse strand, counting down.
TCCAGTATACGTCTCATCTTATCTAATTTATCTATAGGGAGGGTGAGTTCTAACTTGTTGGCATCAATTATGATCCCTAGAAACTGCACCCTCGGTCCCGCCTGGCTCATTTTCTTATAGCTGACATAGAAACCTAACCTGCGGATAATGCCTAACTTCTGGGCCTGCATGGCCTCAAACTTATTCCGACCTAATACACAGAAATCATCGAGGTAATTAATCACCTGAGTAACCCCCTCTCTTAGAGCACATCTGACAATAAAATCTGAAATTTTGGAAAATATATATGGACTAGAGGATAGGCTCAGTCTATTGTCTAAGTAATAGGCTCCATCGTCACCAAGCCCCCTAGCAATAACAAGACCCTGACGAGGCCTGTCGCAAGGATGAATGGAGACAGCTCTGTAAGCATCTTTAATGTCTATTGTAGATAGAAAATCCCCTTTCTCCATGCAGTCTGTGAAGTTATCGATGCTTTTGTAGCTAAAAGTAGTGGCTATGCCGTGTATAAACTGGTTTACCGAATTGCCTTTCGGTCTGCTACAATCGATGACGGTCCTAACACCGGCATCATCTTTCGGTACAACAAAAACCAAATGTATACATTGAGGCTGATCGTGATCCTGGATATGTTCCCATCAACTAGCTCTCCATGAAACTTTTCATAAATTATATCGCGCTCCCAGTTATTCCTCGACTTCCTCTCCCTGGTGTTATAGGTAATATCACAATCATCATTTATCACCCTGAAGCCGTACACCACTCCTAACAATAGAAATATAGCATCAGGATCATTATCTCCTCTAAAGAAGAGCTCTACTACAAATCTACAAGGCTTCAGCTGGGAGCGGAAGTGGGTACAATTGCAATTGCCATGAACAAATTATTCATATACCTCAAAATGGAATTTTTTAACACCTATCAACTCGGATAAAGATACCATTATATGATTTCCTACATCCCAAATGTGCAATCGGCCATCGACATCTTTTATATTAACCGTCCCCCACATGCTACCTGTATCCTTCACTCCCTCCTGTACATTGGAAGAAACAATCAGATTATCAGCATTGGTATTAATGTGCACAAAATGTTCGCCGTTCCTCTCAACTTGAATGTCAAACACACCACCACCTCCATTGTCATTCATGTCGCATATGTCCTCATCAAAGTCAATAAGTGTATCTCCGTCATAAACTGTGCTGCTGCTCTCAGCCATAATGTCGGTTGGTGTATACTTGCCATTCAATGTTTTGCTGCTCCTACTCACACTGTGTATGAGCGTCTGGCCACTAACCAGGGCAGAGTCCTCCCAATTGTTGCTAGCCCCCAGCTGGCTAGCTAACAGTTCAGCAACCTCCCTGTTGACAGTCTCCCTGTCAACTAAGTCCCTGTCCAACACACCTGCCTTGGGCCACTGAGTCAGCTGGGCCCTAGCTTGCCCACTGACCCACTTAGCTGCATGATGTGCGATCGAGGGTTCCTGCTCAACTACAACAGAACTTGCTTCCACCCGGTCGGTGAACTGTTCCTGTCCAAGTCACTCCTTGCACTTATACTGCTTGTTCCCCTTTCCACCGCACTTTGAACAGGTGTGTTTGAACCTGCACTCATCCTCTGGGCGGTCGCATCCCCCATCCGAGTTCCAAGCATAGCAGGAGTCCTTTCCCATTCTGGATGGCGATTTCCTTCTTGATGCTGTAGATGATCCATAGCCCATCTTATTTTGCCCGCGCTTCTGGTCACTGTAGTGGGACATGCTCTCGCTCTGGTATTTTGAAGAGAAAGCAGCGAATCCTATTGTCTCCGCTATCTTCCGAATCTCCAGATTGTACTCCACATATGCAATGTCTTCATCATGGTCATCCCTAGCATGATTGGTGATGAACTTCACATGTTGCAGGAAGGCTTTATAGTCCTGCATGGACAGGTCCGCTATGCTAAGGCACCAAGAAGCACTAGCATTAATTAGCTCATAGCAGTTGAGCTTCCTCACATCCTTTCCCCCCAACGGGTGTTTTTTAAATACCCACTTACTCCGTCTACATCGAGAAGCACTGCTGTCACTTCTTGAGCATTTCATCCGTCATCATCGTCTGGTGTCCCTCGATCTTCTCCGTGAACGGCCATAGGAATAGTGACAATTGTCTTCCATGTCCTTCATCTTCCACTCTGGATGTGCTTCCTCAGGAATCGTGTGAATGTCTATACTGAAATGGGACTTCTCTCTCTTGTCATCCTGTATTTGTGGCTCGTCCCGGGCCAGCGGACGACCAGATTTCCTTCTGTCCCTCTCTGACTCTAAATCCGTTAAATGGTCCTGCAGATCCTGTAACCGTAATTCCGCCTCAAGATTTGCGATCACCGTTCTCATTGCCTCCTCCTTGTCGTCCATCGATAATTCCGCCATTGCCATCATGAGTTGGCCCGAATCGTCCTTTGACTTAGTCGCCATCTTGGTCGTCCTCCTTGTATCAACCGTAATTCGTTCTTGATGGTCGTCACACTCTTTGTCGTCCTTCTTATGGTTAAATCCGCAGTCGCTACAGTATGGTAGCGGCATCACCTCTCTATAACATGAATAGAGAGACAGCTACAACCAAGCATAAATGGGATACATCGATGGTCAGTTCTGAATGGTTTCAAATTTTCCAAGACCAAACCAGTCTGCATGCACTTCTGCCTGCTGCATAGAATGCATGCGGAACCGGAGCTGACCCTGGATGGGGATCCCATTAAAGTCATTGAGAAAACCAAATTTCTGGGCCTCATTCTCGATGCAAAACTGACTTTCATCCCACATATAAAGTACCTGAAAACAAGTTGCCTGAAAGTGCTAGATATTCTGAGGGTGCTGTCCAGCTCAGAGTGGGGAGTGGACAGAGATGTTCTGCTCTCCGTGTACAGAACCTTGGTTCGATCACGAGTGGATTACCGCAGCATAGTATACGGTTCCGCAAGGAAATCATATATTGGGCTGCTAGACACGATCCATCACCAGGGACTGCACCTGGCCCTTGGGGCCTTCTGCACCTCACCGGTTCAGAGCATCTATGTCAAAGCCAATGAACCATCACTTAACAACAGGAGAATCAAACTGGCCATGCAATATGTAGTTAAGATAAAAACTAAAGCATTGAATACTGCACACAATTGTCTATTTGAGCAACATGACAAATCCAGATATGAAGCCAGGCCGAATTACATCCGGCCACTGAGGCTCTGAATGAAACCTCATTTGGAGGCCTTGGGCATGGATTTGGACGTGTTGGAGGATGCCAAAGTCCGAGAACATCCCCCGTGGTCATTGAGGAAGCCATCGGTTATCCTAGACGGAACTGAGGAAGTCTGGGACACATCCACTCGAGTACCAAGGACTGCATGCAGAGATTCAAGGCCAGTTTGCAGACCACCTCTCCATATACACTGATGGTTCAAAAGACCAAAGCCAGGTAGCTGCTGCGGCAGTCTGCCAAATGGGAAAAATTTGGCGTACGCTTGCCCGATCAGAGCTCGATTTTCACTGCAGAAGCTCGAGCACTCCTTCTCGCATTGGAGTGTATCGAGGTATCCAACCACACTAATTATGTTATATACAGTGATTCGTTCTCTTGCCTCCTGGCTGTTGCTGGACTGAAAACGAATCACCCTATTTTAGCAACGGTCATTTATAAAATGAACCAACTAACAATGGATGGGTATGACATGCACCTGTGCTGGGTGCCTGGCTGCGAAGAAGGCCCTGAACTGTGATCTTGAACCATGTGTGATCCCTCACTATGATCTGAAACCACTAATAGCCACCCACATAAAATCCAAATGGCAACATGAGTGGGATGAAAACATTAATAAACTTAAAGAAATTGAACCATCTGTGGGAAAACCACCACAGACTCGTGCGGGAGGTCAGCGGGACCAAGTGGGCCTTAGGCACTGCCGTATTGGCCACTTGTGGCTTACACATGCTTTTCTGTTCAAGGGGGAACCTCCCCCTGAATGTATTGGGTGTCAGTCCCCGCTGACACTCAAACACATTTTACTAAGATTTGTTGGCCCTGCGCCAACAGTTCTACACTGCAGACAGTATGCATGACCTTTTTACTAAGGTAAAACAGGAAAACATTTCAGCCTTTTTGAGGGCAGCTGGACTGTACCACCTCATATAGTTTACTAAATAGATTCTATCAATTATTAATAAAACTTTTCTTTTCCTATGGGAATTTGTTTCCCTTGACCACAAATATATGATTGTGAGCTTTCTAATTTAATGAGTGTATATTGGCACATAATTGATTGTCTGCTTTTACATGTAAAAGCGATGGTTTGAACACAAAACAAGCATTTCTCACCGTGAATATGGCCTATGCTGCCGACACGGAGTAAAGCAACCACCAATCAATCAATCAATCAAACCTCTCAGTCGTCCGCTGGCCCTAACGTCTCCCGTTCGCCTAGCAGAGTAGAATCGTCCGGGCAGTTGAAATGTTGCGTAGATCCGCCTGCCTTAGTTACCTATTCTGATTACCGAATCGTAAAGTAATAGCGGCAAACATGCAATCCTGGTAAACAATGCCGAAAACCCTGTCATCCGTTGGCCCTTGCATAACGGTTAGGCAGTCGCACTGTAACACGACTTGCCGAAGCAAAAAATGGGAGGCAAGTGATGATTCAAACAACCTGAGAACCGTCGAACGCCGCTGGGCCTGCAGCAAGGCGGGCGGACGACGGTGATTGGATAATATTAACTTGAGTAGAATCGAATAATAAATAATAAATAATTCTCCGAGCGTTTATATGTATATAATAGATTATATATAATATATGTATACGTACATACTTGTGTATGTGTGTATATGTGGATATGCGCATATGTGCGACTGCCACATACTACCTACATATGTGCATATGTGCATAATATATGTATTATCTACCCTGCTTTAGTTTGAAGTAACTTTTATTATCAGTGGATAACTTTGGAGATAGTTGAATGTAAACATGAAAAATTTATGTTGGCTTGCACGGCAAAAGTCTGACTCCAAAGGCTTCAACAGTAACCAGTTCCTTTTTTTCTTGTTGACATAAGTTGATTAAGCAAGGTAAATTACAATCGCAAACAATTGGTCTTCCTCATTCCACTGCTCCTTGGCCTATCCTAGTCATGCTGAACACCAAGCTAATTAGCAACAAGTATCAATATTTAAGTCATTGGTTTGACTCAACCAGCATTCGAACCCGTAGCTTCGGATGCCACGACCTACCAAAACGGGAGGCAAATGCTCAACTCATTTGGCCATCCTGTCTGCTAAATTGACTTAATTTATTCATATATGCAGACTTCATTTATCCAGTTAGGGTTAATAAGTGCACTAGTATATAAGTTGGCTATGTAGATTCAAATGTAGGTTTTTGTTTGTGAATGTCGTTTGCTTTCATCGGACAATGAAGCTTGATGGCAAACAACACACAAGTTCTTTCCAACTGATGGGATGGCCGAATAAGTTGATCGTCCGTCTCCCATTTTGGTAGATCATAGGATTCGAGCCCATGGGTTCGAACACTGGTCGAGTCAAACCAATGACTTAACAAGTGATGATTGTCCCTTGCCAGCCAGGCGCTCAGCATTATTAGGATAGGGCAAGTACTGGCTGGCTTAGTATCAGGATGTGACTGAGTGGGATATCAGGTCATGGTGTAGGCAGCCTGGTCAAACTAGAAAGTCATCATGGGTCCACACTGTCACAAGTCAGTACCCCTCCTGATATGACCTTAGATGTTGCCAGGACGTAACACTCCAATCAACTGGCTTTGCGGGGGGGTAGCCTTATGTAGCCGCGCATGGCATTCGATACCAACATGGGGAACGTGGCACCACCACCTCCCCCCGTCCCCCGCCCCTCGCCCCCGCCCTCCGCCCCCCGCCCCCCCCCGTGTCCGCTGCTGCACGCCCCCGCCGGCTCTGCCTGTCTTACCTTCAGTTAACTCAGGTGGTGAGTCCTTGTTGACAGGTTCAGCTGAAACGTATCCATCGCCTTCCAGGAGCGCACTGTTATCGGATGATCCCACTCACCAATTAGCTCTGACCCTCTGCCCCTATTGGTGAGACCGCCAGGTGGTGTTAATTTCCCTTATTTTCTTCCTCCTAATGATCGGTCAGCCAGTCCTCCCGGTTGAGTGTTATTGTTATTGAGGGGAGGGGTTGTAATTCCTTTCTGGATTTCTTTTGTTTGCGTAGTTTTAGGCATTACTACCTAGTAAGCTGCCAATGATGGCTAATACTAACAAACACAAACCCCTGTAAGAGCGTGCCGCTCACCTGACATAACGCCGTGGTCCCGCCTCCCTCCCCGCCGCCCCGAGCCCCTGTGCCCCCGGTGTAATTGCCGTCCGGCGCCGTGGCCGTGGAGGGAGGTGACGGGCGCGCAGGGAGTGGTGTGCTGGATAATGCCGGCCAGATAATGAACCCGGCGCCGTCACAGGCAGCTCGCCCCGCCCGCCCGCCCGCCCGCCCGCCCGCCCGCCCGCCCGCCCGCCCGCCCGCCCGCCTGCCAGCACGCACCGCCACCGGAGGGGGCGATTATGTTAAAGAAGCGGGCCGTAACTATCACACACCCGATTCATTGCGGGGTGGTGACCAGGGCGGGGTGGGGTGCGGGATGGGCCAGGATGGGGCGCGGGCGGGGCGGGGATGGGCGGGCCCGGGCTTGGCCGGAGCGGGGCTGGGATGGGCCGGGGCAGGGTGGGGTGGGATGAGCCGGAGCGGAGCGGGGCGGTCATGGGCTGGGTCGGGATGGACCGGGGCGACGGGGTGATAGGCCAGGGCGGGGCCGGGATAGGCCGGGGCGGAGAAGGCGCGCCAGGGTCGTGGTCAGCTCCCCCGGCGGGACGCCGGGGACGGATGGGGAGAAAGGGGGGAGGGGAGGAGCGGAGGAGAGGGAGAGGTGCCGTCGTGTGTGGCCCGGACCGTTGCTGCACCACGTAGTAGTATATGGCGTTGGAGGCAGGTGAGTGACGACATCCCTCCCCACAATCACCCCCCCCCACCACCTCACCACCCCCACCCTGCGCACACTACCTCCCTCCCCTACCTAATCGCGCCCTCCTCCAGCCTCCTCCTGGCACCCAGGTGATGCGGGGACGAGTGTGTGTGTGTGTGTGGGGGGGGGGGGGGGCGTGTGGATCATGCAGCTGCAGGTGGTGCAGAACGCATCCAGACGACACGGTGGTGTAGGAGACGCACAGCGGCATGGAAAGTGGCGGGAAGCTGTCCGCCGCACCCCGCCGCCCCCCACCGCACCCCGCCGCACCCCGCCGCACACCGCCGCACCCCGCCGCACACCCGCCGCACACCGCCGCACACCGCCGCACCCCGCCGCACCCAGCCGCACCCCGCCGCACCCCGCCGCACCCCGCCGCACCCCGCCGCACCCCGCCGCACCCCGCCGCACCCCGCCGCACCCCGCCGCACCCCGCCGCACCCCGCCGCACCCCGCCGCACCCCGCCGCACCCCGCCGCACCCCGCCGCACCCCGCCGCACCCCGCCGCACCCCGCCGCACCCCGCCGCACCCCGCCGCACCCCGCCGCACCCCGCCGCACCCCGCCGCACCCCGCCGCACCCCGCCGCACCCCGCCCAGAGGCGGCCGGGCAGGAAGAGTGGTGGGAAGGTGAGGTGAGGTGAGATGAGGTGAGGTGAGGTGAGGTGAGGTGAGGTGAGGTGAGGTGAGGTGAGGTGAGGTGAGGTGTGTATCACACACGAGGCTGCCCCGCCCAGACTATGCCCGCAGTGACAAAAGGTGCTCCATTCATAAAACATGGCGGCACGGCGGCACTGAGCTGTCACGCATGACGGATCAGCGTGCTGTCACACACCGGAGTGGCGCTCAATCGGGCTCTCATGTGTTTATCTATACTGTATAGCATCACACAAGTTCAGTATATACCGTCACCACCAACTAGTACCACCTCCAACACCATCTCCAAAACCACGACCATCATCAACATCACCACCACCATCACCACCACCACTATCAACACCATCACAAACAATAATGCCAACACCACTACCATAGCTAATGCCAACATTACCACCAATATCATCCCCACTATCTCCAAATCACCACCACCACCACCTCCAATACCAACACCGACATCACCACCAATACCACTACCAAACCCAACACCACCACCAACATTAACACCAACACCATCGCCCACATTATCACTATCATCACGTACACCACCACTATCATCACCAACACCACCAATGCAATCACCAACACCACCAACACCATCACCAACACCACTACTATCATCACCACTACCGGACGTGCTGGCCGAATCGGTGGAGCGCGGGCCTCCCGTACGGAAGGTCGGGAGTTCGAATCCCAGCTAAGTCAAACCGATAACTTATCAAATTGATTGTTGTCGCTACCTAACCTAGCTATTGGCCCTGTCACACTACGACGTAATGACGTCAGCGTAGGGAGAACGTGAAGAACGTTGAACTTCTCGGCGTAGTATGCAAATTTGGGCAGAAGTTGAACGTGGATGCAACGTAGTGGACGAGAACGTAACGTCGGTAAAGCGTAGTGATACCGTCATTCAACGAGAGAGGACAACGTCACTACGTTCACGGAACGTTATGAACGTTATTCCATCGCCAGAAGAACGTCACGTCACGTTAGCCACGTCATGAGACGTTGAACGTACGTTGAATGCACGTTCTCCTGACGTTCTCCTGACGTTCTCCTGACGTTCTCCTGACGTTCTCCTGACGTTCTCCTGACGTTCTCCTGACGTTCTCCTGACGTTCCCATTAAGCCTCGTAGGCATTTGCACTCGGTTTAATGTGGGTCAACGTAGTGGAACGTAGTGGAACGTAGTTGAACGTAGTGAGCAGCGTTGGAATAACGTCCGTTTAATGTCAATGACGTTCACTGAACGTGAACAGAACGTACGGCGAACGTAAACCCTTACATTCGAGCTACGTGGAAAGTTTTGAACATGTCCAAAACCTTGACGTAACTCGACGTAACACGACGTAATGTGACGTAGCTCGACGTCATTCTAACGTCATTATGACGTCATCATGACGTAACCCAACGTAATGACGAAAAATGACCACGTTAGGCTCACGTTGGCTCGTTACGTCGTAGTGTGACAGGGGTATAAAATAAAATGAGGTTACTCGGCCGCTGTGAGCACCCCATTCTACTACAAAACTCTCCCCTTCATTTCACCTGTGATGCAATCATCCTAAATCAAGATAACCAACTCTGGAACGAGTACTTAAAAGAGAAAGGAAAACAAGTCACACAGTTGAACTGTGAGTCAGTTTTGCTTTATTGGCATCAACTCCTGTCCATCCCCCTACATGTGACCTATCACCTTCACTCCTTACCTGCTGTCCACACTATGTCTCATTACCACCTTAGCCTATATACTGAAAGCAGTGCCTGCAGCCCATGGGACAGGGGTCCTATGGCTGTGTATACACTCAATTTGAATAGGTGAATTTTGCTAGCATCAGACAGAGTGTCTGGGGTTCCTGCTTAAGAGTAGGTCTGTCTCACTCAAGAGCCAGGAGTAGAGTGATCCCTCTCCAGAGTGTCTGGAGAAGTTTCTTGAATAATTAATTAGAATGAGACTTTTGTGGTCATGATAGGCCAAAGGGGGTCAGGTGACCGGATCTCCCACAGCCAGCTAATCAGACACCCCCCTACAGACTGGTCAGTGCAATGCCCTAATATGGGGGAGTTGCCACCCAAACCAGCCTGCAGGGTGTGGCTCTAAGGAATGTGGTATGGCTGGTATGCTTGGCCCTGGGTCCGGTAGGGACAGGTAGTTGTATACAGTTACAATTAGATATATATATGTATATACCAAAAATGTCCATTTTCTCCAATTGCATTCTTTATGAATACAGAGAGGAACATCTCATCCACCTTGAACTGCTTCATATATAACTTCATTAACTTTAGGCATCATGTATGAACATATATCTCAAATAGCTTATATCATGTCATCATGTGAGTGGGGGGCACCATTGCTTTTAGATTTCATAACCTTCTCCCCACTCCAAAGCCCACAAATAATAATGCTCTCTGCCAATATATAATTCTTTACCAAAAATCCGTATAGTTTTACATAGCGCTCGGCATTAATAGGATGGTTAGCACAGTGTTGGGATAATATGACTGTGTGGGGTATCGGGTCATGGTGCCAGCGGCCTGGTTTCCTAGTGGGGCTGCACTATAAAGTCCCATGAGTGCGCACAGTCATAAGTCAGTACCCGACCTGATATGACCTTAGATGTTGTTAGGACGTAAAGCAATAGCAAACAAACAAAACACCACCACTATCACAACCAACACCACCAATATTACCGATACCAATACCAACACCAACACCAACATCACCAATACCAACACCAACACCAGCACAACCACTTGATTATCGTATCGAATATTTTTCAACATATTGAACTAGTTCAATATGGGATGCATGCCACCATTGGTTTGTTTACAGTTATTGCATTGGCAGACGACATTCTACAGACCGGATGCATGCTGATGACCACTGTACCAGTAACCATGGGAACACCACTCGAATCACAGGTGGTCCTCACGAATAAGAGAACTAATGCCTGCTCTCTCCCTGCGTGTCCGCCCCCCTGCCCATGGGCCCCTTCCCCCCCCCCCCCCCCCACCCCATCCACATTTGACAAACAACTATTATAACTCAATGACTCGAAACCCACCACCACTACTCGAGACCCATTGCCACCACTGAATAACTACATCTTCAACCAGCAATGCACACAATTTCATATTGAAAGACTAACCGTTATTAAAACCAAATCTAACTGATATACAAACACAGCATATGATTTGACCACTAGTGTAAATTATTGCACACTCTATCTTGATGCATATGCCTTGCACTATGTTGACTACCTATGCTGTACACTATGCAGCATAGGCTGCTCCACCACTTTCTTTTTATGTTCAGAATGGGTTGCGCTGCACGCAGCGCAATGCATTCCACTTCCACTATGTACAGACCAAATGCGATCACTCCAACGGCTGGAAGACCAGTGCCCCGGCGCTGACAAAATAAGTATTCAGATGAATAAAATATTTTATCCAAAAAAAAATATAACATGATCAGATCGTGACACCAATCACCAATTCACTACTTAGCATTCTTCTATTAGATAACCGATCACACCATTGGTTTGGTATATATTGATATATGGACTTGATATACCTTACTTAAATAACAATAAGTAGGGCACTTCCTGTGCGAGAGGTCAATGGGTTCAAAGGGCCAGGTCAAAGCAAAGACTTACCAAATCTATTCTTTGTCGATACCTTCACTGGAATTCATCATTGCTGTGGCATAGACCCATTGCTGTGGCATACCCCACTCCCTTCTCCCACTCCCCCATTCCCCTCTCCCACTCCCCTCTCCCACTCCCCCACTCCCCTCTCACCACGCCGCCCATCTCCCTACTCCGCCACTTCCTCCTCTCCACTCTCCTCTCGCATACACGATGTTTATAAACATTGAAAGGGGTCTATGGAGAGTAGCAATGAATGAAGAAGACGACAATTAAATTTCCCCTGCTTAAAGTTGCAGTCCGATAGGTTTAAGTTTCTGTAATTATTTTAGATAATTACATTAGGTTGCTAATAATGCATTCAGAACCCACTAATATTGCATACATAAGTCACATGCGCATACACCACATGCATAAACCTTTAATACTGCATACATGAACCACTAATACGGCATTCATATCCCACTGGCATTGCATACATAAATCATTAACATTGCATACATTAACCACTAACATTGCATACATGAGCCACTAATACTGCATAAATAAACCACTAATACAGTAATAGTAATACTGCATAAATAAACCACTAATACTGCATCCATAAACCATTAACATTGCATAGATAAACCACTAATAATGCATGCATGAGCCACTGAAGTTGCAAACATAAACCACTAATAGTTATACTGCATAAATAAACCACTAATAATAGTAATACTGCATAAATAAACCACTAATACTGGATACATTAACCACTAACATTGCATAGACCACTAATAGTTATACTCCATAAATAAACCACTGATAATAATAGTAATACTGCATAAATAAACCACTAATACTGCATACATTAACCACTAACATTGCATACATAGACCACTAATCATGCATGCATGAGCAACTAATATTGCATACATAAATGACTAATACTGCATAAATAAACGACTAATACTACATACATAAAGCACTAATACCGCATACATTAACCACTAAGACCGCATGCATACTAATACCACATACATAGACCACTGACCCCACATACATAAGCCACTAATACAGCATACCTAAACTTCTAATGCTGCATAAATGAACAACTAATATGCATACATGAATCAGTAATAGCGCATGCATAAGCCACAAATACCCCATACATAGACCTTTAAATTGTTAATACTACATATATAGACCACTCACACTGTATGCAGAGGCCACTAATACAGCATACATAAACCACTAAAAACGTATGCATAAGCCACTAACATTGCATTCATAAACCACTAATACCACATATATAAATTGGCCGGCAGGTGGGGGAAGGCAGGGAAAGTGAGGAGTCACTATCATTGGCGCATAATTTCAAAATTGTGGTTGATTCGGCGGGAGGAGCAGATGTGCCACCTCGTGTGCACGTTCCGAACTAGCTCACTCTAATAACACACTGTGCAGACCATAGTCCCCTTTTGGCGGAGTAGCTCCTGACCACCATGCTCAAAATTACTGACATGGCACTGTTTCCACCCCAGTTCACCCTTCATCCACCCATCTTTGATAAAAATCTAGCCACATAAACACAACAATGCAGCAGATGAGAGGAACAACAAGTCCCGCCAGCCGGCCAGCCAAAGGATCAGTGAGAGAACCAATACAGAGTGCGCTCAGCCCCGTCAATGACCAAGATGGTGCCGACACCACTTCCCCCAGCCTGACTAACGGCTGCCCAGAGATCCATCAGACAACCGCCACCAGCAAAGATCCAATGCGCATTGACCAAAGTCCAGCAAACCAATGTAATGCTTAAAATGCAGGAGAGGACTGAAGCAATGGAAAAGCGCTGTGAACAGATGGAAGAACATGCAACATGCCAAGGCAAAACCCTGTCTGCCGCAGAGGCAACTGCCACACACACCACCGCCACAAATGCCAGCCAGCATGATCCCTCACCCATGCCACCAATGCGCACAAGCTGCCGCCATCCCAAAGGCCCTCACTACCAACCCTGCGCCAAGTCAATCAACAAGGCCAGCAAGGGTGAATCAAACGGATCTGGATCACAGAGGTTCGCTCACATCTGCAGCGATTGTGCAAACATATGATGGATCGTCACCAACCATGTGGAAGTGGCATGCCATTCCAAGAAAGCACAGGGGCAGGACACAGAAAGAAACCCATCCCAGATTTGTTTAACCCCCCAGAGGGGCCAGCCCGACCTCCCCACCAGCTGACAGATGACAACATTAAACAGCCCACCATAAAAGCCCCAGAACTGTATGGTACCCATGGCACCCAAGTAAACCCTTCATTAAAACCACATGTTTACAACCCCACCGGGCAGCCACCTGGCTTCCTGCCAGGGATGCCCCATGGTGGGACTCCCCCGCCAGGGATTTTCCCATGTTATGATGACGTGGTGCCCGCCGCCAATTCCCGACACTAGTCCAGCTAGAATGATCATGAGGCTGGGCACACCCTCAGGGTTTCTGTGCCTGCAGCTGAAGCTGGTTCCTGGTGGGTGGAAGCACCATCGCCCCCCATGGTAAAATAGGTGGCCTAACAACCCAGTGATGTCATGCCTGTGGCCGGTTCCCAGTTGGTCGTGGCCATGCCCGGAGAGGAAGCACACCACAAAAGTAAACAAACCTCGCCCATGCAGGTGGACCCCACTGTCTGTCAGATTCGGTTCCCCAATATACATCTGTCGAACGGCTTGCTACCATCATACATTGATGTTAAAACCTCAGCGCCGGTCCCTGAGCTGGGGACTTCCAACAACAAATTCATATACCAGATAGCACTATAAAACAAATGTATTCAGCTAAAATACATTAATCCCCTTAATTTGAATGGAAAAACTGTCTTTTAAATGTATATGCACAATCTGTGGTAAATAACTTTATAATGGCAAAAAGCAACATGATCAAAAAGGCACATGGGCATGGCATGCATCAACATCATGTATATGTAAACAGTACATGACAAGCCAAACAGAATGCTGCATTTGGTCATGTGACCCTGCTTAGAAGTGAACCAGATCACTTTGCACTCCAGAAAAATTCAAATATTTATAGGATTTCACCATACCATAGAACATCAAATCGCCTTGCACACAATGAGACAAGACTTTTGACTATCTGATGATGGTGATTTTATAGTAGGGGATGACCCCTGAAAGGTGCCCCCATAGAGATAGCATTTAGTCAAGTTCTTCCTATGAGATGATGAATGGGACGCGGATTTGCAAATCTGTACCTAAGGTGGACTTGAAGCCACCACCCACCTAAGCGGCGGTGGTGGAGCCAATCAGTCTGTCTGAACCCATAGCCGAGGAACTGAATGAGACATTGCAACACTCATTGCCCAGGGTGCCGTTGCTGCCACACCCTGTAAGAATACAAAGAGACTAAACACTATTTGGCCCTTTCTGTTGGTGCCGGCTGGGATTGCTACCCAGCATACGTAGCAGCATATGCTGCTGCCCGGAACTTGGCCCTCTGAATTGTTTGGCTGCCCACGTCCTGGCCCCCTCACAGCTGAACATGGGGGACTGGCGGTCGAGAGCATCAACTCAGGGATCCCCCGATGCAAGTACCTTGGCCGGAAGTGCTGGTTGGCCGATGTCTCCAGGTCCTACCGGCAGCTTCAGCCCCACCCTCTTCTCTCAGGCCCTCTTCTGCATCACAGTAGAGGGAAAGACATGTTAACGTTGCCCGGCCCTTCGGCTGCCGCAGTTCAGGCACTGCTTGTGTGCGCATGCCGTTGGCAATCACATGGCTAATACCGAAGCGGGGGTATCATGCCCTCGTGTACATGGACGACTTCATCGGATGCGAAGCCTGCTTACTTACTGCAATGAAGGCCTTCGACAGCCTCCTTGCAATTGCCATGGAGCTTGGCCTGGCCCTCGCCCCCGACAAGTGCCTCCCCCCCTCCAACGGTCGGGCTGGTCTGGCTCGGGCTCGAGATCTCCAGCCTTACCATCTCCATAAGAATCCTTGCCGCCAAGCTGGATGAGGCGCTTCAAGAGTGCAAGCCCTGGATGGCCCAGTCCACGATGAACCGGAAGGCCGTCCAGAGACTCATCAGCAGGCTCGCACATGTGAGTTCCTGCATCCCTCCAGTGCAGAAATTCATGGGCTGGACTCTGCGGACCCTCTATGGGCTTCCATCTCCCATATCGGCCCTGGTCAACATCAACTGGTTCCGGCGGTATGAAAGGAGGGGACAATGGGTCTTCCTCCTCCCCCGTCCTTCCGGCCATGGGTCATTGAGTGCGACTCATGCTTGGTGGGCGGGGTGGGGGGGTGGGGGGAGGGGGGCACCTTCTCCCTGACCAACTGCTATGTGGAGGCCTGCGATGACACTGACAGCGTCATGCAGATCTTCCGGCTTGAGGCGATCAACTTTGTGCTGGCCATAAGGAGCCTGGTTCCCGACAATTGTGCGGGGATCGTCATTGTAATCGATATGGACAATGCCAGATAGGCAGCGGCCCTCAAATCGGAGCACACCATGGACACCACCCTGGGCATGTGCGCCCACTAGATGTGGCCCCTGGTAGTCCTTGGTTTCTACACCATCATCATCTATCACAAGCCTGGTGCAGACCTTGAGTCTGCTGATGCCCTCAGCCACACTTGCACGTCCCCCGTCACTCTGGGCTTGCTGAGGCTGAGAGCTCCTACTGACATGTACCAAGACTGCATGCTCGCCACTTTGCGAACATGTGCACCCATGACTTATAATGTGCCTCTCTTCCCCAGGCTATTTGCAGGGCAACCATAACCACGTCATGAGCCTGCACAGGGCAGCTCTGGCCCCACGGACCTGATGGCATGCGATATGGTACCTCTCGTACATGCTGGAGTGGTGTGTCAGCCACCTCGCCCCGTCAGCCTACTACCTGGAGCACTACCTAGCCCACCTTCATCGTAAGCTTTCCTCACCCATGTTAGTGGCGAATGTGCTCTCAGAGGCGCGCTCTTGGGTGCACGACGACGAGGTCCCCTTCATGGCCCAGTTCACGGAGATGTTTCGGAAGGGGCCGGAGAAGTGACTCACGTGCTCCACTCGAAGGGTGCCATCCATCACCCCTGCGATAATCTAGACTCTCTATGCACACTGCTGTGGCTTGAGCCGCCCCGGCATCGTCCGATGGGCGGGATTCACCTGGCATACTTCACCTTCATGCGCCAACCAAACCTTCCCGACTTAGACTTATGCCCAGTGTGCGCATGCCGCATGCTGGACCAGGTGCCAGTGCCATCAGATGCCCCGGCGTGCCTGCTGCGCTCGGGCCTGCCACTGACCATGACTTGACAGTCACCCTCAAGGAAGCCCTTGAGATGGCTGGGGTAGCGGAAGTGGCCCACTACACACTTCAAGGGCTAAGACAGGTCACAGTCCAAGCCTGTGCAGCCCAGGGGATGACATATCAGGGCTCATGGGACCTAGGAGCCTGGCACGGGTCCAACTATGTCCCCCGTCGGGTCCCTGTCGAGGCACCCCAAGCCATGGCATTCTGCTTTGGCTTGGCTCGGGGCTCCTCGACAGGCACATCCTGGGTTCCCTTCGAGTCAGCCCCCCTTGACCTAGATACCATTGATTAAATTGAGACAAACCTAAGAGACGAACACAAGAGACCCCAAATTGTTAATTAAATGAAGAAATTTCCCATCCAAAAATATATAACCGCGTTAGCTCCTTCTGTCCAAATCGGTGGATAATTTCAAAATTGTGGTTGATTCGGCGGGAGGAGCCGATGCGCCACCCCGTGTGCACATTCCGAACTAGCTCTCTCATAGCACACTGTGTGGTCCATAGTCCCCATTTGACGGAGTAGCTCCTTACTACCATGCTCAAAATTACCACACCCACCCACCCTCTTAAGGATAGGGGCTTGGCTCGGGGCTCCTCGACAGGCGCATCCTGGGTTCCCTTTGAGTTGGCCCCCCCCCTTGAACTAGATACCATTGATTAAATTGAGATGAACCTAAGAAACGAACATAAGAGACCCCAAATTGTTAATTAAATAAAGAAATTTCCCATCCAAAAATATATAACCGGGTTGGCCCTTCTGTCCGAATCATCAGGGAATATGGTGCATCAAGTTACTTTCGGTTGCTGTTCACTGCTGAAAATTGCTTAATTGATTGTGGAGTTCACCAGGTAGGTGGACAACAGGTGGTCTCAGTTGGTTCATCACCAAATGCTGCAATATTTGTTGGCATGGTTACCAATTACTGAATTAGAGCAGTGCACGCTCCTTCCAAGAAGGTTTGCATGGGTGTCCAGCTAACCAGGAAGTGTGGTACTGAATGCGGGGTGGATGGCGGTAGGCCGAATAGCGCGGAAAAGGTGCCCAATCAGGAGCGGCAGGCGAGCCAACCCCAGAGGGCTGGTTGGCATAGAGTCACGTGGTGGCTCTTACAAGTCCTCATTGGTGTAAAGACAGTTAGATAAAATATATAGATAAACCATTAAAGCTGCATGGTCCGATGAACATCACATTTCAAAACCAAAAAAACTCCCCTAAATTTGATCTAACTTAGATACTTATGCACTACCCCCATTTGGCGGGAATAGTTCCTGGTAGCACCATTATTAAGCATGTTTTTTTGTCATACAGAAGGGCATACAGAATCAATTCAACCGAACAGATTACTGCATAACCCTATGGTGTCAGAGTTTTGGTGTGCTTGCCAAAAATAAGCTTCCATGCTTGACTTCAAATATCTCAAAAGTTAGGCACTTAAAAATATAAGTTAGTTCAAAGTAAAGTAAGGTACATTGGTCGTAATGCGAAGCATTACATTTGATGCGAGGAGAGGAAGAGACCCTCCCCCGCCCCGCGCTGTCGCGCTGCATTCTCACCTCGGCAGACGGCGCGGCGTGCCCCCACCTCCCCCCGCCCTCCGCGTCGCGCAGCACTCACGCCTCACCCGACGCCGCTGCTCGCCACCTCTCGCCCTCCCCCGGGCCGGCAGCTTTCACACTCACCTGCTGTCGCCCCTGCCTCCTCCCCTTATAAGTCACCCCCCGGCCTCCCTCAGGCACTCGCCCTCCTGCCGTCTCCCTGCTTCCCCTGTTTTCAAGTTTTGGATTTACCTCTCGGATTTACCTCTCGGATTGCCGCTCCACCTCACGCTGCACCATGCCTCGAGGGAAGGGACGAGGACGGAAGGGCTCCCGGGCCGCCCCCCGCACCCCGGGGCCATCTTCAACGCCCCGGCGGGACGAGTCCCTGGCCTCTGCTACGGCGTCCCCCGCAGTGCCCTCGGGCCCCACCTCGGGCGCCGAGATCTCGGCAATACTTGAGGCACTCCACTCCATCCGCCTCGAGCAACGCCAGACATCCGCCGAGGTGCGCCAGAATGCAGCCGACATTCACGCCCGCATGGAGGCCCTGGTAGCCGCCCCGGCGCCCGCCCGGGCCGCCCTCCCCTCCGCGGCCGCCGCAGCGCCTCGGGCGCGCACCACCGCCACAGCCCGCCCCCCGCCGCCACCTCAGGCGACCCTGCCCGGGGCGGTCCACCCGGAATAGGAGAGGTACCGGCACCTCGCTACACAAGCCGCGCCCACCGCGTCCCGGGCCTACCAGGAGGAACCCACCCGGCACAGCCCCGCCTCCGCGGCCGACGCCGTCCGGGACATCTTGGCCTCCGCCGAGGCGCGACGCTCCGTGAGCCGCCAAGGTATCCCGGCCGACTATATATTTCCCTCCGACCTGGTGCAGAGGGGGCCGGAGAGAACACCGGTCAAGAGGGGGGAGGCAACGAAGGACGAGTACGCCCTCGCCCTTCTCACCCTCATCGACCACCCCGACTTCCCCGCCCACTCCGCCCAGGGACTCCACCACCACATCCTTACAGTGTCCCGGGACAACCTCACCTACCCCTGGGAGACCGTCCGCCGGTACTCCGAGACCGTGTTCACCTGGATCGCGGACGGTCGACTCCCCCACGGGTGGCATGACCCAGTAGCTATTAACCTCCTGAGAGTTGAGTGTATCGCCATGCCCGACCACCGAGCCGCCAGCACCCACGCCCGCCAACTCGACCCTCCACACCGAGCCCCACACCTCCCCCGAGTCCAAGCCGACGCCCGAGTCGCCTACGACAGGCTCACTCACGGGGCTCCCTGCCCGGCCTGGAACCGGGACCCCGCCTCGTGCGATCGGGCTTCCGTCGGGGAGGCCCACAGCGAGGCGGGGGACAGGCGCCGTCACGCATGCGCCTACTGCGCGAACGTGAGGCGCGTACTCACTATGCACTGCGAGGCCGACTGCATCACCAAGCAAGCCCGTGAGCGCCAGACCCCCCCCCACCTCGGCGGATTTTTGATCCGCCGGCCTCCCCCCGGCCGGCCCGGGGGGCCCTTCCCGGCGCCTCACCCTCACCACTGCCGACAGCCCCGCGACTTCCACCGACAGCCTCCCAGCGACCACCGACCGCAGCGCCGCATAGTCCCAGCCGGGGATCATCACCTCGGGCATCACGCCTCGGACCACATCCCAGCCCAGCCTCACGAGGAACCCTCTGCTGCCGACCCTCACGACACCGCCTTCAACAACATCTCCGCCCAGACCCCGACCACCACCCCACCCAGCCCTGAGGACTTCGCCGCCCCCCTGCTCGACCCTCGTCGGACCTCCTCACCGGATCCCGCCAAGGAGCGGGCCTCCTCCTTTTTGGCCGCCCGCTCCCTGTCAACGCAGGCCCCGGACACTCGCCGCCCCCAGAGGGAGCCTGACCCCCAGCGCGGCCCACCTCTCGGCCGGCCCCACCCACCTGCTCCGCCTCGCCCCCTCGGGCGCGCCGTGAGCCCTCTCCGCCTTTTGGTGGAGGGCTCCTCGGCACCCCCTCACTCCTCTGACACTTGATCTCTGTTTTTTCTCATTACCCCGCTCCTCATGAGTTTCCATACCTTTATCAGATTATTCATTATTTACCTCTTTTTGTCCTCTTGTTACTCTGTATGCCCTGTATGCTCTGTCTGAGGCGAAAATAAACACGCTTTATTTCCACCCCCGCCTCCTCTCTTCCTTTTCGCGCATCGGTCGTAATGCGAAGCATTACGTTTGATGCGAGGAGAGGAAGAGACCCTCCCCCGCCCCGCGCTGTCGCGCTGCATTCTCACCTCGGCAGACGGCGCGGCGCGCCCCCACCTCCCCCCGCCCTCCGCGTCGCGCAGCACTCACGCCTCACCCGACGCCGCTGCTCGCCACCTCTCGCCCTCCCCCGGGCCGGCAGCTTTCACACTCACCTGCTGTCGCCCCTCCCTCCTCCCCTTATAAGTCGCCCCCCGGCCTCCCTCAGGCACTTGCCCTCCTGCCGTCTCCCTGCTCCCCTGTTTTCACCACCCACCCACCCTACACTCCTCCTACCTTCCTCTTCCAGCGGTGGAGGGCTCCTCGGCACCCCCTCACTCCTCTGACACTTGATCTCTGTTTTTTCTCATTACCCCGCTCCTCATGAGTTTCCCTACCTTTATCAGATTATTCATTATTTACCTCTTTTTGTCCTCTTGTTACTCTGTATGCCCTGTATGCTCTGTTTGAGGCGAAAATAAACACGCTTTATTTCCACCCCCGCCTCCTCTCTTCCTTTTCGCGCATCATAACAATCAACTTAATATATTTATCTCAGAAAGACTACAGAAAATCAAAACCATCAGACTATGCAACTTTAATATCAGATACATGAACCACAAATATTACATCCATAATTAATACCGCATACATAAACATCACATATATAAACCATTGATACCACATACATAAACAACTAATACTACACGGATTTAATCACTAATATCGCATACATGAACGACAAATATTGCATCCATAATGAATACCGCATACATAAACATCACATATATAAACCATTGATATGACATGCATAAACAACTAATACTACACGGATTTAATCCCTAATATCGCATACATGAACCACAAATATTGCATCCATAATTAATACCGCATACATAAACATCACATATATAAACCATTGATACGACATACATAAACAACTAATACTACACGGATTTAATCACTAATATCGCATACATGAACCATTAAAACCACATACATAAACCACTAGTACCACATACATAAACTTCTAATACTGCATACATCGAGCACTTATAGTTATACCGCATACACAAACTACAAAATCATTCATAAATCAAAAGTATCCTCATTATGGCTAGAGAACCCCAAACACACAAATAACCGTAGCAGAAAGTCATATCCTCAATATTAATATCCCCAAACAAAACACAGCATATAAATCTACAACTTGTTTCGAAATAGGTTCAGTTATACATCCCATAATATACAAGAGCTAAAACAGCTCTCCCTGCTTTCTAGTAGATAGATATCTAATTGATATACCATACAGGTAAACACTCCTGGGCAAAGGAACAGATCAAGACAGCACCACAGCTGTCCAGTGTTGAAAACAAGCACCCTGACAGGAGCTTATATGTTTTGGTCAGAGTAAATACCTCGTCAATAACAAAAATTTTAAAATTTGAATTAGGCTCACAGATATGACCAACAAATAAATTATATTTTCCAAAGTGAAGCAACTATCTTTCAGTCTGCCTACACAATATGAACTCCCAAATGTTACTATCTCTCTGTTTTTGCTTATATACTTCATGCCATCTCATCAATTCATCCAGAAATAGTTCAAGTGCACCATACCTGCTATATGGTGCATTTAATCGTGAACTATGGGGTCTCCTCTTTCCACTGTTCCTTTCACTTTTCAAATAATGCCACGTACCAAGCTCAGTGGTGACAAGGTGTGTGTATATATATATATATATATATATATATATATATGTGTGTGTGTGTGTGGTAAGAGTCTGTGCATGTGAGTGCAGAACGAAATAATATATCCTTGCAGCGGAAACGAATACCCATAATACACTAGTATTTTTAACATTAAAAAATCATCTTGTCCTGCATGTTCAGGCTATGAACATATTAGTGCCAACTGAGATTCTATGAATTCCATGACATGGCAGGGATGTTGGTTTGTTATTCATTTTAGCCTGCTAACACGGGTAATTTGCTTCATGAGGCAACTGGTCCCGCCTTGTTTATAGCCCTGTCACATTACGACGTTTCTCTCCAACGCGCGTCGACGTGTGTCACTTTTGGGCGAAACGACGGGACATGTCAGGAAGCGTTACGCGTGCGTTATGCATGCGTTGGTCGTGCGTCGGTACACTTTGAGTGACAGCGACGGTCGCATCCACACGTTGGCGTGCACCGACACGCCAATGTCTGGGTGTGACCGTTATGGGGACGTTAGGCGCACGTCGAGATCCGTTGGATGCGCTGGAATAATGTTATGCGAATGCTATGGGCATGCCACGCACGCGTGATGGTCGTTCCCACACGTCATGCCAAATTGTTGCTTTGTTGTTTTACGTCCTAGCTACATCTAGGTCATATCAGGACGGCGCGCCAACCTCTTTTTGTTTTATTCCACCACGCATCGATGCACGCTGGCCTCATGCTACTAACACGCTGCGCTGACGTCGAACTTCCGCTGAAAAGTTGGACGTGTCTCGACGCATACAACTTATTTTGCGCATTGGCGGCGTGCCAGCTAGAAGCGTCATAATGTGACACCCCCATAACCTTGTTCTTTGAGTTACACACGTCTCTCACTTCACCCCGGCGGTTCGGACAGCCAACTTCACCCACCCACTCCCCTACCAGATCTCTTTTGGGGCCTTTTTCTACTTTTTTCCTAGTCTGATCATTATTGTAACTTGATTCCATGCTATTAAAACGATATTCTTAGTTGAACACGTCCTGCTTACTTAAAGTTGCATAGTCCGATGGTTTTGAGTTTCTCTCATTTTCTGAAATAAACATATCAGGTTGATCATTATAAGCGCCCTTACTTTACTTTGAAGTAACTTTTATTTTAATCGGCTAACTTTTGAGATATTTGAAATGCAAACGTCATTAATTAATTTTGACAAGCTTGCCAAAACTCTACCATCATAGGCTTCTGCAGAAACAGGTTCTATTAAATTGACACAGTATTCCCTTCTAGGTGATGACAACTGTTTAATAACTGCACCAGTATCTAAGTTACATAGTTAGAATCAAATCTAGATAATTGCATTGGTTTTGAAAATTTGAAGTTTCCATCTAACCATGCAGCTTTGGTCGTAATGCTCGCATTGCGGTTGATGCGAGGCGAGGGAGGACCCCCCCCCCCCCCCTCCTCCTCCAGCCGTTGGCCATTACATAATCTCCCGCGCTTCCTTCCCTTAAAGCCAGCCCCGAGGCCGCCTCAGGCCACTCACCCTCCTGCCTCCAGACACTCTGCTCCTCCATACCCTTTTTTCCCCACCCACGATCCCTATACACCAACTCTCCATCATAGGGTGGAGGGCTCCTCGGATCCACCTCCCGGGCCCAACTATTAACATTACTCCTATTGACATTACATATTTCAATCCTTACCTCATATATCTCATGATGATGCCTCATATATTCCACATTATATATCTCTGATACTCATGATTGATGACTGCTAATTAGATGCTGATGCTTCATATATCCCATTACATATCTCTGATACTCATGCTTGATGACTGTAATTATCCATGTTTATCCCGGCATTTCTAAATAAAATGCCTTTATCCACTCATGCCTCCTCGTCCTTCCTTGTCGCGCATCAAACTTGTAATGTGTACAACAGGCTTTTCCGTGTAACTCATGATCGACTTCCTAAAGAAGTCCCTGCTTATATGACTTTTCTGACCTGGCTATCTCGCCTATTTGAGAGTATATCTCTACACCTGTAGCGACTACTTACTGATTTCACAATATACTAGCTTTAAGACTGGTCCCTTGCAACCGCTTGATTTACCTGATGATCAACTTCCCCAGGAAGTTACTGACTTGTTTCTTTATTACATATACTATATTTAAACCTATATTCACCTGTCTTGTCTCCTGTTTGTCCGAGTGAAGTGAATTAGTGTGGAGTTTAATAACTCCTAATCCAGTTTGTAATGTGATATTCATTCGACTATCTGGTGTCAAATTGAAGACAGCCTTCAAATATCCATTCCGGGACGGTCAAATAAGTTGATCGATTTGCTAAGTTCAGTATTAATGGAGGCAGATCAATGAATGGACAACATAGCATAAGAACTGCGGCCCATTGGCATAGCTACGAAGGGGTAACCATGGCGACAAAGTCAAACGCCAAGTGTCGCCGGGAAATAGGCACGGACGGTGGAGGAACACTGCCGATGGGTGGATTAACTTTTCTCGTTTAACAAGCCTGAATGCTTGTGTTACTGGACCCACAAACAATAGATGGAAAGGTGTGTGTGGCGGGGGGGTGCAGTCTCGTTACAAGTGTCCAGTTACATAAGAGGCTGTATGACAACACTGCTACTCAATATGAGGTACATGATGATTAATCCATATTAACCTACTTACTAACTCAATTGGCCCCACCTCATCATCATCATCATCATCATGCTGTCGGTCGCAATGCGACAAAGACTGCTTTCATTACTTGACTGCCGCTCTCCATTTAGCTCTCTGCTGTGAGAGTTGCGTCCATGAGTCGGTCTTAATGTCTCTCAGCTTCAGGTTTCTCTTGATGGTATCCTTGAACCGGAGACGAGGGCACCCTCTCTTTCTGTAGCCAGAAGACAGTTGAGAATAGAGGATCTGCTTTGGTAGCCTGTCTGATGACATCCTCATGAGGTGTCCAGCCCACCGGAGATTCTTTTTGATCAGAAGATCTTCCATAGAGGGCAGTCCCGTTCGTTCGAGTATTTCCTTATTTGTCACTTTGTCCTTCCAGGTTAGCCTCATGATTGAACGCAGATGTCGCATCATGAAGGCATGCAGCTTTTTCACCTGTCGTCTGTACACTGTCCAGGCCTCGGCTCTGTATAGTAGGGTGAATAGCACGATTGCGTGGTAGATCTTACCTTTGACCCGAATGGACACATGGTGGTTGTTCCAGAGTCTCTGGCGTAGTTGGCTGAAAGATGTGCTATCCGTGGCCATCCTCCTCTGTATTTCAGCATCAATTCGTCCATCACTTGATATAGTGCTTCTGAGGTAGGTGAATTCCGGAACAGAGTTCAGCTTGTTTCCGTCAACCATGATCTCCTCCTCTCGGGTTCTTGTAGAGTTGGGTTGGTACAGCACCCCTGTCTTCTTGATGTTAATCTTCAGGCCAAACTTCTTTGATGCATCAGAGAAAGCTTCCACTATTTTCTGGATCTCTTCAGCAGAGTGGGCAACCAGTGCACTGTCATCTGCAAATAGTAGCTCTCTTACCACTATCTGAGTAGTCTTGGTCTTCGCTCTGAAGTGTGCGACATTGAATAGGTCAGCGCTCTGTCTGGACTGTGTACATTTCATGAAAGCTGCCTGCAAAAGTGTTGAAGTGCTGCTGGCTTTTGCAAGTTACCAGCGGCACTCTCTCAGGGAGCAAATAGAGGTTTCACACTGGCAAGAACATGTCAAGACAGGCGCAAAACTATTTGTTCCTGCAGTGGCTGGTCGGGAGATGTTGGGAGTTCCATACATCAACCGCCCTTAATGCTGCCACAGTGACATGGTTTTCTGTTTAGGGTTTGCTCCCTTAGCCTTCGATTCTATCAAGAACCTGTACCACAAGGCAGTGGTTTACAACTCTGCAAGGCAGGGGCATCAAACTCCCTGAGGAAACAAACCTGAGATTACCATAAAGACCAGTTCATACACAAAGGCCCACCCTACATCCGACCATCACCCTTTCAACAAGTATGTCACCACTAGAAGGATAATCAGTTATTTCCCCCCCGCTTACCATACTAGTCTAACACAGTTACCTCCCCATATATGTTTCTTTTTTTCTCTTATATTGTTCTTTACCTGCCATATTGTACCGATGTTTTGCTTATTTCCTTGTAATTGTCTGTCTAAATTGTTGTAGATGTGTTTACGGTGTAGTGGCAATTGTCATTAGGGCTGTAAAACCAGTGCATTAGCACTGACAACATGTCATTCAGAGGAATAAAAACACTTGAACAAAAATATATATATATATATTCCCTACTCACCTGGCCAAGCTGATCTGATTGCTTACGTGCGCACCTCATTACTAAGTGCACTTGTCATGAGCTGCTCGTTAGTCGCCCATTGCTGTCACCCCCACCTAGAGCCACCCCCACCCTAACCCCCACACTCGCCCGGACTCACCCCTGACCGGCCCCCACCGCCCGCTGCCCCACATCCGCATACCGCCCCATTCACCCCCACCCCACCTCCACCCCTGCCCCACCCCCACCCCCACCGCACCCCGCCTACCATCCCATTCATCCCCACTCGCCCCGCCCTCCGCTGGCTAAGTGTCACGATGCGGGCCGTGCCGAGCTGCTCGTTAGCGCCCCACTCACCTGTGTGAGCAGGCTGGCGGCGCGCCGTCCGCTGCTTGTCCGGTCGTGGCGCAGTCTCGGACGTTGTTTGCTGCGACTTTTGCGGCCCCAGCCGGCTCGTCTCGTCTTAACCACGACGGCCCAAATGTCCGGCTCGGCAGCGCCGGTACCTGCAGGTGACAAGCACAGCTGTACACGCCATGTTTCATGGTGAATCCCTCATTTGGCGATGGTACCTGGGGGGTGGGGGGGTGGCGCCGGGAACAAAAGTTAACATGGAGTAACGGCGAGACTTCTACCGCCATCTGGCGGGAATAGTACCCGGAAGCGCCAAGAGGGAGGCTAGGGAACCAGGAGAAGCGGCCCTCAAAGCTGCACAGTCTGACTGAAGTTTCACATTTTCGAAGCCAAAACAATGAAAGGATCAACATTTTCTAAACCGAAACACTTACTTATATTTGACCCTCCATATCCAACTTAAATACCGACGCACTTATTAAGTATTAGTTGTTACATAGAAGGGAATGCTAAGTCAATTTGATAGAACCTGTTACAGCTAAAGCCTGTGGTGTTTGAATTTACTACGTGTACACTCCAATTAATGTTGCATGCTGTCATCTCAAATATCTCTAAAGTTGGACATAATATAAACGTGTCTTCAAAGTAAAGTAAGGCGGATTCTAACAATTCTAACAAAATCAAGCTGATATATATTTACCTATAAAAGAAGGACAGCAGCTCAAATCCATCGGACAATGCAACTTTAACACTATTACAGTGTGGGAGATTAATACAATACAACAAGCAGTAGTAATCCGTATAATAAATTACACAGGTTATATCAAGATTCATATCGAGTTAATTAGTTTTAATGATGATTTCTCAAAAATATAATTACATAGACACCTGTAACCATGATCATTTCCCTTCGTGACCAGCCCGCCCGGTCAAAGATCTACAAGCGAGGCAAGCTGTCGTGTTTAGAGGAATTAGCTGTCAATGAAATAAATGCCTACCGGAAGTTGAATATACTACTCATGCCTTTATAAGTACCCCCCCCGACCACTCCCACCACCCACACCCCATACCCCACCCCACCCCCATCCTTTCTCCCCTCCCCGCTCCACTAACTCCATCAACACTCGCAATACGTGCATTCCTAGTTACTGTTCGCTGGTCTCTGGCCTGAGTCTATCAACTGAAGCTGTCACCTGGCATGTTTACACATCCCGAAGTGGGGTGCATGTCCATTCCAGTCCTGTCCTATGTTTTATCATAAAGTCGTTTTGGACGCATGAACACAGAGTTCCTCGTAACCAATCTTAAGAGGGCTCTTGTCTTACATCGCTTTGTTGTTTTAATTGGGTTACAGTGAAATGAATTACCACTTTGTGCATGGGTGTGTCACAGTGTGTAGTGTGGTCGGCGAGTGGTCGCCAACCTCTCGCGACCACGCGCGGACCGCACAGGTCGCAAGGAGGTTGCAAGTGCAGCAGCTGCAACCCCCTTACGACCAAATCTTCCGAAATGGTTGAACCAGACGGGATGGCCGAATGAGTTAGAGCGTCCGTCTCCCGTGTTGGTAGATCGTGGGGTCGTGGGTTCGAACCTCGGTCTAGTCAAACCGAGGTTTGACTAGACCAATTGATACTTGTTGCTTCCTAGCCTGTCGCTCGGCATTATTAGGATAGGGCAGGGACTGGTTGGCTCAGTGTCCGGATAATGTGACTGAGTGGGATATCAGGTCATGGTGCTGGTGGCCTGGTATTCCAGTGGAGCAGCACTATAAAGTTGCCGTGAGTGCGCACTGTCACAAGTCAGTACCCGTCCTGATATGACCTTAGATGGTGCTAGGACGTAAAACAACAACAAACAAACAAACAATCCGAAATGGTCGGCGACCACTCGCCTATCACTCGCCGACCGGTCGTAAGGAGGTCGTATGGTGGTCGTATGGTGGTTGCGAAATGGTCGTGAGTCGATCGCAAGAGAACGCAGGCCTGGTGTCACTGGGGTATGAGCAATCAGGGGTAAGTTTGATATTATTGCCTAAAGTGGTGGATCGATAAACTGTTCGGTTATGATGGGTGAGGTATATGTTAGAGGGGTGGAGGTGGAGCTATCTCCCCACACTCAATTTGGTCTGATCTGGCACCTAGTACACAGAGGGTGGTTAGTTTCCTGTGTAGCAGAGGCGGACAATTGAGTGGGTTTTTTGTGTGAGGAGGGGGGGGGGGGAGGAGTCGTGTGGAAGGTACAAATGTGTTATTCTTCAGTTACAGTATACCACGCCATGGTTGCCGGGAGGTATTTAGATAAATCAGTTTAATGATGAATACCCTAATGAGTTAGATTGTGGTGAGTGATGGAGAATCATATACAGTGATCATTATAGACACATTTTAACCTGGTGGTGGTGATGTAAAAGTCGGCCACACGACGGGATGCTTAGTAGGAGTACATGTCGCCGGTTGGAGTTCCGTTTGTAATATGTCGGGGCTCGGCCGTCTGAACCCCAAACATTACTATGCTCCACAAGTGTGTTCTGACAACTGTCTGTCAGTCCCCACCCATGATTACTCTCAACAACTCATAAGGAAGAAAGGAAGACAAGTCACGCAAGATTGACAGTGAAGAGGCTGTGCTTTATTGGTATCAACTCCTGTTCACCTATTGGCGACCTATCACCCTCACTCCTTACCAACTGCCCACACAGATCCTCATGACTCTTGCTGGTGTATATAAGAATCAGTGCCTACAGCCCATTGAACTGGAGTCCAATGGTTGTTGCACACAGCTCAGTGTCTTGGGAATAGATGTTGCTAGTTTGAGTGTAGAAAGTGGAGTCTCCTCCAAGAATGCTTCATGTGGGGTCTGTGTGTCAGGTATAAGGAATGCATGTGACTGGGCTCACACACCCAGCCAATCAGACACCCTCTACAGCCTGGGTGGGCGACGCCCTAATAGGGGTCAGCTGTCACTCAACCCCAGCTGCAGACGATGTCCATAATGTATGCAGGATGGCTGGGTGTGCTTGTCCATCAGCCCCATGGTAACAGGTAGTTGCAGACAGTTACAACAAACATATCAATGCTTCTCTCCTTCAATGGCACTCTTTCTGGTGCATGAAGGGAACATTTCAATAATTATTAACTGTCTCTTAAGTATGATCATCACATCAAAATCTTGGTCGCTATGTGTTATCACATTTCCACATAGGCGCTTATGTCACAAAGCGAGTGGGGCACCCATTGCTTCTCTGTTACATAATCATGGTCCCCACTCCGTCGGCCGAGAATAATAATGTTCTTTACCAATATATAAATCCGAACCGAAAATCCGTATATTTTTATATGTTGGTTAGATTCAGCTGGTACCGGCGTGGTGTGTGTACGTGGACATGTGCACACACGGTTGGTAGCTGTTGGTAGTGCATATCTAGTGGTTTCGTGTTACGTGATCAGGGGAGCTGAGATGGGAAGGCTTTGTTTCTGTGTTGTTGGTGTTTTACGTCCTGGCAACATTTATGGTCATATCAGGACTGGTATTGACTTCTGACAGTGCACTCTCATGATGACTTCATAGTGTTGCCTCACTGGGAGATCAAGCTGCCAGCACCGTGACCCAATATCCCTCTCAGTCACATTTAACCTGATACTGAGCTAACCAGTCATTTCCCTATCCTAGTAATGCCGAGCGTCAGGATAGGTATCGACAAGTATCAATTTTGTAAGTAATTGGTTTGACTCGGCCTGGATTTAAACACCTGACCTTCTGTACAAAAACGAAGCCAGCGTTCTTACTGATTTGGTCACCGCATCCGGTGGGGGGAGATGCAAGAGGGATCCTATGTTGGTGCGATTTTAAGGGTACCTCCATTCCCGAAAAAGGTGCACTGTTTTGTGACGCTTGAAACTCTGTCTGAATGACTGTTGTGTAAGTACCAGCAGGTATTGGTGCCGGAGTGCATTACCTACCGGAGACGTAGGCTGTGTGTTTCAGCCACGCTCTGGTACGTATTGATTATGTGTCAATTGTCTGTGACGTAACATTACATGGCACTAGCATTAATCAGGCGTCATATTTATAACTATAGGTCCTGGTATACAGACAGGAGGTATATTAAGTCAATGCAATCTGCACAGTCAGTAT
Organism: Branchipolynoe longqiensis; assembly: GCA_030323885.1. Classification (NCBI taxonomy): domain Eukaryota; kingdom Metazoa; phylum Annelida; class Polychaeta; order Phyllodocida; family Polynoidae; genus Branchipolynoe; species Branchipolynoe longqiensis. The sequence goes on along the minus strand of CM059187.1, from coordinate 106,418,267 downwards.
ATATGTCATACCTGAGGGCCATGCATGACTTACGCCATGGTGTCTAGATGATTGCAATACGCCTGACAGAGTAGGGTGTAATTTTCGCATAATCAGTTTCATTAAAAACAAGGAAAGAATATGTCACAAATGAAACTATGTTAACGTAGTTAATGCGTCAGTTTTCAGATACTAACATTTGTATCCGTCCAGCCACAGTCAGAGCCCTGATCATGGAGATGAAACCCACTGCAATACTTACACTGATAAAAGAAGTGATATACTTACAAACAGGAAGCGGTAATTTATCTAATGTCAAGCAACACATTTCCATTGCAATCTACACTACTATCGAATGTACTGCAATGCCTTTACCAACATTGGTCACCAGGAACCATGTGTCTATGGGTTCAAAGCAAGTGTGAGGCATATGACATGTAGTGAATGATAGTGCTGGAAGTGACACTCTGCCTACTTCCGGCAGGTAAACACGCCGGATCGCCGCTTCAGCACGGCATCAGAAGACGCGTCTTCTATGATTATAATCCAGACCGGGGTGTGAATTGGATTCTGGGAGTTATAGAAACTTAATCTATGTGTCTCTACTCATATGTGCAAGGATTGACACCACTGCCGCAACCATCCTGCCGCCCCCTCCCTTCAAAGGGAGAAAAAATAAGTATACAGTATAACCCCGTTAAACCAAACTTGAAGGGACCCTAGAAATTTGTTTGGATTAACCGATCATTGGTTTAACCGAGCTTTGACTATGACTTGGCTTTGGCAAAAACGGGGGTGCATTATGAATTTACAATGTATGTGGAAACTATGATTATTGTTTTTGTATGTATATACAGTTTAACCCCATTAAACCAACCTCGGTTAAATCAAACGATCGGTTAATCCAAACTATTTTCAGCGACCTGGCAAAATACTAGCATTTATCATATAAATAAAGTCTCAGATGACCTTAAAACCACATGAAAGTTTGGTTTAACTGTACCGGAAGTGGCCTGGGGCCGACAATTTTGTTTGGATTAACCGATACTTTGGATTAACGAACTTTGGTTTAACCAACTTTTTTATATGATAAATGGTAGTATTTTGCCGGGCCGCCGAAAAAAGTTTGGATTAACAGATCGTTTGGTGTAACCGAGCTTGGTTTAATGGGGTTGTACTGTACTACCAAATACTGTGTCTGGCACCTCAGGGCTAATGGCCCTGTCACACTACGACGTAACGACGTCAACGTAGGGAGAACGTGAAGAACATTGAACTTCTCAGCGTAGTATGCAAATTTGGGCACAAGTTGAACGTGGATGTAGCGTAGTGGACGAGAGCGTAACGTCCGTAAAGCATAGTGATACCTTCATTCAACGAGAGAGGACAAAGTCATTACGCTCACGGAACGTTATGAACGTTATTCCATCGCCAGAAGAATGTTACATGACGTTACATACGTCACAAGATGTTGAACGTACCTTGAATGTACGTTCTCCTGACATTCTCCTGACGTTCTCCTGACATTCTCCTGACTTTCTCCTGATGTTCCCATTATGCTGCATGGGCATTTCCACCCGGTTTAATGTGGGTCAACGTAGTGGAACGTAGTTGAACGTAGTGAGCAGCATTTGCCTAACGTCCATTTAACGTCGTTGACGTTTGCTGCACGTGAACAGAACGTACGGCGAACGTAAACCCTTACGTTCGAGCTACGTCGAAATTTTTTAACATGTCCAAAACCTCGACGTAACTCGATGTAACACAACGTAATATGACGTAGCTCGACGTCAGTCTAACATCATTATGATGTCATACTAACGTAATCCAACGTACATCAACGTAATGACGAAAAATCACCACGTTAGGCTCACGTTAGCTCGTTAAGTCGTAGTGTGACAGGGGTATAAGGGGGGCAAGAGGGAGGGGGTGGTTCTCAGAAGAAGCATCGCTTAGTGTTGGGTTGGTGTGAGGCCATCGTAGTATGCGTGATTGTGAAGTGACGGTGAAATGGTTGCTGTTTTTTTAACAATAAAAAAGTAATTTTAAACATCAATTTTACCAAATATCATTTAATGCATGGCGCTCTATGTAGACGTCCTCAAGCATGCATGTCGCGTAGTGTATGCAATTAGCCAATCACCACACTGGTGGAGTTCCCTGTTCGAACATAGAAGTTCCATACAGTAGTTGCAAACACTTCAATTCCCGGCACCAGACACTTCTAGGTTTTTTTTTGTGTTGGTGTGTTTCATTTGTGATTTAAACATGTTACCGTGCAACATATCCAATGTTATATATAACTCCTATAGTTAAAAATTGAATGCGTTAAGGCCAGGCGCAGCTGGCATACAGTGCACAGGGCCGCTCACAGGGGGCGCCACCGTGGTCTATGTCATAATAACAGGGTCAGCTAGATAGGATAAGTGCTAACTACTACATAGGGAACTGAAGATCGGTAGTGTCCTTGTTTATATTCCCATAATGGATTATAGAGCACATATATATATTGCATATAGCTTATACAACATATGTTATGTATCGTATATATATATATGATTATTGGAAAGAGCATATATCATATATATCACTATATCATATATATTAATTATCATTATATTATATATTTCATATATGTCATATATATCATATATGTCATATATCATATCCATCATATGGACAATATACACCATATACATCATATACATTATATAGATTATATGCACCATATGCATCACGTACAGCACATACATTACATACATCATATACATCACATGCATCATATATATCATATACATCATATACATCATATATATCACGTGCATGTATCATATATCATATATAACAATATTTTTTACATATACGTCATTTATCATGTATATCATATATCCTATGTATCATAATATATATATATATTATACGTCACATATACTGCATATATCCTATCTATCAAAATTCATACATATCTCACGTACATGTATCATATATCATATAAAGTCTGAGAAAACAAACATTTGCAGATGATATCAGCTCCCACGTGTTTTGTATGTGAATCTCATTGTCCCGACAGACAGAAACAACTCGGCTGGTGTCCACATAGGAAAGGTCCCTCCACCACCACCCCCCCACCCCCCACCCCCCCGGCCACCGTACGCAGCTCCGTGCATAATATTCCCTACCTACAAACCGGGAGTAAACGCCGAGCTGCTCCCGCATCTAGCTGGGTCAGCAAGTTGCTCGGCTGACTGGGAGCGCGTACCTGTAACCTGTGTAGGTGAGCGGCGCGGCGCGGCAGGTCGGCGGGCGGCCTCCCTGTTGGAACTCACCTGTAGCGAGAAGCCTGGCGGGCGCCATGCCCCTCCCAGCCTCGCCCGCCTCCAGGCGGTGACTGGCGGTGGAGGTGACACCTGAGGAGCAGGGTGCGACTTGAGAAGGATATCCGAGTACCGCGTAACGAGGCTCCTGCCCGGCCCTTGACGGCACTGCCCTGCCGTGCTCGCCGCCTGATAGTAGAGTCGCTAGTGCGGGAGGCAAGTAGGCCGGTACCACTTCGGCCAGGTGCTCTTAAAGGCAGACGGTGGCGCACGCCGGCAGCACCGACCGACCGGCAGACGGCGCGGGTTTGGTTCCGGTAACCTCGGCCGGCTCGCGACCTGCTCCGTGAGCTGCTCGCGCCGCGGCCTCCCACCCCGCCCCCCCCCCCTCCAGGCACGCTAATCTGCAATGACCGGTCGCATGGGGGAAAGCCAAGCCGCGCGTCACGCCGCGCGTCACACCACGCGTCACACCGCGCGTCACACCGCCGTCACGGCATGCGTCGCCGGACGTTGCCGTGGATCGCCGTCTCTAGTTTTCCATCGCCGTCTCTAGCCGTGCGCCGCCGTGCGTCGCCATTCGTCGCCGTTCGTCGCCGTGCGTCGCCGTGGGCCGCCGTACCTCACCGTTCGTCGCCGTTCGTCGCCGTGGGCCGCCGTGCGTTGCCGTGGGCCGCCGTGGGCCGCCGTACCTCACCGTTCGTCGCCGTGCGTCGCCGTGCGCCGCCGCGCCTCACCGTTCGACGCCGTGCGTCCCCGTGCAACGCCGTGTGTCGTCACTCCACGCCGTGCATCGCCGTTCGACACCGTGCATGTCCGTGCATCTCCGTTCGACGCCGTGCGTATGCGCGTTATGCGCGTTACGTCATATACATCGCCATACGCCGCCATACGCTACGCATACGCTACGCATACGCCGTATACGCTCGTCATACGCCGTCATGCGCCGATCCTCCAACAAGCCTGTTTCCTTGCTCAAAATTGTCAGCGTATGCATATGCCGTCATATGCCAGCATATGCCCCCATACGCCCTCATACGCCCGTCCATCCACAATTTTTTTGAGCATGCAAAAATTGTCGGCGTGTGGCGGCGTATGGCTCATATGCTGCTCATATGCTCGACGTACGCTATGCATACGCTGACATAGGTTACGCATAGGTTGGGTGTACGCTGAACTTGTCAATCACAACCGTCAAACCTCATCACAGTACGCCGTGCATAGGTCGGGATACGCTTTTAATATGCCGCCATAGGCTAGGGGTAGGTTAGGCATAGGTTAGGCATAGGCTGGGTGTACGCTTCAGATGCCACTGGGACCTCGTGCGTAGCGTATGATGGCATATGACGGCGTATGACGACGTATGACGGTGTATGGGTCGAAAACTGCATACGCCGGCATATGCTAACGCCATATGCCGTAATGTGACAGGGCCTTTAGGTGTAGCCGTGCGTCGCCGTGCCTTGCTGTGCATTGCCTTTGCGTGGCCATGCGCAGCGGACGCTATGAGTCTCCATGGCCGTAATCGATTAACACGACCCGAGCGACTCCGGTCACCCGAGTCGTCAGAATTTCAAATCGAACACCGCGAGTAGAGTCGACAAATACACGTGCCGTGTGCAAAACGACCCGACCGCAGTAACCCACCTCTTGGCTGGGGTTTGCTAGGAGTGATGACGTCACATCTGTGCTGGTAACTGTAGGATAACAGCTACCAGTACAAGTCCTGCATGTTGTGTTTCAGGTGCTTTTTTTAAATAACCCAGATTGTCAGCTTATACAATCGTAAACTACTTTAAATCCAATTTTGTTGTACTTGTATCAGTTATTAAAAAAAGATATTACGTTTTAGATTAAGTCAGCATTTTTTCCACCCCGAGCGTGGATAACCGTATTCGTTTATTCAACCCGAGTCTGTAGGATGTGCGCATGCGCTAAAAAGTGGCTCGAGTGACCCGAGTTGAATAATCGATTACGCCCCGTACGTCAGCATCATCACGTCATGAGATGCGTATTACAATTTACATTCTCATCACACGTAGTCGTCACCATAATCCAAACTCTTCTAGTGTCGTTTATTCGAGCGATTAGGGCTCATATTCAACTAAAGCCGTGGTCACACATACAACGTTAGGCCGACTTAGATAAGGCGAACTAGATGAGGCGAACTAGTGGCGCGTTCACACACACCAAGTTTGAAAGTGTGTTGTATCCTCACATGCAGTACTTAGGCCGGTTTAAGGTGGAAGTTCATATCTGCACATGTGCGTGATCCTCAAAACAACAACCATGGCCGACCAAGTTATCACCGCTTTGTTTATGCTTTCAACTTTTTTCAGTATCAGGAGGATGAACGCAGAGGCTTTGTTGTCTATCTCCTCACTTTTTTGGGCATCTGTTCTAGCCCTGAGCGGCTTCTATGGACAAGAGAAAGGTAGGCAGTCACTTAACCATTATTATCAAAAATTAAAGAAATATAAGCTATATATAATGCTTATAAACTTTGAGCTATGTGGCCTTTTATGTTACATTCTCCTCAATGTTATTTTTCTCACAATTTTCCTCATCTATTCATCACGCCAGGTTGACTGAGCTGTCACTGTCACTGTCACTGTCACTGTCACTGTCAGTGTCTATGCAAGGGCCTGGTTCTAGCCTTGTGTGGGTGGTTGCGGGGGGGAGGGTGTTTTATTTATATTTGGCTTAACATGCTGCTTGCTGTTTGTCTCTCCATCTCGGTCCATGTCAACCTCGGCCTACTGTATATTTAATTATACACCGTTTCCTGTTTACTTACATCTTCTCATGTATCACCTTTTTTCCAGGTCCAGCCACTGGTGGTCTCACATTGTGAATGTGACATTCAGGGAGCAAGACTGGGTTGCTAACTTCCGAATGCGGAGGGAGACATTCCAGCATCTGGTCGAGCAACTGACAGTGCATATAGCGCGTGTCAATACACATATGAGAAGGTACTAATTAGATATTGGTTATATATTTCTCTGAAAAAAGTGTCTGTTGACACATTTAGCAGTTTAATGGTTAGAACAAGAACAGGAATTCATAAGTTTTTGTTGTTGTTTTACGTCATATCAGGATGGGTGAATTCATAATGGTTATGTGCATTTCGGCACTACTTGCAGATTCATTCCGGTTGAAGTTTGTGTGGCAGTGACACTGTGGTTGCTGGCAACAGGATCAGGGTATTGTGGCGTGGGCCATCTATTTGGTATCGCTAAATCAACATGCTGCAAAATCTTTCAGGAAATGTGTGCTGTCATCATGAGGGTTCTACTCCCAAAGTATATCAAAATGCCAAGTGCTGAGCGACTGACTGAGATCATCGAGGGTTATGCAACAAAATTTGGCTTTCCAAACTGTGGGGGGGTAATTGATGGCACCCATATCCCCATCATTGCACCGCAACGTCACGACACCGACTACCATAATGGAAAGGGGTACTATTCTATTGTGGCTCTGGTTGTTTGCGATCATGAGTAGCAGGTTTTGAACATTGCAGCCGGTTGGCCATGTAGGGTCCATGATGTGAGAGTGTTAGCAAACTCTTCCATCTTTGCCAAAGGTGAAGCGGGTGCTCTCTTCCCCAATAGGCCATTACACATAAGCAACACTAATGTCCCTGTCGTCCTTCTAGGCGACCCGGTATACCCTCTTCGTCCATGGCTGATGAAGCCGTTTTCTGACATGGGCAGACTGAGCAGAGAAGAGAATATGTTCAATTACAGGCTGTCGTGTGCCAGAATGGTGATTGAAAATACATTTGGCCGTTGTAAAGCGTGATGGAGGATTCTCCAGCGTCGTACAGACATTACCACTGAAGATGTCACGACAGTGATTCTGGCATGCTTCACATTGAACAACATATGTGAGGTCCACAAGGAGGCATTAAATGCGGACTGGGATGGTGGTCCAAATGACCAACAACAAAACCTAGCTCATGATGTGGAAAATGAGGGGAATGGAACGGGGATACGGAAGGCATTCATAGACTATTTCAGTACTTAAGTAATTTGACACAAATCCGTCAATCAGAATCCACAAGTCATTTTAATTCAAGTAATGCAACCGTCTAAAACGCTGGATACCTAATCTCGAAGGAATGAAATGTAGGAAAGTTGTTTAGTTCAAGTCAATGCACCAGTATATGAAGCTTGTGTTAGAGCTTGTATTAGGGCTACTAGTTGCTTGTGAGCATGAGGGGTTTTTGGGGGTCAGCAGTGTGATGCGGTTATGCCATCGGTCATGGCACTTTGGAACTGCTGAGGCTGATGCTGAGGCCGATTCATCGTCATCATCATTTGCATCATCTTCTCCCCATGCTTCCTCTGCTCGGCCATGCAGGACATTTCCCACTCCTGCCGCCTATCCTCTAATTCGAGCTGCATTTTCATCCGTTTTTCCTCAGTCTCTTGGAACAAGGCGGCCAACTCCCTCTGATCCGACACAAACTGAGATATCAGGCTGTCCATAAAGTGTTCGCTTTTCCCCACCCCTTTTCTTTTTCATGTAGCTGCAATAGAAACAAATCACTGTTTAGTCTACTATACATGAATGCAATGTATATGGGTCACTCTCCTTAAAACTGGCCAGAAGTGTCACATGAGGAGTTAAATTCTAATATTAGAATTTCTTTAAATTGTTGGTTGCAAATGAAAGTTGGAAATCTCCCGTTTACATCTATATAAAATATAAATTGATGAGATAAAAAATAAAGGTGTAGTCCATGATTAAGCTATGTCATATGCCAGTATAACATGTGTTGCTCAGACGTAACACATGTTTAGGGCACCACACAGTCTGCTTAATAGAAATCTAAGCAGAATTAAATAATTTCATACTGAGAAGCATATTAATCATGGCATAATATACAGAAATATGTAGTGCTTATATTGATAACAAAAAGTAATTCCCAGCCATGCTTTATTCGCTGAATAATCAGTGTACAATAGTTGTGTGGCATCCAGGCACCACTGGTTACATCTGTGATGGAAATTTGTAATGTTATTTCTGAAGATATCAAATAATTATATTTTAAATTTAAGCACGCATACATGTTAATAAATACTTCCTTTTGATTTGGGAACTGTTTTGTTTGATATATCAATGCAATACAAGACGTTAGTAAGGCTCCAACTATGTCCCATATGCCATGTTACAAATGGCTGACTTTAAAATGTTTTTTTTTGTACAAAAACACTTCATAACTAAAAAGACCAAAGTTGCACATGGTTTATTTTATTTCCCTTATTTCCTACATCAAACCTGAACATGAATATGAAAAGTATAAGGGAAAAAATAAGTAGGACGTTTTGTTATTGATGTTTAAAATTCCCATTCCATGCTGACCAGTTTTCAGGAGAGTGACCCATAGATGGGCTCCTAGATGTTCGCCAACCTATTTGTTCCCAAAGCTAAATCTACCTTCATGTACAGTACATGTTTTGTATTTGGTCTGAATGTTTCACCATTTAACATTAAGTGTTTGCAAGCTCGGATAACATAATATTAATAATAATTGTGTTGCTACAGTTGAAACATATCACTGTTTAGTTTACTATGCATCAATGCAATGTATACAGGGTTGTACATTGATTTACTCGTACTAGATTCGCTCCTAGATGTTCGGCAAACGAGTTGTTCTTAAAGCATTAGTGCTTCACCAATAAACATTCTGTGTGTGCATACTCGGGTAAAATAATTATAATAATAATTGCTCACACAATAGTCGTGTGAAGGGTGTAATAATACCTTTGAAAATTTGTTTAATGTTTTTGCAAATCGGTTTGCTTTGTTTCGCTTTTGATTGCAACCCCCAATATATTAAATTGACTAAAAAAATGATTACTTGTTGGTTGGGTGGCTTGGTTGGCTTGGCTGGCTGCTGGAGTCTGTGGAATGGGAGTGGCTGACCATGAGGAGGGTTGACTGTCCACCTCCGCCTACGCCCCCAGTACCATATCGAATGTGACTTTGTCTGTAAGGTCCTCTGCAAGTAAATAGTGTAAATGATAGACTAAATAAATGGCACGATTTGGGGGCTTCACATATAAGCAGGATGGACCAAACCCCACCTACACTATCTCCCTTGCAACTTTAATTAATACCAATCATTTTGTAATGGGCTATCGACATATTGTTGACAAACTGAGTATCTTGATGAACTGAAAATCTGCTAGAGCTTCAGGCAGAACAGAGCTTCGGGCAGAAGAGACATGTGTTACATGTTATATCCTAGACACAATCTGTTATGTTTAATGACTTATCAGGTCACGTTGCGAAAACAACAAACGCAAAAAACTTAGTTCAGCTTTCCCTTTACCTTGCTCAACTGACATCTGATCAGTGTCAACGTAGTTCAGTGGTGCTGCGGTTGGCCTTGTGCCCAAAACTGCGTCTAGCTGGTGATAGATTCAAGATGACGACAGGACGTGGACGCCGATTATCGCGAGTACCAATGTTCAAAACAGTGCATAATAATCAAATCTAAGTGGATCTTCCTCATAAACATCCCAGGATACTAGAGGATAGGCCCAGGAATGCAAGGACAACACATATCGGAGGAATCTACTAAAAATAAAAACAAAACAGTGAGACCATTAAAAACGGCAGGAAACGGCGGGAAACGGCAGGAAACGGCCAGGAGGAGACTTCTATCAAGGATTTAGGAAAAATCAAAGCAGGCAGAAACGGCTTTTAAAAAATGGTGGGAAACGGCCAAAACCCCGAATATGGCGCAAAAACAGCTGAAAATGTAAGTCAACAGCTAAGCAATGAGGATATAGTGAAACTGGTAATCCAGACAGTAAAAGAGGAACTCACACGAGAAAGCCAAAAAAATGAAGACGAAAACAACACGGGAAAAGACATGGGCACAACCGGAAACGGAAATGGAAAGAACCAAACGAAAACAAACGGCAATGACGATGACAAAAAATATGAGAGCAGGCTACAGGCACTCCAAATGGCATATAGCACTCTACAAATAGAGTGCTCATGGTACAAAGCAGAGTATGAAAAACTCAAAACAAAACAAAACAACACTAATGCCAACAAAACCACCAACAATGCAAGGAAAACACCAACTGAAATAAACAAAATGCCCACCGACCTGGCCCCAAAACCAAAACAAACACAAAAAGACGAAAACAAAAAGCTCAGCGTTGTCATGCATGGTATCCCTGAAAAAGAGGACGAAAACATGGAGAAAACAATCACAGAAATGCTGAGCGAAGCGGACTGCGACTTTGGATGGACGGTAGTGACTAAAGCGTACCGTCTAGGGAAGAAACAAAAAGACAAAACACTGAAAAAAAGTGAAGCAGACATGGAGCAGACAGAAGGCAAAAACCAAAACGAGAAGCCTGAAGAGGCATCCCCACATAGCAACAAAAAAGACCTAAATAGGCCAAGGAGCATCAGACTCCAACTAGAAAAAGAATCGTAGAGAAAAGAACTCTTCCAAAAAAAGAAAACTCTACAAACCAAAAAAGACTATAACAAAGTATCAATCAGGGCAATCAGGACAGAAGCAGAAATGCTGAGTGAAAAGACAGTACAACAAATGTACACACTGGCCATTGAAAACAAAAGCAAAAACGAGAAAATAGAAACGGTCAAGATGAGAGGGTGCACTATCAAGATAAACGGGAAGATATACACGCCCAACGAGTTTGAAAAAATAGAAATAGAAGAAATCACCCCGGAAAAAGCAGCAACCAGGGAACATGCTTGGGGGGTATCCTTCCAAGGGCACAACTCCCCCTTCAGCAACCTATACACATCCAAGATCACAGGCAAAGATGGAAAGAAATACACATCAGCCGAACAATACTACTGCTCTATCATGGCCAAATTTCATGAAAACCATGACCTAATGAGGCCGATAGACAATGCAGAGAATCCATACACGATAAAGGCAATGGCCAAGAAAATATGGAGCTCGCCGGAATGGTGCAAAACCAACGAAAATGTCCTGGAAGACATCGTATGTGCGAAATTCACTCAAAATGAGAAATTAAAGAAAACATTAATCAATGCTCCAGGCAATGCATTCAGAGAGTGCACAAAGTGCCCATACTGGGGCTCAGGTAGGTTCCTGGACAGTGCCAGTGAAGGGGAAACAGTCAAACAGGGATACAAGAATAGAATGGGAGAAATCCTACAAAAAGTCAAGGTAAGCCTCACAAACGCCAATGAATAGAAACCAAAATTAATAAGCAAAATAAAGTAAATATAAAATAGACACAGTAAACCCAAGCAAGCAAAACAGAAAAAAACTTAATAATTAACAATGCACTAGTGAGATATGCGAATACGCAGACACACACAGAAAACATAGACCTCTTCAGGCAAGATAGAAGGAGGAGCAAAGTGCAAAGCAGCACTTCTGCCCAAGCCTACTTCAAAACACAACCGACAACTGCGAATTCGAATGACGACACAGAATTAGCAGCGGGTCACTAAAGCAAATGGACACCACCATGAATAAAATAATTGTGATCAGTGGAGACTCAAAAGCAAGGGCATTAACCCAGCGCCTGGAGGACAAATACCACAGCACACTGAATTACAAAGTCAAAGTGGAGTCAGTGCCACGGGCAACCATCGGCAGGATAGCGAACACTGTGCACAGGAAATATATCAAATCCACTCCACCGGCACAAATATACCTGACGGCAGGGATTTGTGACCTAACAACGAAAATAGGCCACAGGGACCTGAAACCAGCTCCCAAAGATAAAACAACACTCATGGAGTACATGAAAAATGAGTACACACAAGCACACAAAACACTCAGCCAAGTAACAAAACTGCCAGTAATATGTGAGCTTGTGGGCTTGGACATGGAGAAATACTGTGGCCACAGCCGAAACCAAAACCACCGAAACTACCAAAAGCTGGTAGATGAATGCATACCAGAGCTGAATGCCTTCATACACCACCTAAATAATAGATGGAACAGAAGCATAGCCATACCAAGGTATGCTAACTACATACACAAGACGAGGCATGGGAGGTGTTCAGCACGGTACGGCATCGGCATGACGGATGGCATTCACTACAATGAAAAATTTCCCAATACGTCACGACCAGGATAGGAAAAAGCATCCCTGAAAACTGGGAATAAGACCACCAGGGCTTCAAAACCATGAGTATCACAAACTTACCATAAAGCAAATATAAATAAAGAAATAAAGAAATAAAGAAATAAACAAGCAAAAACAAATATGTCATAAGAAAACAAGAAGTATGGAAAGAGAGCGGCACAGTGTGGCATTGGCATGACAGATGGTATACACTACAAAGAGGAATATGCCAGTGACGTCAATGCGAGGCTGTCAAAAAGTATCACCGTGAAATGGAAAGAGCACCAGGGCTCCAAAACATAAGTATCACAAACTTTTATAAATTTCACTAACCAAACCCTAAATCATAAGTATAATCAGGTACAACTAATACACGCTAATAACTATCATGCCTTCCTCCATGCACACAGGTAAAAAATAAAAGTAGCGGAGGTACGCATGACTATCTATTAAAAGGGGCCATGTGTGCTGTATGCACCAGCACATATGCTCCGAATCCATCAATCACTAAGCTGAAATAAAATCAAAACAAAATCAAAAACTCGCGAAATCAAGCAACCACTATCCTAAAAATATTATTTAAAGTAAGTAAAATAAATATGGTAGAAGAGATTGAATGCAAACTGGGAAGGGGCACAGACTTCGCCCACCTAAACTGCCAGAGCGCATCCAATAAAATAGACATAATAAAAATGCATCTTAAAAAAGACAATATAGATGTACTAACATTATCAGAGACATGGTTCACTGACAAACACCAAAACAACACCCTCAATATAGATGGAGATAGGCTTGTACGTAATGACAGACAACACATTAATGCAATGAACCAAACAAAGAAGGGTGGGGGTGTTGCCATTTACTGCAAAACCACCAAATACCTAGACACTGAAAGGCTAAAGCTAACAAATCTCTCAAATGAGAACATAGAACTACTATGGTGCCTAATAAAAAATGAAAAACAAGCAAACATAGCCATAGCGAGCCTCTATAGGCCACCGCCAGGTGAAATTGAAGTATTCCTTGAAGAACTAGAAAAGAGCATAAACACTGTAAAAAAATCAACAAATGCAGAAATCTTTGTGCTAGGGGACTTCAATGTGAATTACAGCAGCAATGAAAATAATAAACTAATGCTGCAGACCACCATCAAAATCTTAGGCCTGCAGCAGCTCATCACTGAAAGCGCAAGGCTAAGCAACAATAGCTCAACAATAGACCTAATACTAACCAACTCAAACCATGCCACAAAATGGAGCACTAGAAGCTGGGGTATAAGCGACCACAAACTAGTATATGTAACCAGGAAAAAGCTCAAAAGCACAAATCACTATGAATACAAAATGGGCAGGTCCCTAAAAGACTACTCAGAAGATACATTAAAAAATCATCTGCACCAAAACATAAACAACATCACACAAAACAGAGATGATGTTGATATCTATTGGGACAACATCATCACAGAAATAAGAAAATCAACTGATGAGATGTGCCCCATCAAGAAAATAAAAATACCAAAAAAACCAAGACCCTTGGGTAGACAAAGACCTGCTAACACTCATCACAACCAAAGGTAAACTGGGTGATAAAGCAAAGTGCACAGAAACAATAGAAGACAAACTGGCCAACCATGTCGCCAGAAACAACTCTCTCAAAGCTGTGAGAACAGCAAAAAAGAAATACATAATAAAGCAGGACAAAGACTGAGGAAGCAACGCAAACAAATTCTAGAAAAATGTAAACCTATTATTCCAAAAAAAATAACAAAGAAGAGCATACAAACTTCCAGGATAACGAAGGGGCAATGCTCACAGACAAAGATGCAGCAAACAAACTGAACACACACTTTGCCACAATAGGGAAAAAGCTGTCAGAAAAATTAAAGAAAAGATGGGAAAACAGATCAGGAACTGTGCAGAACGAAATCCCCACCTGCAAAACAGATATGATAGAAGTAAAAAAATTAATAAATGACTAAAGCCCTGTTCACACGGGGCAGTTAATTTGAATCATATAAATTGACTTGCCTAGTTCGCCTCACATTCGCCGTGTGAACGCTAAAGCGATTTAGGGCTGAATCGATTCATCTAGTTCACTTCAAGTAAACCACCTCGGGAGGTAGTATAGATGAAGCGATATAGCTGGTTCCCGGGCGGTGATAGTGTAAAATAGCGGTGCTCGCCGGATACAGGCTCAGGTGTAACTATTGCTGGTGCCCGGCAGTGTTAGGGACCGATTAGGCCGAAATCTATTGAATGCAATCATATTTAACAGAATTACATACTCAAATAATGAAATTTAATTAAATTAACCCTAAATTCCAAGCGATATTAACGTAGCAGCTACATCGGCGTCGTTATTCATATTGTCGAATCGACGAGTGTAAACTAAACAAATAGCAGTGCTCGCCAGATACAGGGGGGGACTTGCTCATGCGCAGATATCGATTTCCGGCTAAAAGTATTGCATGTGTGAACACGACACTTAAATCGATTCATATAAATCGATTTGTCTAAGTCGACATAAAAATTGTGTGTGTGAACATAGCTATAGACACGAATAAGCCAAGTGGAATAGATGAAATACCAACCAAAATACTGAAAGAGGCACTCCAAGCCATCCCGGCCACTATAGTAGACCTATTCAACATTTCCTTTGAGAAGGGGCGTTTTATCTCAGCCTGGAAAATGGCAACCATCACCCCTATTCGCAAAAGTGGAGACAAACAAAACATGGGAAACTACAGGCCAATATCAATTCTTCAAACCCCAGGCAAGCTCATTTAAGCACTGTTACATAGACACATAAATGAACACCTGGACAAAAACGATATACTAAACGAAAGACAAGGGGGCTTCAGGAAACTGCACTCCACATCAAATACAATAGCTAACCTAACAAATGACATACTGCCATCAATGAACCAAAAACAATTAGTTGGAGCAGCCTTCATTGACTTCAGCAAATCATTTGACACAGTAGACCATAAAATACTATTGGAAAAAATAAAAACCATGGGCATAAAATCTAACATTATGGATTGGATAAAATGCTACCTCAGCAACAGGCAACAGAAAATAAAAATAAACAATACACTATCAGACAACCAACCTGTCACATGTGGTGTACCCCAAGGGTCAGTGTTAGGGCCACTACTCTTTATAATCTATATAAACGATCTAGAAAAATGGTTGCAAACTGAGTGCCTCCAACTAAATGCAGATGACACAGTCATATACGCAAATGGCACCACAGAAGAGGAGGTAATAACTAAACTAAATAAACTCCTACTAAAACTAGACGAGTGGTGT
The DNA here is from genome assembly GCA_030323885.1 of Branchipolynoe longqiensis. NCBI lineage: Eukaryota > Metazoa > Annelida > Polychaeta > Phyllodocida > Polynoidae > Branchipolynoe > Branchipolynoe longqiensis. The sequence continues at coordinate 106,402,556 of CM059187.1, read as the reverse complement.
GAGTCCAACAAAATAACCATCAACAGCAAATCAAAAACAGTACTCTTCTCACATAAACAAATGCCAGAAAGAAAACTACACTGTAAGTTAGGAAACCAAACATTAGAAAATGTAGACCATTACAAATACCTAGGCCTTGAGTCGGACAGCCAACTAAACTACAACCTATGTATAAATAAAAATTATCCAGAAAGTAAACGACAAACTGTGGCTATTTGCAAAGCTAAGAGACTACATGACTCAAGAAATGTCAATAAAAATCTTGAAGGGCATGGTGCTCCCCTATTTTGACTATGGAGATGTAAACTACATGGGTGCGAGAAAAGAACTACTAAAAAAACTGCAGATACTGCAGAACAGAGCCCTAAAGATCTGTCTAAGAGTAGACAAGCTGCACCCCACCTATGACATACACAAAAGAACCAAAGTGAAATTACTACAAAATAGGAGAATAATTCATTTGAAAACACTAGCATATAGCTACAGTCAAAACATTAAACTCTGAACAAAACCGCAAAGGGCTACTAGAGCAAATAATACGCCACTACTGAAGCAGACCAAAAGCCAAATAAAAGCTCATGAGAGAAGCACGCTGGAAATGGCTGCCAAGGTGTGGAATGCCCAAACGGTAAAGGAACAACAAATTCCTGACCTAAAAACTTACAAAAAATATCTGTGCAAATTAGGCTAGGAAACCCCCACTAAGCTGCACTGCAAAGAGGCATGTGATATGTCACAGCCCACCGGTGGGATGGCCAATGGAAGGTAACCATGCCAAGAATAGCCAGATAACACACCACACAGCTACGTACAAGCCTATGATATGTAAATAGGAGTAGGCTAGTCTAGTAATAAGAGTAGAACAAAATAAAATACATATATGCCAAGAAATCAAAAAAAACTAACATAGGCTACTAACCATACCAACCAATTATCTATCTGCTACTGAAATGCAGGCAATCAAATAACTTATCAGCAGCTACTGTGTGGTAAGATAACACCAACACTACAACTGGCCAGCATTGAAAACAAGCCTGGGTACCCGGGCTTATATGCTATGGACAGTATAAATACTGCCTCAAGAAAAAAACAAAACAATTAAATAGTAGCGGAAAGTCTGGAGCCCCTGGCCACTGCGACTGAAAAGGAACAGGACATTAATAAAGACATTTGGCATACCCCATGAAGAAGATGCTCATTTATACACCAGGTGGTTCATAGCCTGTTCCAGTAGTTAGTTCCCAGTTCTCCCAGAAGTTAGTTCCCAGTTCTCCCAGAAGTGAAGTATAGTTGCAACATTTGCCGATTTGGGATGAAACTTATTGGCTCCTGTCACGTTACATTTACTTTTCACGTTACGTAACTGACAGTGAGCAGATAAAATCGTAAGTTAAGAAACAAATATAATCGTCCATACTGTCATATTTGTTACCAGCTATTTGTTATCACAAAAATATCGCAATCTTTGGTCACCGTCTTGTCTATTTGCATTCTACAAAAGTCCCCATCTGATACTGACACCACTAATTTTTCTTGTTTAGACTACGTTGTCAGTGCAAGTATGGGTCACCCGGTTATCTAACCGGTTATGTAACAATGTGCAACCGGTTATCTAACAATCTGCAACCTCAACAGAACCATACTTACTTGTTGTTGTCCTTACATTTCTTGTATGCCTGTGTCAGGCTTTTTATTTTGGTCGGGCATGACACGGCGGTGCGGTCGGCCTTCCCATCGCCACACAGCCGGCTGAGCTGGGCTGCGATTCGGCGGTAAATGTTTATGTTCCGCCCAGAGTTGTCCAGCTCAGACTGGACCTTGTCGTCCGTCCATAGATTGATGAGGACCCTCACTTCCTCGTCGGCCCAGTTGTCACGGCGATGTATCTCTTGGGAGTTGGTGGCACACGATGACATGATGTACAGGCGGCGTGTTCAACGTAGTTTTGGATAGACCGGAAACAACACTGGATGATCGCTTGAGTGTGCATGCCAGTGACGTGCTTAAGCTGCCTCAACTAAACTGCTTGTGTCTACACAGGCAAGATAGGCCGACTCAGGCTCGTTCGCCTCAGTTAATCTACCTCGCGAAGTGGTTTACTTGAGGCGAAGTAGTTGAGTCGACTCAGCCCTAAGTCGCCTCAGCTTCGCGCTCACAAGCCCAATGTGAGTCGACTTAGAAGAGGTGAATTAGTTGAGGCGACTTAAGGCCTGTGTGTGACGGGGCTTAAGAGTACAGTGAGTAACCTCTTTTTCATTTTTCATTTTTTTCATTTCTTTTTTTTAATTTAGCAACAGCAACAAAAAAAGAGAAAGGGACTCGTCTAAAGTGGTTCGGATTATCCCCAGGTCTGGGAAATATAATCAGATTAACTCGTCCTGGTTTTTTCTTGTGTTTTTCTAAGTCGGTCCAAATTAAATTTAAGTGCAGGCTCTCCTCGGCTGCCTATGTAGTAAGTTCAAAGCACTACCCCACAAAAACACTATGGTAGTGTTTTCAACCTAGGTTCAAAACACTACGGTAGTGGTTTCAACCTAGTTGAAGGTAGGTTCAAAACACTACTGTGGCCATGCTCAAAACACTATCCTTAAGTTCAAAACACTACCTTTAAGTTCAAAACAAAACAGGACAGTATGTAGTAAGGTGGGGCAGTAGGGGTTGTTGTTAGTGGTTATTGTTTTACATCCTAGTAACATGGAAGGTCATGTCAGGATGGGTACTGACTTGTGACAGTGCACACTCATGACAAATTTATAGTGCTGCCCCACTGAGAAATCAGGCCACTGGCACCAGGACCCGATATCCCACTCAGTCACATTATCCTGACACTGAGCTAACCAGTCCTTGCCCTATCCTATTAATGCCAAATGCCATGCTAGGAAAGCGACAAGTACCAATTTTAAAGTCATTGGTTTGACTCGACACTGAACCGAACTCCCGACCTTCCGCACTTGATGCCCGTGCTCTACCATTTAAACCATCATGCAGCACTATCACTGTATACTGATATGTTGTTAAATACGGCAGCACTATCAGCATGTACTAATAGGTTGCTAAACATTGCAGCACTATCAGAGTATACTAATACCTTGTTAAACGCTGCAGCACTAGCAGTGTATACTAATACGTTGTTAAACTCTGCAATACTATCAGTGTACACTAACACTTTGTTAAACGAGGCAGCACTATCAGTGTATACTAATACTTGGTACAGATGCCGCAGCTCTATCAGCGTATACTACTAATATGTTGCTAAATGTTGCAGCACTATCAGCATATACTAATACATTGATATACACTGCAGCACTATCAGGGTATACTATTACATTGTTAAACATCGCAGCACTATCAGTGTATACTAATACGTTGATAAACGACTCAGCACTATCAGCGTATACTGATACTTGTTAAACGCGGCAGCACTATCAGTGTATACTAATATGTTGTTAAACGCCACAGCACTATCAGTGTATAATAATATGTTGTTAAATGCCACAGCACTATTAGTGAACACTCATCATCATCATCATGCTGTCGGTCGCGATGCGACAAAGACTGCTTTCATTACTCGACTGCCGCTCTCCATTTAGCTCTCTGCTGTGAGAGTGATGTCCAGGAGTCGGTCTTAATGTCTCTCAGCTTCAGGTCTCTCTTGATGGTATCCTTGAACTGGAGATGAGGGCACCCTCTTTTTCTGTAACCAGAAGAAGGTTGAGAATAGAGGATCTGCTTTGGTAGCCTGTCTGAAAACATCCTCATGAGGTGTCCAGTCCACCGGAGATTCTTTTTGATCAGAAGATCTTCCATAGAGGGCAGCCCCGTCCGTTCAAGTATTTCCTTATTTGTCACTTTGTCCTTCCAGGTTAGCCTGATTGAACGCAGATGACGCATCATGAAGGCATGCAGCTTTTTCACCTGTCGTCTGTACACTGTCCAGGCCTCAGCTCCGTATAGTAGGGTGGATAGCACAATTGCACGGTAGATCTTGCCTTTGACCCGCATGGACACATGGTGGTTGTTCCAGAGTCTCTGGCGTAGTTGGCCGAAAGATGCGCTATCCGTGGCCATCTTCCTCTGTATTTCAGCATCAATGCGTCCATCCCTTGATATAGTGCTTCTGAGGTAGGTGAATTCCGGAACAGAGTTCAGCTTGTTTCCGTCAACCATGATATCCTCCTCTCGGGTTCTTGTAGAGTTGGGTTGGTACAGCACCTCCATCTTCTTGATGTGAATACTAATATGTTGTTAAACGCCACAGCACTATCAGGGTACACTAATATGTTGTTAAACACCGCATCACTATTAGTGTATACTAATACATTGTTAAATGCCACAGCACTATCAGGGTATACTAATATGTTGTTAAACGCCGCAGCACTATCAGTGTATACTAATATGTTGTTAAATGCTGCAGCACTATCAGGGTATACTAATACGTTGTTAAGCACTGCAGCACTATCAGTGTATACTAATATGTTGTTAAATGCCGGAGCACTATCACTGTATACTAATACATTGTTAAACGCTGCAGCACTATCAGTATATACTAATAGAATACATTGTTAAACACCGCAGCACTATCCGTGTATAGGAATATGTTGTTAAACGCCACAGCACTATCAATGTATATGTTGCTAAATGCCGCAGCACTATCAATGTATACTAATATATTGTTAAACACCGCAGCACTCTCAACATATCAGCACGTTGAGTTACGTCGAGATACGGTGACACACGTCAAGGTCTTGGACATACCCAAAACTTTTGACGTAGCTCGACGTAAAGGCCCTGTCACACTACTACGTGTGTTCCGGCAAGCCGCCAACGCGCAAAATATTTGCAACCCATCGAGAAACGTCAAACTTTTCGGCGTTTCGGGGGGTAGTTGGACGGGCGGCAGCGTGTTGGTAGCGTGATAATAGCGTGTTATTAGCACGCCGTCAACGGGTACCGACATTGCGGGCGGAAAAAGCCTCCCTCCCTCCCTCCCTCCCTGTGTCTGTGTGTGTGTGTCTCTGTGTCTGTGTGTGTGTCTCTGTGTCTTTTAGGTATGTCTCTGTGTCTGTGTGTGTGTCTCTGTGTCTGTGTGTGTATCTGTGTCTGTGTGTGTCTCTGTGTCTGTATGTGTGTCTCTGTGTCTATGTGTGTGTGTCTGTGTGTGTGTCTCTGTGTCTCTGTGTGTGTCTCTGTGTCTCTATGTGTGTGTCTCTGTGTATGTGTCTCTGTGTCTTTGTGTCTCTGTCTGTGTGTGTGTCTATGTGTCTGTGTCTCTGTGTCTCTGTGTGTGCGTATATGTGTCTGTGTGTGGCTCTGTGTCTCTGCGTGTGTCTCTTTGTCTCTGTGTGTGTCTGTGTGTGTATGTGTGTGTCTCTGTACGTGTCTCTGTGTCTGTGTGTGTCTCTGTGTGTGTCTCTGTGTCTGAGTGTGTGTCTCTGTGTGTCTGGGTGTGTATCTCTGTGTCTGTGTGTGTCGCTGTGTCTGTGTGTGTGTCTCTGTGTCTATGTGTGTCTCTGTGTCTGTGTGTGTATGTGTGTGTCTCTCTGTGTGTCTCTATGTGTGTCTCTGTGTCTGTGTGTCTCTGTGTGTGTCTCTGTGTCTGTGTGTGTGTCTCTGTGTCTTTGTGTGTGTCTCTCTGTGAGAGTGTGTGTGTCTCTGAGTCTGTGTGTGTCTCTGTGTCTGTATGTGTGTCTCTGTGTATATGTGTGTGTCTGTGTGTGTCTGTGTGTGTGTGTCTCTGTGTCTCTGTGTGTGTCTCTGTGGCTGTGTGTGTGTCTGTGTGTGTGTCGCTGTGCCTGTGTGTCTGTGTGTGGGAGGGAGCGGGGGGGGGGGGGGGGGGGGGGGGGGGGGGGGGGGGGGGGAGAGAGGGAGAGAGAGGGAGGGAGAGAGGGAGGGAGGGAGAGTGTCTGTGTGTCTCTCTCAGAGACACATACACACAGAGACACATACACACACATAGAGACACACACAGACACACACAGACACACACAGGCACACACAGACACACAGACACACACAGACACACACAGACACACACAGACACACACAGACACAGAGACACACACAGACACAGAGACACACACAGACAAAGAGACACAGAGTCACACACAGACAGACACACAGACACACACACAGACGCAGAGACACACACACAGAGACACACACAGACACACACACAGAAACACAGAGACACAGAGACACACACAGACACACACACTGAGACACAGAGACAGACACACAGACACACACAGACACACACACAGACACACAGACACAGAACACACACACAGACACACAGACACACACACTGAGACACAGGGACAGAAACACACAGACACACACAGACACAGACACAGAGACACACACACTGAGACACAGAGACAGAAACACACAGACACACACAGACACGGACACAGAGACACACACACTGAAACACAGACACAGAGACACACACACAGACACAGACACACACACTTAGACACAGAGACACACACATAGACACACAGACACACACACAGACACACACACTGAGACACAGAGACACACACACTGAGACACAGAGACACACACACAGAGACACACACAAAGACACACAGACACACACAGACACATATACACACACAAAGACACAGAGACACACACACAGAGACACACACACAGACATGGAGACACAAACACAGAGACACACACACAAAGACACAGAGACACACACACAGAGACACAGAGAGACACACACAGAGACACACACACGGAGAGACACACAGATACACACACAGAGACACAGAGACACACACAGACACAGAGACACACACACAGACACAGAGACACACACACAGACACACACAGTAACGTGCGAGCAACGTTCCTCCAACGCGCTGGTAACGTGTGTCGACGTCCTGCAAACGCGCCCGTCGCGCTGGTAACGTGGGTCCACGTCATGCCAACGCGCCGGTAACGCGCGATCCAACACGTTGGCGCGCGTCGGCGCGCATCGAAAGTTTTGTGCAAGCACAAAACGATCGGCGCGACCCGGCGCGACCCGGCGCGACCCGACGCGCGCCGACGTGTTTTGAACGGCGTAGTGTTTTGAACGGCGTAGTGTTTTGAACGTCCTACACCGGCCCGCCGGTAGGGATGGCGGGTTGCACGGCGGGTGTATGAGTAAGTCTATGCTACCAGCATAGTCTATATTACCAGCGTTGTGAATAGGCCGCCACGTCCTGTTAAAGTCTGCATCTCGACATGCATCAATACACCCACGTAGATCATGCATATCGAATGACTTTTTGGCGGCCAGGCGGATCTATTGTCAACTTGGCCACACAGCAGGTCTGCACGGAGGCACAGAATAATAACGATGTAATTATACAGTGATGTCACTTTTTTAAGCAACTAGTTGCATTCTGATACATATATACATGTACAAGAGTAACGATGACCACCATTATCGTACAGAATAATTCAGGGCGTGGTACATGTTATTCTTGTCCTATACGTGTATATACAAATATATATATATATATACATATATACATACATATAATCCAATGTTATTAAGCCATCATACTGATACTAGTAATATGTGCAAATAACCCGCCTTTAACGAAGCTATGTCTCCTAAATGTCTGGTTTTTCATTGGCGTTCTGTGTTTTCTTGGGAAGTTTCTTTTTTCTGTGTTGTCTTTGTGCATGGTTTTGTTCAGCTTTATTTTGTTTAAGCTGGTGATGAAATATTTCCTGCAATAGGTACACAAAGATGGCGCTGCACTCTGTTCCGGCCCGGTGTAGTAAGTTCAAAACACTACCCCGCAAAAACACTACGGTAGTGTTTTGAACCTAGGTTCAAAACACTACCGTAGTGTTTTGAACCTAGTTGAAGGTAGGTTCAAAACACTACTATGGCCACGCTCAAAACACTATCATTAAGTTCAAAACACTACCCCTAAGTTCAAAACACTACTCTAAAAAATATGTTATAAATGCTGCATATTAAGTTTCATTTGTAGTAACTTGATGCAGTATGCAGTAAGGTGGGGCAGTAGGGGTTGTTGTTGATTGTTGTTTTATGTCCTAGCAACATCTAAGGTCATATTAGGGCGGGCACTGACTTGTGACAGTGCACACTCATCTGGTCCACTAGCCTCTACCTCACTGAGTTCTCGCGAACACGAGGAAAGTATTTCCAGCTCAAACGAGTTCAACCGTGGCTGGCTGGGTCGCACCATGCCTGGTTGGGTCACTCCGTATTATCGCTCAGTTTCCAGCCTGGTTCCCTAGCCTTTGTACCGGAAAAACGTTTAAACGGGCTGAAACGAGTTCAACCGTGGCTGGTTGGGTCGCACCGTGGCTGGTTGGGTCGCTCCGTAAAGCGCTGAATATGCTTATGCACTCATGGGCGAATTTATATATTTTCGACGTGCGATGACGCGCGCGTTTGTATTCATTGATGGACGGCGACGGTCGGCGAGGATCGGCGGTGCGCATCATCACACGTCGAAAGTTTTGTGCTTGCACACAAAATTGGACGTGCGACAACGCGCGGGTGCCAACGTTATGGCTATGTTATGGGGCTGTCTCATCACAACGTTTCTCGCCAACGCGTGTCGACTTGTGTGATTTTTTTTACCGCAACGTCGGGATACGTAAGGAAGCATAATGGTGCTGCACATTACGACGCTTCTCGGCGGTGCACAGCCAACGCGCAAAATCACTTTTAATCGTCGAGACCCATCAAACTTTTTGGCGTCAACGCAATGTATTGATTGGTAGCGTGCGGCCGACGTTCTGGTAAATGTTTGGTGCGCCGTCCTGATATGACCTTAGATGTTGCTAGGACATAAAACAACAAAAGTGTTTTGAACTTGGGTAGTGTTTTCAACGTATGTAGGGCTAGTGTTTTGAACTTAACAGTAGTGTTTTGAACCTAAGCTCAAAACACTACGGTAGTGTTTTGAACCTAGGTTCAAAACACTACCGTAGTGTTCTGAAAGGGGTAGTGTTTTGAACGTCCTACACCGGCCCTGTCTGGCCTACGTGACAGCCTGCTGCGCTGGTACCCGGATGTGAGAGTCCACGAGCTGGGTGGGGAGACTCAACCAGCTCCCAACATAAACGCAGCGCAGTGCTGGATTTATAATTAAGCTTCCGTCACAGTGAAAGCTCGCGTTTTCTTCTTCACTAAGCAGCGCCAGGATGGTGGAATATTCATGTCGTGCTCTGGGCCTTCAGGACATGCTGCAAGCAATATTCTATTGCAATAAGTTATTTAAAGAAATGTGTGGGATGTGATCAATATTTGCGTCCAGGGATCTGTTTGGATCTTGTAGATGGACTCAAAGGTGGCGCAGCCATATATATATATATATATATATATATATATATACATATATATATATATATGTGCTAATATAGTGTGAGGAAGAGATAGTGTGAGGAAGAGGGGGAGCGCATCGCGATGCCATCTATGTCAAATATTTAAATATTCAACACAAAAACGTCTTACTTTCTAAAAAATAGAGTATTCCGAATAAACTAGTTATCTCAAGAGGATGTGTCCGTAAGAACCTCACTCATCAGCTTGCAGAGATAAACATTTAATAAGCGGATTAAATCAACCTAAGGCGCAGTTTTGTAGCCAATATAGGGGGCCCTGTGGCTTGTGGCTACGCATGTGTCATGGGATAGCATATATGTAGTGGTACAGCAGTGACCCCCCCCCCCTTATGTATATACATATGTATGTATCTAGGTATGTATATGTGTGCATTTGTGTATATGTGTATAAGTATATTTGTGTATATATGTATATGTGTATATACATATGTGCGTATATGTGTATATAAGTGTGTATGTGCGTATATGTGCATGTGCATATGTGTGTATGTATGTGTGTATGTGTGTATATGCATACATGTATATATGTATGTATGTATATATGTATATACATATATACGTATAGATGTATAGATGTACAGATGTATAGATGTATAGATGTATGCGGTATATATACATGTGTATATGTATATATGTACATATGTATATATGAATGTATATATGTGCATATTTGTATATATGTATGTACATATTCATACAAGCTAGTGGAGGACAGGCCCCGCGCAGGAGGTGGAGAGGTGCACGCTGGTACCAACCCCCACTCCCGGGGAGGGGGGAGTGCAACCCACTCCAGATCTTATTACATGCGATAACGGGTTTATCACTATCCATATATATGTATATGAATATATGTATACAGTAAAACCTCTAAACCGACCCCTCTTCACATCGACCACTCCCCTATATCGATCTCTTTATTTGGGTCCCAACAATACCATTGTAAGGATATTCTAACTCTCTAAACCGACCACCTCCCTAAATGGACCACTTAAAATCGGTCACATGGTCGGTCGATTTAGAGAGGTTTTACTTATATATGTGGATGCGTGTATGCCTGTACGAGTGTACATGTGTACACATTTACATGTGTATGTGTGTACACACGTATGCGTTATGCGTGTATAAATGTGTATGTGTGTATATGTGTATATGGTATATATGTATATGTGTATATGTGTGTATGTGTGTATGACTATATGTGTATGTGTGCATATGTGCATATGTGTATATGTATATATCTGCATATATGTTTATGTATAAATCTAATCCTCCGGTGCAACTGACACTGGTGAACATCCGGGGGAAGTGAGGTGGGCAAGATGGTGACACCGGTAAATTGTCATATCTTACGGAGGATAACAATAATATTAAGTAATATTGTATCCTTATACTCGCATAATACATTATACATCACATATATGTATATACATTTACATATCATGTATATATATATATATTGCTGTATACAAGAATAGTGTCAGAGCAATGTATGTATGTGTCTGAGTCATGTGTATATGTGTATATATGTATTTATATGTATGTATATGTATTTATACTTATATATGTGTATATATATATTTATTTATATAGAATTAGAATGTGTATATATATCGCTGTATACGAGAACAGTATCACTATCAGAGCAACAGGTCGTCATTCCAGCCTTTCCCCCCTTTTCGAGGTTACCTATGTTTATGTATATATATGTATATATGTGTAGGTATATATGCTGTATAAGAATTATACGAGTATAATAACCCAGAACTATATACTCTCCTCACACCCACCCACCAGTAATCGGGTGGAGGAACCATGGGCTAGTCTTCTACTGCTCCAACCTACTCGCCTCAGCTCCGACGGTGGTGCCACCGCTCGCCTTGCTCATTATCCTGACTCACTTACCGGCAGGACTCAGAGAAAATACACTCTAACCTACAATCAATAGTACACGTCTTCCTCTTGTTCATTATGTAGGTCAACTATTATATATATAGAGTGTATGTATATGTAAACATGCATGGTTGTGTTTATGTATGTATGCATGTGTGAATATATATATATATATATATATATATATATATATATATATATATATATATATAATATATACCGCTGTGTATGAGAACAGTGTCGGAGCAACAGGTCGTCGTTCCACTCATACCCCCTTTCCGGGGGTACCTATGCTGACAAAGGTGCCGCGCATGCGTCGACTTCCTGGTGCCTCACGCCCCAGCTCACACAGCTACCACCCCCACCCCCATTCCCACATCGGTGTCAGCAGCACTGAGACCCCAGTTTACGAGCAACTCCGAAAGCAAATTGACACATCATTGTAAGGCGACTAGACAAAGTAGGTAGGCGGCGATTTAACAACAACAAAATATAAGCAAGCGCAATACATGTATGTTGGCAGATCAAATCTTGACTCGCCATTTCAGGAACCAGAATACTCCACGGAAGATGATGGGATGTGTGGGAGGATGGGAGGCGGGAACGAGGGTGGGGGTGTCATTGCTTTGGCAGAAATGGAAAGTGAGTTATTAGTGCAGGGGCTCCGGGCACCAGCCGATGCGTTACCTGTACGGTTTGGTAGATAATCCGATTTGCTGGTTATAATCTGGCCGGCGGTGCTGCACCATCGCTCACGTGCCTAACGCTGGGGATTAGTGGTGCAGAAAAAAACAAGCAATCTTCACCCGCCTAGGGTCAGACGTGGACTGATTAATCCCCCCTCCCCCCCCCCTCACATACAGTCGTCCCCGCCCAGCCGCGCCCCGCCCCGCCCCGCCCCGCCCCGCCCCGCCCCGCGCCTCCCCCCCCCCCGCCCCACCGCGCCCGTCCCCGCCCCGCCCCGCCCCGCCCCGCCCCGCCCGCCCCGCCCCGCTCCGCCCCGCCCCCGCCCCGCCCCGCCCCGCCCCGCGCCTCCCCCCCACCGCGCCCGTCCCCGCCCGCCCGCCCCGCCCCGCCCCGCTCGCCCGCCCCGCCCCGCGCCCTGCGCCCCCCCGCCCCGCCCCCCGCCCCGCCCCGCCCCGCCCGCCCCGCCCGCCCCGCCCGCCCCGCCCCGCCCCGCCCGCCCGCCCCGCCCCGCCCCGCCCGCCCCGCCCCGCCCGCCCCGCCCCGCCCCCACTCGGGGACTCATCTAGAGAACAGGGGTAATCTTCACTGTGGGAGTGGGACCTATTTAATAGGCGACTCGTATGCCCGGGTTATTTGAAATACTGCGTTTTGTGTGTAGACGTGTGTGTATGCTTATATATTCATGTGCGTATGGTAGTATACTTAAAGTTATATATAGGTGTGTGAGTGTATGTTTATGTATTCACATGTGTATGGTTGTATGTTTAAAGTTATATATGGTTGTATGTTTAAAGTTATATATAGCTGTGTGAGTGTATGATTATGTATGCATGTGTGTATGAATATGCTTAAATATATATTCAGGTGTGTGAGTGTATATTCAGGTGTAAATTTGTATATGCCAGCACATAGCCTGACGCTCGGCTTTACTATGATAGCACAAGTACTGGTCAGCTCAGTATCAGGATAATATGGCTGAGTGGGAAATCGGGTCATAGTGCCGGCGGCCTGGTATTCCAGTGGGGTAGCACTGTAAAGTTGTCATGAGTGCACACTGTTACAAGTTGGTACCCATCCTGATATGACATTAGATGTTTCCAGGATGTAAAACTCCATCCAATAACAACAACAAGCTATATATATGTAGTCCCATCAGTGGGTAAGAATGTGCATGTGCATACATATATATGTGTGTATGTGTGCATGCGTTGGTAGTGTCTGATCTGTGCAGCAGTGTGTGTGCGTGCGTGCGCGCGCGTGCGCGTGCGCGTGCTGCAGGTTGCGTGTGCAGCCGTATCAGCTGTCCATGCTGCATCCACGTGCATGCATTGACGTGTGTGCGCTGTGTGTAACTAAGTTAATGCACGGCCACTCTCAGTGTTTGTCAGTCACTGACGTGTGTGTTCTGTGTGTAACTAAGTTAATGCAAGGCTGTGTTCAGTGTTTGTCATGCATTGACGTGTGTGCTCGGTGTGTAACTAAGTTAATGCACGGCCGCGCTCAGTGTTTGTCATGAGTTTATGTGTGCGCGCTGTGTGTAACTAAGTTAATGCATGGCCGTGCTCAGTGTTTGTCATGCATTGACATGTGTGCGCTGTGTGTAACTAAGTTAATGTATGGCTGCGCTCAGTGTTTGTCATGCATTGATGTATGTGCACTGTGTGTAACTACGTTAATGCACGGCCGCGCTCAGTGTTTGTCATGAGTTTACGTGTGCGCGCTGTGTGTAACTAAGTTAATGCATGGCCGTGCTCAGTGTTTGTCATGCATTGATGTGTGTGCGCTCTGTGTAACTAAGTTAATGTATGGCTGTGCTCAATGTTTGTCATGCATTGATGTATGTGTGCTGTGTGTAACTAAGTTAATGCACGGCCGCACTCAGTGTTTGTCATGCATTGACGTGTGTGCATTGTGTGTAACTAAGTTAATGCACGGCCGCACTCAGTGTTTGTCATGCATGTCCCGTTGTCGGTCCGTCTGAGCTGCTCGGTGCCAGTGAAAGCCGTCCACTGGCGACTTGAGCTTATTAAAGCTGCATAGTCCGATAAAAACATCAAATTTTCAAAACCCAATCAATTATCTAGATTTTATTCTAGATGTCTAACTTAGATACTGGTGCATTTATCAAACAAGTCTCACCACATAGAAGGGACTACTGAAGTGATTTAATAGAACCTAATACTGAAAAAGCCTATGGTGTCAGAGTTATGACATGTTTGCCTAAATTAATTGTATATGCTTGCACTTCAAATATCTCAAAAGTTAGCCATTTAACATAAAAGTGACTTCAAACTAAAGTAAGGTAGATTACAATGATCAACCTAATATATGTATCTCAAAACCATCGGACTATGCAACTCTAAATGCACTGTGCCATAATGTGTCAGTCATGATAGTCGTGGCCTATGTCGGTGGCGGCGACGGTGGTGGTGATGGGTGGCTGGTTGTACAACATGAAACACCACCAGATGTGTCCCCCATAACTTGGAGATGTACACGTAATCTATGTGCCCGTTGTGGTACGGTGCATCATTTATTTATTATGGGGAAATGGCAAGTAAATGAGCTGAAGCAGCAGTTGAATTTCCATTCAACCCCCGTCGCTTCTGTCAAATTATTAATAAAATATGCTTAAGGACATTGAAATCCTTTGAAGGGCAACCTTCAGACATCCATTTTGAAATATGTTTATTGGGGTTTTCTGACTTATAATAGTTACAAAATTAATAATTATAATATACAGTAAAACCGGCCCCATCCACAGACCGACCACTCCCGTATATCGATCGATTTATTTGGGTCTCAACAATACTATTGTAACCATATTCTAACTCCCTAAACCGACCACCTCCCTAAATAGACCACTTAAAGTCGGTCCCAAGGTCGGTCGATTTAGAGAGGTTTTACTGTACTTATAGATATCATTACATAATATAAGTGAGTCTACATCTATGGAATTGTCTCCATGTACAGTTGCTAATGCATAGTCGTGCTAAGCAGTTAATTCCCGATATGAGACTTCAGCCTCGAGGAACTCTAAGTGATTATCAACCGAGGTGCAGCAGAGTACTTCTCTTGGAACATTTATACTGCCTATCATGGATAAGTCTGAATAGACTTGTTTTCACCATTAGACAGTTTGTCGATAGAAATCCCGAGCCTACACTTTTACCGACCCAAGGGATTTTTAACCTCCCACACCACATAGACATGGTATGAGAGCAACTGGCCTTTGATGACGCTGTAAGTTATGCACAGCGGTGGAAATCCAAATTGCCAGAGGTGGGGACACAGGGACTCGAACCACTGACCTTCAGATTAGGAGTATGACCTAGAAAAAAGTCAGACACTCTAACCACTCCGCCACAGAGAACACTTCAGAGACCTGAGGGTTTCGAACCTTCATATTAGTGGGGATGACCGGACGCAGTGGTCGAATAGGTAAGAGTGCAGACTTCCTGTGTTGAAGAACTACTGGCAGAGTCAAAGCAATGACATACAGAATTGATAACTGTCACTACCTAGCCTAGCGTTTGTTATTACTAGGACCAGGCAAGGACTGGTTAGCTCAGCATCAGGATAATGTGACTGAGTGGGAAATCAGATCATGGTTCTGGTTAGCTAAAAGATTCACCCGGTACTTGTAGTACACGGGTGAATGACAACGTAGTCTAAATACGGGCGAAAATAGCTTTAGTATGGAACATGAACTAGAAACTGTGGTTCCATGATCAAATGGCTACATATATTGGCACATATTTGGTGAAATGGGAGAGAATGCAAAAGGACAAGATGGCAGCCAGAGAACGCCGTCGATTTCACTTTTAAATTGCATTAAAGTATATGTTTTATTATATTTTCCAACTCAAAAGTAGCGGGTAAATATGAAGACATCTACAAAGAATAAATGTTGCTTCTTAGATTGTGAAATTAGGCTCTCATTTCATTAACCCAGTTTTTCGACCATTTTTATATAGGGTTGGTATTCACCCGTGTACTGCGAGTACCGGGTGAATCCTTTATCTCGGTGCTGGTGACCTGGTTTCCCAGTGGGACAGCACTATAAACTTGCCACAAATGTGTACTCTCACAACTCAGCACCTATCCTGATATGATCCTAGATGTTGCAGGGCGTAAAACCCCAAACAAACCAATTTTAGGGGGATATAGCTTTCATGAAATAACTTTAGCTTCCAAGTAGAACTTTCAAGTTCGAGTAGTAGAAATTGAAATTGAAATGTACTTTTAAGAAATGTCCATAATATCAAACAGCTTTTGGACTCCCCAGTTCCATCACAGGTTTATCGGACTTGACAACGATTATAATGGACATTACCATAAATGATGAGTTATCAGCATGGTCTAGAGGCATTTACTCAATATCAAGCATTTATGATGGCCATAGGCTTTAGAATCATGATTTAATAACTATAATTAGGCATCGCCCATATATGGCTGGTCGGTCTAATTTTATGAGTATTCACTTGTGCTTTCTACATATCATAGAATAGAGATTAGCATCGACTGTGTTGTCTCTTACTCAGAACTGACGTGGTGGTCGAATCGGTAAGATGTGGAAGGTGGGAGTGAGGGGGTGAAATTGCAGCCGAGTCAAACCTAGGATTCACTAAATCTATACTTGTTGCTACCTAGATTAACACTCAGCATTGCTAGGACAGGGCAAGGAGTGGTTAGCTCAGTATCAGAATAATGTGACTGAATGGGATATTAGGTCATAGTACCAGCAGCGTTGTATCCCAGCAGGGCAGCATTATAAATGTCAACATTAGTGCACACTGTCACATGTTGGTACCCATCGTGATATGACCTTAGATGTTGCTAGAAATTTTGTTAAACGAAAGAAACAAACAAATCTCTAACTCGATCCTCCTCAAGCTCTGCTCAAACATCCACTGTGTGCTTAGTGCATGGCTTGGTGCAACCCACCCCCACGCCCACCCCCACCCCCACCCCCACTGTCCCAAGAAGTGTGCTTGTTATTATTTAAACTGTGAATCACCCACAAGGTGCCACCAAACACCAGTGTCTCAAGTGTTTGACTGCATCATCTGTTCCTCAGATGCAGAGAGCCAAGTGTTGGATATTGCTACTGTGTACGTCTGGTACGGGATATGGAAACACCTGCTAATAGATACTGAGCATCCTAAAGAAGCTTCTAGGTGTGACCTTCAGGTTCTGGTTTTGAGGTTTTGAGTTTTTGACATTTTCTGAGATAAAATATATTAGGTTGATTGCTATTATCTACCTTACTTTAGTTTGAAGTAGATTTGATGTAAAGTGGTTAACTTGGGAGATATTTGAAGTGTAACTATGCCAAATTAATGTTGGTGTACTTATCAAAATGCTGACCCCATATGCTTCAGCAGTAACAGTTTTTTTTATTAAATTGACTTAGTACGCCCTTCTGTGCTGCAACAAGTACTTAATAAATATGCTAGTATCTAAGTTGGAAGTATGGATTCAAATCCAGATGAGTGTTTTGCTTTCGAAAATGTTCTTCTTTTATCGGACTATGCAATTTGAAAACGAGCTAACTGTTTGGGGTGTTGTGAGTTGGGTATTGAATAACAACAGATTGTCATTCAACTTGATAGTAATATTGATCGTTTATGTCAATAGCCTAAAGGACTACACATGTCGATATTGTCTTCTGTCACGGGTAAGTTTCACAAGGAATTATGAAAGGCCCAGGTGCAAAAACCGACAAACGCCATCCGGGTCGAAAAATGAAACCATGACTACCACATTTGAGCCAAAGCTGCCATCATTCTGATAAAGCTGCGACATCCCATATATAGTGCCCTACTCAATATGAAATTGATAGACTTTAACTAGATAGCCTAGCAATAGATATCTATTTTACAGAAAACAACTAAAATAGATTTGCCGGTTTTTGTACCTGAAAGCTCCATATATATGTTGTATCATGGATACCGTGTGTGGGGGCAGGAAGTGAAGAACTAGGAACTGGAATTTGATGAATAAGTTTGAGTAACAATACCAATATTTGGCTTACTAATTCCAAGGAATTTGAATTATATTTTTCAGAGCGAAAGAATACTTTAAATAATATAATGTAATGTAAATGGCCGAAAGACCAGTGACTCGCCGCTGAAAACAAAGTATGCTCTGATGAATAAACTGTTTATCAAAATATAAAATGGTAATATTACAAAATGAACTCGGAGTCCAGGTAGAGCTGCATGGATATAACATTATAGAACCGGCACAGTCCACGTCCAGAGCCAGGTTACCCCTGTGTTTGTGTCAATAAACTATTTACTGCATGTCCTATTTGCATAATGTTGAAAAGCACGCTATGCTTTAACACCAGTGATATACCTGAATAGATGAGCTGCCTAGATGATGGTTTCCCAAAACTATGCTGGTCACACTCCATCGGTGACTCCTCACTATTTCACTTTACCGGTTGATTATATGCAAACTTAAAATCGCATAGTCTGATAAAATCATCCAATTTTCAAAACCAAAACAATTATCTAGATTTGATCCGACATATCCTACTAAGATACCGATGCAGTTATTCAGCATTTGTTCCCACATAGAAGGGAATGCTGAGTCAATTTAATAGAATCTATTACTGCTGAACCCTATGGTGTCAGAGTTTTGCAAAGTAATGTTGTATGTTTGCAATTTAAATATCTCCAAAGTGAGCCTATTCAAATCAAAGTTGCTTCAAGCTAAAGTAAGGTAGATTATATCCACCCACCTAATATATTTATATAAAAAGAAATGACAGAAATTAAAAGCTATCGGACTATACAACTTTAATCCTCTATGAGTGCATTCTATGCAAACTATTTACCGGACTCAGGACCGACAATTACCCCTTGTCCATTTAGTGTTATTCACAGCAGTATGTTCTCCTTATTTGCGGTCCTTCTAATGTTACCTTCACCACATGGAAGGAAGATGACAAACACCCGACCCGTGAGCGGAATACTAATCCACCTACCTACCTGAATGCAAATACCACAGTTGTTTTCTCAAAAAACAAAATGCAATTAAATATAATAGATGCTGAACGTGGGATTGGCCCATCCCATAATGTTGGCTTGCACAATGCAGCTATGGGACTGTGTGTGTGTAGAGGCCTTCCTCCATTGTAGTGGAACCAGTCGGGATATTATCTCCTTGGTTAAAGGCTTGCATTGAGAATCTTTGACAGCAGCAGTCAACGATGACATGCTTTGAGAAGCACTGGACCGTGACGGCGCTCCGTTCAGGCACGTTCACACTGATATACAGAGGCTGTTGTTGTCAAGATGTGGGACACTTTGACATTAGGTTTACTATGTGGTATTCACATAGAATATAAGGTATTTTATTAGCCTTGCTGACGAGCCTAGTAATATCACGATGATCTACAAGGTTCCTCCGAAAGTACATAGATCTATGAGAGTGTGTATACATACATATGTGTGCATGTGTGGACGTGTGTATGTGCGTATGTGTGCATGTGTATATGTGTGTATGCTCGTATGTGCATATGTTTGGTTGTTTGGTTGTTTGTTGTTTGTTGTTGCTTTATGTCCTAGCAACATCTAGGATCATATTCTGTCTGTAAGGAATTTGTATGCATTTATTGTATCACCTCAGTTTATTGTAAACATACCTTGCAGAGAGTTAAAATAAAAGAATTGATATCAGGGCGGGTATCAACTTGTGACAGTGCGCACTCATGGCGACTTTATAGTGCTGCCCCACTGGGAAATCAGGCCACTATCACCGTGACCCAATATTCGACACAGTCAGATTATCTTAATATGGTGCTAACCAGTCCTTGTTCTATCCTATTAATGCCGAGCACCAGGCTAGTAGTGATAAGTATCAATTTTATAAGTCATTGGTTTCACTTGGCTGGGATTGCAACTCCTGACCATGCGCAGAGGAAGCCTGCGCTCTACCAATTCGGCCACCACATCCAGTATATAGGTTCATAGGTATATATTTAAGTAGGTATATAGGTATGTATATATATATATATATATATTATACTTATACATATATGCGTATGTACGTATATACCCATGTATACCAGGGCAGGTCTTGGATTGGGTCAGTTCGATTTCTAGTTAGGGCAAAGTGTAGGACAAGTTAAGCACACAATCGTAGCTTGAACTAGATCCCTGATGAACGGGAGGATCCCATTAATATTTCACAATGGTTGTCGTATACAAATGCTTCTAGATTTGAGGTTTGTCCACACGTGTGCTTGTGTGTATTACCTATAAATGCATAACTGTTCAGAAATCACGACATTCACATTCGAATGGATGGTGCATGGAAATGTTTAGTTCATCTGTGCCTACACACATACCACTACGTGTATATTACTAGCATATACCAGCTACTGAGAACGGCACACGGGCGTGTTGAGTGTCAAAAACACCCGGCGGTGGCGCTAGTGTCAGACTTTATCTGTGGGGGCAGTGGTACATAATCGCGGTACGGCGCACACTCAGAAAGATATATAACACTTACAGCGAACTATTTATATTTGCAGAATAAATTATACAGCATACACACATTTATAACATTCGCAACTTTGTCATAAGGATGAAACAAAGTGTGTGTTGAACGGTGAGCATTCGAATTAATGGTGCATGTATTTGTTATATGTATATATGTGTGTGTGTATATATATATATATATATATATATATATGTATATATATATTTATATATATGTATTTACATATATATATATATATATATATATATATATACATATTTGGAGGAGGTGATTAGTGCTTAGAAATTGAACATTTTGATATATCATTATCCGGAAGCCATCACTGGTACACCAATGCATGCATAAATGAGCACAGTTATTTTCTGACTACACTACACCATTAGACTTAAGGTACACCGAGCGGGACCATCCACTTTAAAATTCATGACCATCCGATATATGCCTTACCTACAGTCAACTTTAAATAAATATATATTATTATGACACGTTTGACAGGTGCCCGAGAATGTAGTATCTCCGACACTCCCAGGCTTATAGTATTGGTGTGCATCAGTATATGCAATACATATGGTATGCGTCATGATTCCATTATGGTCTCTCAGCACTGACCAACAACAGATCGTAGTCATATTACTAAATCTAACAGTTGTTTCATGTATGTGTTATATAATTTAAATATTAAATAATTATGGCACAAATAAGTAAGTAAATAAATAAATATGCTTTCTTTTAAATGAAGCATTGCCTCAACGTGGTTCCTGCCCCTGCTGATATTTTAAATGCCATCCTTTTCTATGATAATTATTACAAAATTCAAGAATCCAAGCTAAGCATATATATCCATGATGTTCCTTGATGGATGCAGTTAATAGAGAAGTAAGCATCCCGTGTGTGTCTTCCAATCCACATGTGACACCAATTCTGACTGGGTAGTCCTAGGAGATGCAACTGGACTGTGGTGGCTAGAGGCATGACTCAATAGTAATAAGAGAAGTACTAAAACCGAATAAATTGCCCAATCAAGTTAATGAGCCGGCGAGCAGCAATCACTGTCACCACGGTAAACACATGTGAGCAAGTGCCATTAAAATAAAAAGCATATCAAACGTGTCACTGCTTCTATAGTTGGTGTATCTTTCATGTAATTCAGCTAAATAGGATCGGTGGCATTAGAACAGGGAAGCAGAACATGGTCCATAGTTATATTTCATCTCTACTATTCCGTCTTCTAAATTACGTAGAAATCGTGAGTGTTCCACCAAACTGACCTACCTATTGTTATTTGTGTATGTAGAGGCGAGATCAAATCTAGGTCATAACTTAAACTCAAATGATAATAACAAGCTGTCAGCCAGTTTTAGCTTCGTATACCTATAAAGGGTTAAGCATTCATCATGATTGTCAACATAATTTAGTTGGTAGGGGTGGTTTGTTTGTGTGTGTGGGGGGGGAGGCGAGTTGAGGGGGGGGGGGGGGGTTGTGACCATATTCCAGTGTTATGCAGCTTTCAGTTATAAGAAAATGACACGAGTATCGATTTACGTCTGACACCGTGTGGCCCGTGTGGAGGAATGCACAGGACCTGTAACCAGGTCTCATTCAATTACGTAAATAAACCGCACTATAACGTAAGCACATCACAACATGATGCATCCCTGGAATCAGATCCTTGGGTTGTGGACGCGCCGTCGTGGCAGCGCGGGAAACCGCTGACTGGCAAACGCATGAAGGAATGTCGTCCGCTAACAATAACAGCATTCTTCCATTTTTGTCCCGGTGTCGCAGTTTCAGCGCCCGGTCAGTTTCCACCGCCCGTATAGACTCAAACTCAAGGCATTGTCAATGGTCGTGAGCAATCTTCATACAGAAAATACAGCAAAAGTGAAATATCTCTAAAACTACACCACCTATTAACAAATCACTTGGTACACATATAGAAAACATCTTTACCAAAAAGACTGTATTAAATTTATAAGGTTAGGGTTCTTGATTTGTATTAATTTTGAATAAAACTAAGGTTTTGCACTGCGTGTACCGTCAAACTCAAGGCATTGTCAATGGTCGCTAGCAATCTTCATACAGAAAATACAGGAAAAGTGATATATCTCTAAAACCACACCACCTAGAAACAAATCGCTTTGTACACATGTAGAAAACATCTTTACCAAAAACATTATATTAAATTTATAAGGTTAGTGACGATGATGTTAGATTTTGACGCATGCGCATGAAACTGACAGGCAGCTGAAACTGACCGGGCTCTGAAACTGCGACACCGGCCAAATAGTAGTTCCTCTCTTCGTGCACTGTGCAATGTTGGGAGGAAACGTCGACTAACCCACCGTTGTTTGCTTAGCGAATCATTCATTTATAATTGTAGGGTGCATAGCAATGGGTGTTGCCTCTTGTACAATTACATAGACATTACAGGGTACACAAAGGGGTTGGTGTTATGCTCTGTTTCTCAATATTTAGTTTACCTTCAACTAATTTCGTAGGGATGTGCTAAAATGAACCCCGTGACACATATTACTAGATATGTAGGGACATTAGTTCGTGTGGTAAGTCTTTCTGCACACACATATAGATGTGATGTATAAAACAGTATACAAGTATAAATGCTAAGGGAACATACTCCTCCATCAGCGCATTGGTGGAGTGCCCCGCCCCAACTGTCGGGGAGTTGTATACAGGTGACCAGCCTCGCGCCACACACACTGGAGGAATTTTTTCATATATATAGATAGATAGGGAGAGAGAGGAGGGGGGGGGGCGAAAACTTGTTGTCTTCGGTAATAATCAAGGAGTCGTGTCTCAGCATCCTCCACGCCCATCTGCCACTGCCTGGCATGGACATGGCAACAGGGTGGCAAGTATTGTTTTCCTTATCTAAGCATACTGCCTTATGTGTAATACATAGCACAGCATAGTTATAGAATAGTATAGCATAGTATAGTTTTGTTTGTTTGTTTGTTGTTGTTTTACATCCTAGCAACATCTAAGGTCATATCAGGACAGGTACCGACTTGTGACAGTGCGCACTCATGGCAACTTTATAGTGCTGTCCCACTGGGAAACCAGGCCGCCAGCACCATGACCTGGTATCCCACTCAGTCACATTATCC
Source organism: Branchipolynoe longqiensis (assembly GCA_030323885.1). Taxonomy (NCBI): domain Eukaryota; kingdom Metazoa; phylum Annelida; class Polychaeta; order Phyllodocida; family Polynoidae; genus Branchipolynoe; species Branchipolynoe longqiensis. Next base: position 106,378,947 of record CM059187.1, on the reverse strand, counting down.
TGACACTGAGCACACCAGTCCTTGCCCTATCCTAATAATGCCGAGCACCTGGCTAGGAAGCGACAAGTATCAATTTTAAAGTCATTGGTTTGACTCGACCGGGACTCGAACCCACGACCCCACGATCTACCAGCACGGGAGACGGACGCTGTAACTCATTCGGCCATCCCGTCTGGTCCATAGTATAGTATAGTATACCATAGCATAGTATAGTATAGCATACCATACCATGGCATGGCATGGCATGGCATGGTATAGGATGGCATGGCATGGCATAATATAGTATAGTAATTAGTATAGAAAAGTATAATACAGTATGGTATGAAATGGTATAGTATGGTATGGTATGGTATGGTATGGTATGGTATGGTCGTATCACCAATCGCAGCTTCACACATTTGAGAGCTCTTTAGGTGCAACTATCCATATGGGTGCATCGGTTTTATATGTACATGCATGTTGTACCTGAGTCATCAGTATAATAGCCCATTTCAGAGTACTGTGTCGAAATCTAGTTCATGCATCTTTCATGTTATTCAGCAAAATGATTGTTAAATATGCAAATATTCTGTCGCGATGATACCTGCAACGGGTATTTATAGATATATATATATATATATATATATATGTGTGTGTGCATATATGTGCATATATGTACTAATATAATACTAATAGATATGTAGATATCTAGATATAGGCGTGTCGTCCCATATATATGAATAATTCCTCACATCCAGTTACAAACAGGTGTAGAGATACAATCTGCATTATGATATCTTATTTCAATCTACGTGGAGTGGTATATCCATTTATGTTTTATTTCTTTTATGATGTGTGTGTCGGTTTTGTTGCTTTTGTCCGATTCTTTTGTGAGGGAGGTGTAATACCACAAAGTCGATACTCTACTGTGGCATATTAAAAAGGTGGCCAAACAAATGGATGGAAGTGTCTGCGTTTTTACCGTGCTCAGTGTAGGCGACATATATTTGCAACAAATTGCATTTGTAACAAACAATACCTTGTTATATTCCGATTTTAAGCTGCATAGTTCGATGAAGCATCAACTTTTCAAAACCAAAACAATTATCTAGATTTTAGTCTACATATCTAACTTAGATAGTGATGCATTTATTCATCATTTCTTGCCATATTGAAGGGAATATTGAGCCAATTTAATAGAAGCTGTCACTGCAGAAACCTATAGTGTCAGCGTTTTGGCCTGCCTGCCAAAATTAATTTGACATGTTTACACTTCAAATATTTCAACGGTTAACCATTTAAAATATAAATTACTTCAAAGTAAAGTAAGGTGGATTATAACAATCAATTTAATATATTTATCTAAAAATAATGACAGAAACTCAAAACCATCGGACTGTGCAACTTTAAATTAAATTAAAAGGTGTGTTGTCCCATGGTGAGAATACTGCGCAAGCGTTAAGATTTGATGTATGACACATCTTCTCGTGTACAGAAGACCACATGGATTGGCTGAATGAGTTCAACATCCGCCTCCCATTTTAGTAGGTTATGGGATTTGAACCCCCTGTTTCAAACTCTGGCGCAGTCAAACCAATAATGTAACCACAAATGTTACTACTTAGCCTGACATTCAGCATTATTGGGATAGGGCCAGGAGCAATGGAATGGGCAAGATCAATTGTCCATGATTGAAATGTCCTCTGCTGTCCACACAGAGTATTTACACTTTGTGTAACAAAATATTGTGTTATGCTAGGTACACACCTACCGTTTTTCCGCACCCACCTACCGTATTCGATCAAAAATTGCCCAAAAGTCTTGAGGTGTGCACTCCCCTAGCACACCTACCGATTGCGATTCGCGACTTAAAACTCAATTTTAGGGCTAAAAGTGCCTCCTTATGATTGCGATTCGCGATTCGAAAAATGAATCGGCCTGTTTTCAGTTTTAAGCGGGTCGGGTCGGGTCGGGTCGCGAGTTTTAGTGCGCGAGTCGTAAACGGTAGGTGTGTACCTAGCATTACACCTACAGAAATCCAATTGTAACAGGCATTAGCAAGGCTCTGCTAGATAGTAGCTTAACCAGGCAGATGCGTATCTGTTCACATTGATATAACAAATAATATAACGTATATAGTATGCAATATGTGCCATTACATATATATTATATATTGTTTAATAATACATACCAATACACAATAATATATAATAACATATAATATGCAAAGGTATGTAATATATTCTATATTATATTCTATATTTTATATACTATATATTATATTCCATATCATATATGTTATATCCAGAACATCTATGCATATAGTATGTACTTTTCAGATTTGCGTATAAATTAAAGAGAACATTGCACATTATCATGTGCACTTAATAATGAAGCCAACATCACTGGCATGTATAATCTTGATGGATTTCTTAAACTTATTCATTTGCTGATTCATAACAATAAATATGATGAAAGTTGTGTAGACCTACTGCTATGTGATGGTGCTCGTCGGTAACTGTCCCCGTGAACGTGTTATCCTCACAACGTCAAACTGCTGCCCTAGCCTGTCACCTCCTGTCCCCGCCACTACCGCCCTTCTACTATCCCCCAGTTAACATCCACTCCTGCCGGGGCACACGGGTCGCCACATGCCGCACTATACACGCGTCGTTGGTTAAACTGAGATGTGGGCTCAATGCTAGGTCAGTAGAGCCTGTGCCACTATCAAATCATACACAAGGATATATATAGGGGGGGCCTATATATGTATGTCAAAATATATGTCTGCATACATATACCATGCCCATGGAGTGCGAGGGGTGGTGCATTATGATTGTTATTTGTTTGTGCTTGGTCGTGTGACCTAGATTTAATTTCATGCCTGAGATAATCCGACGTCCCTCGGCGATACATATCAATGTGTCCTATATAAGATGGGGCGTTATGCTTGACCTAACTACAGCCTACGTTGAAACTTGAAAGGACCCACGTGTGCAATGCCACATCTCACTGTCTCATTAGCCGTGTTCACACACGGGCGTTAAGTCGCCTCAACTAGTTTGCCTTGTCTAGTTCCGCTCACATTCGCCATGTGGATGCGACGCTGAAGCGGATTAGGGCTGAGTCGATTCATCTAGTTTGCCTCAAGTAAACCACGTCGTGAGGTAGTATATATGAAGCGAACTAGCTTAAGTCGGCCCATCTTGCTTGTGTGGATGATAGCGGCTTAGATGAGCCGGATTAAGGACGTCACACGCATGCGCAGTTGAGACCTTAGTTTGTTGACTTTCCGGTCGATCAAAAGCTCATATTATATAATTTGGTCTATGAAACCGCTAACTGTGCACAGATATTTTTTTCATCATATATTTTTAGGTTTTCACTGCCCAGCAGAAGCTTTGACCGTTCCAAAACAATAGGACTCAGTCTATACATATCTAGGTCGAACCCACACTCTCTCGTGGCGACGTCGACTAACCGAAACTGATGCTGGTTAGTATGGACTTGCTCATGCGCAGATATTGATTTCCGCCTTAAACCACCTCAAGTACTGCGTGTGTGAACACGACACACTTTCACGCCTAGTTCACCTCATCTAGTTCGCCTTATCTAGTTTGGCCTAAAGTTGTGGGTGTGAACATGGCTATTGACTGGTGTTGTGTATTGCTGGGTGGACCTAAGTATATATATATATATATATATATATATATATATACATATATATATATGTGTAAGGAATTATATAGATATATATATATATGTATAGATATATATATATATATATAGATGTATATATTGATATATAGATATATATATGTATATATGTATATATATATATAGAAACGAGTCACTGGTATGTTCTTAATTGTTCCACATTCCACGAAAATTATCAGACGGAGTGGCCGAAAAAGTTGAGTGCCCACCGTGTTGATAGATCGTTGGTATTGAATCCTAGCCGAGTCAAACCCATGACTTTAAAATTGATACTTGTTGCTACCTAACCTAGAGTTTGGCATTACTAGGATAGGGCAAGGAGCAGTGGAATGAAGAAGACCAATTGCCCCCCAATAAAATTTCCCCTGCTCAATCAAGTAATATACAAAACAACTATGCTTAAGATTTATTGATGTGCTGTTTTTGGTTGGAAATATAATGTACCAGAGTATTTACTTCATAAATAAACTGTAATACTATTCGTAGTATGTATCTATCATACTAGTATTTCATTCCAGCATTAATGCTTGATTACTACCTTTATTCTGAAATCTGGAGAAACAAATCTTAATTCCGAAACACAACTGGCCCCACGGATTTCTGACAAGGGAATGTGGGCCTACAGTGTTTTGAAACATCCCAAATATCCATTTAGTTAAAATATGCCTATATTTAGTGATGGCTGTCTGCCACCTCACAAGGACTATTTGTTGTTATTTAGTCACATATGTGTGTATTTACAAAGACCCTATAATACTAAGACGGCTCACTCAGCCTGTACTGTGTAATCAAAATGATCAAACCTACCACTTGGTGCACTGGCTGTTCTCTTGTTTAAACAGTTTCTATATTATATATATAAATGTATATATGAATGTGAAAGATGTGTGATAATGGTGATGATGATGATGATGCTGATGATGATGTGTATTTATTCATAGCAATTTCATATTGATGTGTATTCATATTTACCTATCTCATGTATAATATAATTGTATGTGTTTACATGTGAAACACCAACCAGCAGCCGGGCTGATCAAACCCACCACAAGGTGGCACTGTGAAATTTACATTACCATGGGAGAGATAGGGAGTGAGCCGTCTTAGTATTATAGGGTCTTTGGTATTTAGTCACTCTACCGGCGTTAAGGATGACCTTTTACATTCCCTTTCAAACACTCTTCCGCCCACCACGTCTTATTCTGTCCGCATAGGCATGGCGTGCTATGCAACATGAACCCTGAGCGTGAGCCTTGAAAAGCCACTGGTATTTGCTGATAAATATAGATACATCTCTTTGGTACACCAACACGCCTAAGTGGGGTGCGCTGAAATTTAGCAGATCTAATCCATGAGGTGTGAGGTGAGATCGTGGTAGCAAATAGCAGAACAGCCAGTACTATAGATGTGGCTACTAATACTATTAACGCGGTAATTATTTAGAAGATGGACAATTGGTTGAGTTTGTGAAAGTACAATGTCTGAACACTTTGACTTCTGGATACTGAATGGTTTATTCCCGTCCAGGGCTCACTGAACCACTGGCTAAACTTTCCATGACGTCATCTCATTAGCATATTTACATACGTGTCTAGACGTCTATTACGCATATATCACATCCCCCCTTCAAAGTATTTCTGAAACATGCAATGTTTTAAAATGACCATCACTATATATATACATACCCAGTAAAATGAACATTACAATAATAAAAACATATATGTGCACTTAGCTTGATGCGCGAGAAGGAAGAACAGAGGCGGAGGTGGGAAAACTGAGGCGTTTATTGTGACGCCTCGGGCAACATACAGAGAAACAGTGAGAATAACAATAAATGACAAAGTAAGGTACAAACAGGGTAACTGAGGAGGTACAGAGCAATACAGGGGGCTCATGAGGAGCAGGGGGCTCGCGAGGAGCAAAGAGTCAGGGGCTCATGAGGAGCAGAGGATAAATAGTGAGGGGCTCATAAGGAGCAGTGTCAGAGTTGGTAGAGGGGGGGCCGAGGAGCCCTCCGCCGCAGAGGGGGGAGGGTAGAGGAGGGAGAGTTGGGTGGGTGGGTGGAGAAGAAAAAGGGCAGAGAGCTGGAAGGCGGCTGGAGGCTGAGTGCCTGAGGGAGGCCGGCGGGCGGGCTTATAAGGGGGGAAGTGAGCAGAGGCAGGAGGGGGGTGAGTCGCTCAGGGGGGAGGTGAGCAGTGGCAGGGGTGAGTCGCTCAGGGGTGGGGGGAGGTGAGCAGTGGCAGGAGGGGGGGGGTGAGTCGCTCAGGGCCGGGTGAGTCGCTCTCCCTCCCCTCGCATCAAACGAAATGCTTCGCATTACGACCGATGCGCGAGAAGGAAGAACAGAGGCGGAGGTGGGAAAACTGAGGCGTTTATTGTGACGCCTCGGGCAACATACAGAGAAACAGTGAGAATAACAATAAATGACAAAGTAAGGTACAAACAGGGTAACTGAGGAGGTAAACAGGCTGAGGAGGCACAGAGCAATACAGGGGGCTCATGAGGAGCAGGGGGCTCGCGAGGAGCAAAGAGTCAGGGGCTCATGAGGAGCAGAGGATAAATAGTGAGGGGCTCATAAGGAGCAGTGTCAGAGTTGGTAGAGGGGGGGCCGAGGAGCCCTCCGCCAAAGAGTAAGGAGAGGGCTCGAGGCACGCCCGAGGCGGGGGCGCGGGGCGCCCGAGGCGGGGCCCGGAGAGGCAGGCCTGGATGAGAGGAGGGTCCGGGGTCTAGGTGGAGGGGGAGCGGGCGGCCAAAAAAGAAGGGTAGGCCCGATCCTGAGGGCTGGGGGAGGAGGTCCGGCGAGGGTCGAGCCGGGGGGCCGCGAACTCCTCAGGGCTGGGCTGGGTGGGGTCGGGCGGCTTCATGAAGGCGGTGTCGTGAAGGTCGGAGCCGTGGAGGCCGGTGGCTGGGCTGTCTGGGGGGGGGGTCTCCCGTGAGGCTGGGCTGAGTCGTCTGAGGTGTGAGGTGCGGGGTGATGATCCTCGGCTTCGTCTGGGCGGCGTTTCGATCGGTGTTCGCTGGGGGACCGTCGGTGGGCGTTGCGGGGCTGTCGGGAATGGTGGGGGTGGGGCGCCGGGCTATGCCCCCCGGGCCAACCGGGGGGAGGCCGGCGGATCAAAAATCCGCCGAGGTGGCGGGGGTCTGGCGCTCACGGGCTTGCTTGGTGCGGCATGCGGCCTCGCTGTGCATTGTTAATATGCGCCGGACGTTGGCGCAATATGCACATACGTGCCGGTGCCTGTTTCCCACCTCGCCGTGAGCCTCTCCGAGGGGTGCCCGATCGCACGAGGTGGGATCGCGGTTCCAAGCGGGGCAGGGAGCCCCGTGAGCGTGCCTATCGTAGGCGGTGCGGGTGTCGACTTGCTGCCGGGGCAAGTGTGCGCCTCGGGCCCCCTCGTCGCCTCGGGGAGCTGGTGTTGGCGGGGTGGTGGGCGTGGTGAGGGAGTCGAGCCTGACCGCGTTGAGGGCCACAGGGTCATGCCACCCCTGGGGGAGCCTTCCGTCCGCGATCCAGGAAAATATGGTCTCTGAGTACTGGCGGACGGTCGGCCAGGGGTGGATGAGGATGTCCCTCATGACGGTGAGGTGGTGGTGGTGTAGGCCCTGGAGGGAGTGGGCCGGGAAGGCAGGGTGGTTCACCAGTGAGAGGAGGGCGAGGCTATACTCGTCCCTGGTCGCCTCCCCGAGTTTAACCGCCTTGCGCCCCGGACCCCTCTCCACAAGATCAGAAGGAAAAACATAGTCAGCAGGAATACCTCGGCGCCGTACGGTGTGCTGCGCCTCGGCGGATGCGAGGATGTCGCGGACTGCGTCGGCCGCGGAGGTGGGGGTGTGCTCCGCGGGATGCTGGCGGTAGGTGGGCGGCGCTGTCGGTGTCGAGCTGGCGTGTACGCGGGAGTACTGCTCGTACTCCGGGTGTAGGCCTCCGGGCCGCGTCGCCTGAGGTGGAGGCGGCGGCCGGCTCCCGGGTGCGGCGTGCGCCCGAGGGGCCAGGGCGGGCGCCAGGCTGTATGCGGGCTCCTGCCGTGGCGCGGGTGCAGGCTCCTCGGGAGCCCCTCGGGCGATCCCCGTCTCGACGGCCTCCACGCGGCAAGTGAGGCGGTTGATGGACTCGATGAGGAGGGCGATCTCGCTGCTGGCGTGGCCCGAGGGTGCTGCGGGCGAGGACGGGGCCGTGGAGGGGAGGGATCCCCCCGGGGAGCCCGAGGACGGCCCGGGTGTGGCCATACCGGAGATCTTGGCTGCTTTCCGGCTCTTGCCTTTTCCGCGTCCGGGCATGGTGGAGGTCGGCAGAGGTGCAGCGGTCCGAGGAGAAGGAATGCCAAAGTAGAAGAAAAAGGGCAGAGAGCTGGAAGGCGGCTGGAGGCTGAGTGCCTGAGGGAGGCCGGCGGGCGGCCTTATAAGGGGGGAAGTGAGCAGAGGCAGGAGGGGGGTGAGTCGCTCAGGGGGGAGGTGAGCAGTGGCAGGGGTGAGTCGCTCAGGGGTGGGGGGAGGTGAGCAGTGGCAGGAGGGGGGGGTGAGTCGCTCAGGGCCGGGTGAGTCGCTCTCCCTCCCCTCGCATCAAACGAAATGCTTCGCATTACGACCAAACCACAGGTTCTAGCGAATGTCTGAGCACACTATGGCACTGAAGTCCTCTGACTGTCCATATGATATATCGTCCATTATATTACAACACATGCCAAATGCAGCTGAAAAATACAATACTTAAGCCTAACATGCACATGTGTTCATGTGTATACATTCAACGTGACTGACTCACTACAGGTCTAACCTGCTCGCCGGCCAGATCACCTGACCTGACCTACTTAGATTAGCCACACTGTTTACATTTGGCAGCGACGCTGACCTACTTTGTGTCTGCTCGACTGGTTCGGGCTGCCCCCCCTCGGCCGCCCTTATAATCTGAACCCTGTTCCTGTACAACATATTCCCCACCTCATTTCAAATCTGATATTCTCTCCCTGAGACACCTGTAGGACCTAAAATTACTCCTTTTTCCCAATCTGCTGCATTATTCTTGTCCTTTACCTTGTCCCCAACTCTCATAGGCTTGTGCGGCCTACCGCATTTCTTGTCATGAAACACTTTCTGGCTTTGTTGTCTTTTCGCTGTCTGTACTTTCTTCGGATTTTTTTTTTCGGTATCAAGATTTCTTCCGCCATCGGCAACCTCCCTCTCAGCCTTCTGCTCATGAGCAGCTGAGCCGGAAATGCATTCAAGACGGGCAATGGAGTGTTTCGATAGTTTAACAAAGCTAACTGAAAGTCTGTATTTGTTTTTCGCATTTCTTCAACATGTCCTTTACCGTTTGCACAAACCTCTCCCCCTGGCCATTGCTTCATGGATATTGCGGACTGGAATACAAGGCTTTAAGACCATAATGTTGTGCAAACTCCCTGTACTCATTGCTCTTAAATTGCGGACCATTGTCCGAAATGACCTGACTAGGAATACCATGCCTAGTAAAATTATCCTTCATTGCCTCAATGACTGTGACAGACGACTTATCACTCAACAACATTACCTCTGGATACTTTGTGTAATAATCGACAGTTATAAGGTAATTTTTATGGTTTAATTCAAACAAGTCTGCTGCTATTTTGTCATACGGCTGACAGGCTATCGGGTGGCTTATCAACGGCTCATTATGCAAATTTATCCGGTTGTTCTGCCAAGTGTCACACTAACCGACTTTTTCCTCAATTTGTTTGTTTATGTTAGGCCAGAACATGCAGCCTCGCGCTAGCTGCTTGGATTTTGTCACGCCAAAGTGCATTTCGTGTAACGCCTCAATCATTTCCCCGTGTAAACCCGGAGGTACCACCACCCGATTGCCTTTCATGACTAGATTGTTTTCTACCGTTAACTCATCTTTGTGTGGGATGTACTGTCTGATACCCCTGTCACACTACGACGTAACGAGCGAACGTGAGCCTAACGTGCACGTACGTTGGGTTACGTTATGATGACGTCAGAATGACGTTAGACTGACGTCGAGCTACGTCACATTACGTCGTGTTACGTCGAGTTACGTCGAGGTTTTGGACATGTTCAAAACTTTCGACGTACCTCGAACATAAAGGTTGAATGATGGTTTGTTTGTTTGTTTGTTGTTGTTTTATGTCCTAGCAACATCTAAGGTCATATCAGGATGGGTATATGGAATGATGGTATCACTACGCTTTACCGACGTTACGCTCTCGTCCACTACGCTACATCCATGTTCAACTTGTGCCCAAATTTGCATACTACGTCGAGAAGTTCAACGTTTTTCACGTTCTCCCTACGCTGACGTCGTCACGTCGTAGTGTGACAGCCCCATAAGGCACGGCGGTCTCTGTATGGGTGTAGTGTCCCACCCATCTTCAATGTGTGCGATTGTCATTTACATGGATACGTCTTTTTCATAATCTCTGACAATTTTACTTAACAAGCTTGACAATTGCATGTCCACTGCGGCAACACAGAACGTGTCATCGAAAAGGCTATCATGACCTACATTAGCCTTATGTGCTCTGGACAATGTGTCTGCAAAAAACATCAGAGAACCCTTCACATGTCACAGTTGAATATTGTAGTTTTGCAAACGCATTCGCATTCTCTGCATTTTGGCCGAAAGTGTGTGAATCAGTTTTTGCATTATCGCCACCAATGGCTTGTGGTCCGTTTGAATTTGAACCTCCTTGCCAAAGATATAGTCATGAAATCTCTGGCATCCAAAACATATGGCGAGCATTTCTTTTTCTATCTTGGCATAACCATACTGCACTGAATTGAGCGCACGAAATGTGAGTGCGATTGGCTTGTTTTCTTGCATTAACACAGCACCTAGACCTGACTGACAGGCATCTAATGACAATGGGTTTGTTTACATTATAATAAGACAACACAGGAGCAGTTCTCAACTTCTCCTTCAACTTATCAAAAGCACCCTGCTGTTCGGTTTGCCAGTGCCACGCTACATCCTTACTGAGGAGCGTGCACAGTGGTTTGGCAATCTCGGACATGTTAGGTATGAACTTGTGCACATACCCAACCATGCCCAGGAACCTTTGGATGCCTTGTTTGTCGCGTGGCTCTGGCATGTCTACGATTGCTTGTATTCTGTCTGGATCAGGCTTCACACCCTGCTGGGTAAGTTGATGACCTACATACTTTACTGTAGTTTTGCATAGCAAAGATTTTTTCTTGTTTAACTTGAGATTTACCGACCTAGCTCTGTCCACCACGGCCTTGAGCCTCTCGTTGTGTTCCTCAACTGTTGACCCATATACCAAAATGTCGTCTGTGACTCTCCCGATACCGGGTAGGTCGCCCATGACATGGTGCATTTCCTGAATAAAAATGTCACCGGCTGTTTTGATGCCAAAAGGCAGACGGGTGTACCTGTACCGGTCCCACGGAGTGTTAAACGTGCACAGACACGAACTTTCTTCATCTAACTCTATTTGGAAATGTTTGTCGACATGGCAGAGGGCACCTCGTCAACCCGCACCAGCAGGTTCAATGTCACACAAGCCTGTTTCCCCAAAATAGGCTGATAGTTCCGCACCACTTGGAACCTGAAGTTTCTGCCATTCACGTTGACCGACGCCTCACTGTCAGGAGTGATCCGATTTCCCGAGAACATCACCAACGAACACCTGGTGTTCGTCAGCTGCCTTGGAGCAACTCTGTCGAAGACGTTCCTCGGAAGCACGTTTGCCTCCGACCCGGTGTCGAGCTTGAACTTGACAGGACGACCGTTCACTCGGACGGTCGCGTACCACAGCTCGGCATCTTGCTCGGCACCGCGGTCAATGGCACCGACGAACAGATCCGTTGTCAACACATTGACCTCTGCCAGATCCGGGTCTTGCTCAGCATTATGAGGGTCGGGCTCTTCGACGGCCAATCCGTTGACCCTGCCCAGTCTGCTCCGGCAGACCTTACCGAAGTGCCCGATCTTCTTGCAAGCTTTGCCTTTCGCTGGGCAGACTCCCCGGCGGTGTTTGTATCCGCAGTTCTGACAGCGGATCTTGAACTCTCCTGCACCGGCACTGCCAGAATTCCAAGATGGCGATTTCCAAGATGGCATCGCCGATGACCGGACCGCTGGTGCACCGGTACGCGCAGTAGCATAGTTCTTAAGAAAATCAATTTCCTTACTCTCAACGTACAGATCCGAACTGAATTCACTCATTTCACACATACTAACACACTTCTCCAGAGTTAACTCAGCCGTTTGCAGCAGTTTGTTACGCAAATTAATGTTTTTAATGCCAGCCACCAACCGATCGCACAACAGCGACTCCTCCACTGACCCGTACTCGCAATCCTTTACTTTGTCTCTCAGCGCCGTGATGTACGTGGCCATAGATTCTGTAGCTTGATTATGCAAATTAAACTTGTATCTTGTTATTATCAAACTACACTTGCCTATACAATATATCTGGAATGCTTCTGTGAGTGGTCCGATCCTGTCTCGGTCAGCGAGCGCGATGGACATATTGGTGAAAATGTTTTGCGCTTCTTCACCAGCGATGTGAAGAAAGATGCAGCATTGCACTCGTTCTGTCTTCAATATAACACCTGCAGCAGTGGCGTATATGTCATATGCTCTGATCCATGTTTTCAGTTCGATCTTGCGTTGTTGCTGAGGACAAGCTGACCAGGCGGCCGCAAACCCAGCAGTGTATTAACGGCGGCATTCTTCTTCATCTGACACCATGTGAAAGTACAACGTCTGAACACTTTGACTTCTGGATACTGAATGGCTTATTCCTGTCCACGGCTCACTGAACCGCCGGCTAAACTTTCCATGATGTCATCTCATTAGCATATTTACATACGTGTCTAGATGTCTATTATGCATATATCACACACTTTACTGGTTATTTTATACAAGTCTGGAGGGGCCTAATGTACATATAATGTGTGCTTGTTTAACTGTTTTAGTTGATTTTCCGCAATGTTGGTTTTCATTCAAATTGGCGTTTAAAAAGCATAACAAGTTTTAAAATACCAAATAATAAATTAAGTCAGCATGAAAAGTTGTATGTACCTAATGAGTGATGACTAGGTAGTGTTGCCGTGATAAACCAAGTAGTCAGTTCCTGTCCACACATTTGACCCTCTATAAATTTAGATCTAGAATTCTATATTTAGACCTTGAGTACGAGTCACTAGGCGCTACTGCAGCTGGTACAGCGGTAGGCCCTCCCTGTATTTATTTGTAGGGGACAAGAAGCCAACATCACTGGCATGTATAATCTTGATGGATTTCTTAAACTTATTCATTTGCTGATTCATAACAAAAAATATTATTTTTAAATGGGAAGGTTTTATACTGAATTGTAAATGAATTGTACATAAGTTGTTGTACTATGTTAAAGCTGCATAGTCCGATGAAATATCAAATTTTCAAAACCAAACCAATTATCTAGATTTGATTTTACATATCTAACTTAGATACTGATGCACTTATTAAACATTTGTTTCTGCGTAGAAGGGAACACTGAGTCAATTTAACAGAACCTGTTACTGCAGAAGTCTATGGTGTCAACGTTTTGGCAAGCTTGCCAAAACAAATTTTCCATGTTTGCACCCAAAATATCTAAAGAGTTTACCATTTAAAATAAAAGTAACTTCAAACTAAAGTAAGGTAGATTATAACGATCAACCTAACATGCTTATCTCAGAAAATGACAGAAACTCAAAACCATCGGACTATTCAACTTTAAGCCCCAGTCACAAAGACCCAGTCACACATGACCGGATTGGGGGAAACGGACAGAAACCGAACAAAGTCCGTTTTGTGTCCGTACAAGTTTTGAACATGCACAAAACTTGGAACGGATGCCGCCAGACTGACGTCTATGGTTCTTGTCCGTTTTGAGTTTGTTTCGTCCATTGGCTATCCGTTCATGTCCATTTTATGTCCGTTTCATGTCTGTTTCATGTCCGTTCGTCCAGCAGCCTTTGACCCGATATCGCAACATTTTGACACATTTTAATACATTTTGATACTTATGACGCCCGGACTAGACGATTCTGTCCGTTGCTCAATCCGGTGATCTGTGTCTGGGGCTTTAGCGTTGACTCAATTGTTATTTTCGGCCTTTGGATCTAGGGTTGCTAATGTAAATGACTCCCGTGTAAATTTGTAGCAACACTCTTCGTTTTATGTCCATGTTCTGGTTCATAACGAGGATGGCTAGCATTTTGTGACGATACGTGCAACTTTAGCAATATGTGGACAGTTTTATATCGTACTCGTACTGGCGAAGTTTTGTCTAGAAATGGGAATAAAGCACGCATAGCAAAAACACACCAAAAACCTACAAGAGCGGAAAACAGCTTAGACATATATGTTAGTGGCATAGATATTATATAGAAACTGTCATAAAGTTACTTTCCATCTATAATATGACGATGTAGATGATATAGAGTAGGTTCACTAAGTAGGCATAAATTACAGTAGCGACCAGTTAACTACCTAATGGGCCTGTCACACTACGACGCTTCTCCCGGTGACCCATCAGCGTTGAAAATAAAATTTTAAGCGTCGAGAAATGTTAAAGATTTAGGGGAAATATGGGGAAATTGGACGTTGGCGCAGCGTGTGAGTAGCGTGTTGTTAGCACGCGGCCAACGTGTGTTGATGAGTGAGGAAAAAAAAAAAGTTTGGCGCGACGTGCTCATATCACCTTAGATGTTGGTAGGACGTAAAACAAGAAAGCAACTATTTGGCGCAACGTGCGGAGACGACCTGCCCGCGCGGGCGACATCTGCCTAGCATTCCCATAACGTTATTCCGGCGCTTCCAACGGATCTCGATGTGCGCCTAATGTCCTCCTAACGTCCTTACTGATAAATTTGCGTGCGCTGGTGGTCGTTGTTTTTTTTTTGACATGTTGAAAACATTCAGCGACCAATAACGCGCGCCGACGTTGCCCGCCGACGGTCAACGTCAAAGGTAGTGTACCGACGCGGGCATAAGGCGCGCCCAGCATGTCTCGACGTTTCCCTAATTATCGCCCAAAATCAACACACGTTGACGGGTCGCTGGTAAGAAGCGTCGTAGTGTGACAGCCCCATTAAGCGGCATTGATTGTTATGTTGACTTACCTTCAATTCCCCCAGATTATACCTGCATGGTTAATGCAAGGCAGTATCCCCCAGTACCCTAGATTCAGAGCTAAGCTCTTGTTTGTACTTGCTATATAGGCATATCTGGGGTGAGGAGGGGGAGCATTGAAGGGGCTAACGGCTTCTATTTGTTAAGAAAGTCTCTATTTAATATAACAAAGAGACATTATGGCATAGGCTGCTGCGAAACATAAATTTCCAGATTAATATTAATTGGTGTATAAAGTGTCTAGCTACTGTTTTTCACTCTTAGCTTCTTTTTTGTGTAAATGATAGGCCTACAAAATGCCACATGTTCTAATGTCCCCATTGACATGGCTAGCAAATTGTGCAGGAGTAGGCTTATTTCTGGACAACTATAGCTCTTACAAATTAGTCTCTTGGGTCGGCCACCTGGCTGGAAGAACCAAAACCCAAGCCTGGTTTAAATCAAGAGTCTTTGCAGTGTCTGTGGTATGGGCAATCATAAATCTCATTCAGTTAGGAAATTGTGTGTAGCATATGATAATTCATTGGGATTATTGTGCAATGAACCAAAGGATTGTAGGGCTATTATGTTTGTCTCAGTGTGCGTACCCTCGTGCAAAGCACTTAGCAGAACTGTCTATAGTTTTATTATGTGCATCGCTATACCGGGCAATGCATTATTACAGTGTATTATGAACAGTTGTGCGTCATACATGTCGTCAGTATATGAACACTAGAGAAATATGCAATATATTTGTACTTTACATTAGATTCCCGGGCTGTTTTATGTATATGTAAGGTTATCACTAAGCGACAACGACGAACCTGTGTGGGTAATATGGTTGCGATTTACTTGGGCCCAACCTCCCAACCGAATCAAAATAATAATACCAAAAAGAAAATGAACA
The DNA here is from genome assembly GCA_030323885.1 of Branchipolynoe longqiensis. Lineage (NCBI taxonomy): Eukaryota > Metazoa > Annelida > Polychaeta > Phyllodocida > Polynoidae > Branchipolynoe > Branchipolynoe longqiensis. The sequence goes on along the minus strand of CM059187.1, from coordinate 106,363,243 downwards.
AATGTGTGGTCAACCAACACATGATAATCAGAAGAGGCAGTCTCCGGACTCGCACACACCTTACATATGATGATCCAAACGCCACCTGGTGGATCGGACCAAATAAAAATGGACACTGCTTGTACAGTTCAGCGTTCGCGGCGACGCAGCGCCGACTACCGTTGGGTTTTAACTAATACCCCAGTCACATGAGAGCCAGCATTCGCCGCCAACCTCCTTATGCCCAAAAGGACGCCAACCTCCCAGCGTTCCATTCGATACATTGATTCAAATATGTGGTAGGCGACAGGGCGGCGCCAAGGTGGCACCAGGGCGGCGCTGGGTCAGTGGCAGGGCGGTGCTGGGTCAGTGGCAGGGCGGCGCTGGCTCAGCACCTGGTCGGAGCCAGGGCTGCGCTGGGTTGGAGAAAGGGCGGCGCCCTAGCACCAGGTCATCGCTAGATTGGCACCAAATCGGCGCCAGGTCACCGGCAACTCGCCAACCAAGAGGTCAGTGCAAGGTCGGTGCCAGGTCGGCATTTTGAATGGTGCCGCCAGAACAGGACGCAAACAGGTTGCACGTGCAGCAACTGCAACCTCCTTGCATCCAAAATTTCCAAAATGGACGCCGGGAGGTTGGCGTCCTGGCGGTGACAACACTTAATGAGGATGTTTTGATGTCGCGAATCGATCATAAGCGAACGCAGGCCTCGTGTGACTGGGGCATTAGAGGTGACACCCCTTTCAATAGACGGGTCCGTGATTCCGACTGCGCATGCCCTGAAAATGGTGTTGACAGCAAAACAAATGCCCCGGCCACTGAATTTGCCGATACACGCAGTTCAAAACTTTGATTTCATTCAAAATGAATAGAAATACAGATCAATAAGGCACAAACATGGATTTACTCATGCAACATATTAATATGATGATATAATGAATATATTTATTTTAAGACACAAGTATCCATAATTAAGCATTTTGAGCTAAGCAACATCTAAATTCCCCACGAAACAATCACAGTCACTTTACTTGGACCGATGTTTACATCACCATTTTTTATTTTTCTCAATTTTTAAATGTCAAATGTGTCAACAGAAACTTGTTTCAAAGAAATATAAAACCAATGTCTGATTAACCCTACACATTTCCTAGCCCTGTGGATGTGATTAACCATAGGATATAAATAAAAACATGATTAAAATTAGTAAAACTGACTTTGGCTATAGTTCTACTGCTAGTCTGAGTGACCACATTTGTCTATATCTAAATGCAGAGGACATAAGAAGTGCTGATTAGATTGATGTAAATGCAATGCTAGATAAAAAGATTTACATCTTAATTTATGATATATATATTGTTAGTTGGTATTCTACATTTCAAACATTAGTTGAAATGAGCAGAAACTAACAGATTTCATTGCTGCATTCAATGGTTTAGCATTAGCCATGTGCTTCGCGCAGGTTTGTTTTGCTGCCCAACATCCCACAATGCACCACGCGGCTGGGATTACGAACTCGTCTATAAATAGCATTGAATACCATTGTCGAGAATTAATATTAAAACCAAGAAGGAGCCGCAGCCCCCTACACCCTTATATACCAGTATATATTGAGTGTGTGTATATATAGCCGAGTATATACTCCAATATAGGGTATGCACTGACGTCACGCTAAACGGAAGTGCGGCCATTGTGGCGATAGTAACCACAATAATAAAGGCTGTCACACTACAAACTCAATAGCCGTGTTTACACGGGCAATTGTGAAGCGAATTAGGCAAATCGATTTATATGAAGCGATGTAGTGGCACGTTTACACGGCCCTAGTTTGAAAGTGTTTCGGCGCTGGGAACCAGCAGCCTGTATTCCGCCTGTAGCCGGTGAGCACCGCTATTTTACACTATTGCCGCCCGGGAACCGACTGTATCGCTTCATATAAACCACCTCGCGAGGTGGTGTACATGAAGTGAATCATATGAAGCGAATCAGCCCTAAACCGCCTCAGAGTCGTGTTTACACGGCAAATGTGAGGCGAACTAGGCAAGGCGATTTATATGAAGCGACTTAACTCGCCTGTGTAAACACGGCTAATGGCTATGAGCAATCTTCCTATAGAAAAGGTTAAATATCTCTAAAACCACAACACCTAGAAACAAACTGATTGGAATACACATAGAAAACATGTTTACCAAAAAGATTATATTAAATTGATATGGTTAGGGTTATGGATTTCTATTAAATTTGAATAAAACTGGCATTTTGCACTGCGCGTACCGGCAAACTCGATGCATTGCCAATGATCGTGAGCAATCTTCATTCAGAAAAAGTGAAATATCTCTAAAACCACACCACCTAGAAAGAAATTGTTTGATACACATATAGAAAACATATTCAATGAATAGATTATATTAAATTTATATGGTTAGGGTTCTGGATTTCTATTAATTTTGAATGAAATAGACGTTTTGCACTGCGCATACAGGCAAACTCTATGGGTTGTTTACTGTTTGATATCGCCACAATGGCCGCGCATCCGGTTGATGACATAATGGCCGTAATCGATTAACACGACCCGGGCGACTCGGGTCACCCGAGTCGTCAGAATTTCAAATCGAACACCGCGAGTGGAGTCGACAAAAACACGTGCCGTGTGCAAAACGACCCGACGCCAGTAACCCACCTCTTGGCTGGGGTTTGCTAGGAATGCCTGAGCTGGTACCTGTAGGATAACAGCTACCACTACAAGTTGTTTTAATGCTTTTTTTAAAATAATCCAGATTGTCAGCTTATACGATCCTAAAATACTTTATATCCTATTTTGCTGTACTTATATTGGTTATTAAAACAAATAATTAGGTTTTAGATTAAGCCACCATTTTTTCCACCCCGAGCGTGCAGAAGCTTATTCGGTTATTCGACCCGAGTCTACAGGATGTGCGCATGCGCCAAAAAGTGGCTCGGGTGACCAGAGTCGATTAATCGATTACGCCCCACGTGAATACCCTATATATGCCAATGTCAGAAATCGCATGGTGCTGCCCCCACGGCGATTTGTGTCGTCGGGCGGGGTGTTGCCGGTTAGTCCGCTAGTCGGTGCTGCAGTGCGACATATATACTGCTGAGCCCATAAGCATATTCATCGCTGAACGGAGAGGGACAACCAGCTACGGTTGAACTTGTCTGAGCCCGTTTGAACTTGCAGGAAATGGCTTGTCCTCTTCTCGTTCTCGCGAGAACTCAGTGTCAGCCAATCAAAGCTGTTCTTTTCTATTGCAAATGGCCATCTCCATGGGGGCAGCCATTTGAAATAAAAAAGAACAGCTCTGATTGGCTGAGAACAACTCTCAGTGTCAGCCAATCAGAGCTGTTCTTTTTTGCAAATGGCGGCCCCCATAAGGGGTGGCCATTTGCAATCGAAAAGAACAGCTCTGATTGGCTCAAATTATGGAAAGATCCCATTATATTTTTAGTAGTTTCTTGTTCAGACATAGTTACACATATATATGTATCTTTTGGACAGATTAAAATCTTGAAGTATATTTTTAATTTATCTACATTGACTTCTGTTTAAATCACACAATATCAGGACTTAAAGAGTGGGAAACTATTCCTGCAAGGGTATGTATGCTCAATATGGGACAGTGGTCACTCATTTTTCCTCCTTTCCTCTCTGTGGACCCTTCTCGCTGAGCCCTCGCCGATTGTGGCAGTTCGTCATTCTCCACATCGCCATACTATTGTTGTATTTTGATGTTTATCTTTATGGGTGTAATCAATTAATCAACTAGGGTCACCCGAGCCACTTTTTGGTGCATGCACACATTCTACAGTCTCGGGTTGAATAAACGAATATGCTCAGGGTGGACAAAATGGTGGCTTAATTTGAAACTTAATTTTTTTTTTCAAAAACCGATAGAAATACAGCAAAATAGGATTTAAAGTATTTTATGATTGTATAAGCTGAAAATCTGGGTTATTAAAAAAAAAGTATCAAAACAACATGTAGGAGTTGTACCGGTAGCTGTTATACTACAGGTACCAGCACAGATGTGACGTCATCACTCCTAGGAAACCCCAGCCAAGAGGTGGGTTACTGGGGTTGGATCGTTTTGCACATGGCACATGGATTTCTCGACTCCACTCGCGGTGCTCGATTTGAAATTCTGATGACTCGGGTGACCCGAATCGCCCGGGTCGTGTTAATCGATTACGGCCAGTGTGATTCAGTAGGGCATTTGTCAACCCATCCAGATACTACTGATATATATATATATATATACTTTTTTTTTTTTTTTTTTTTTTTTTTATTGAGGCTGTATTTATACTGTCCATAGCATATAAGCCTGGGTATTCAGGCTTGTTTTCAATGCTGGCCAGCTGTAGTGTTGGTGTTGTCTTATCACACAGTAGCTGCTGATAAGGTATTTGATTGCCTGTATTTCAGTAGCAGATAGATAGTTGGTTGGTCTGGTTAGTACTATAGTAGTCTATGTTAATTTTTTTTGGATTTTCTTGGCATATATGTGCTTTATTTTTTCTACTCTTATTTCTAGACTAGCCTACTCCTATTTACATATCATAGGCTTGTACGCAGCTGTGAGGTGTGTTATCTGGGTGCTTTTGGTATGGTTACCTTCCATTGGGCGTCTCGCTGGTGGGCCGTGACATGTATCACCTGCCCCTTTGCGGTGCAGCTTAGTTGGGGGTTCCTAGCCTTATTTTGCACAGATATTTTTTGTATGTTTTTAGGTCAGGAATTTGTCGTTCCTTTACTGTTTGGGCATTCCACACCTTGGCAGCCATTTCTAGCGTGCTTCTCTCGTGAGCTTTTATTTGGCTTCTGGTCTGCTTTAGTAGTGGCGCATTATTTGCTCTAGTTGCCCTTTGTGGTTTTGTTAGGAGTTTATTGTCTTGACTATAGCTGTATGCTAATGTTTTCAGATGAATTATTCTCCTATTTTCTAGCAATTTTACTTTGGTTCTTTTGTGTATGTCATAGGTGGGGTGCAGCTTGTCTACTCTGAGGCAGATTTTCAGGGCTCTGTTCTGTAGTGTTTGCAGTTTTTTTAGAAGTTCTTTCTTTGCACCCATGTAGTTTACATCTCCATAGTCAAAATAGGGTAGCACCATGCCCTTGAAGATTTTTATTGACATTTCTTGTGTCATGTAGTCTCTTAGCTTTGCAAATAGCCCCAGTTTGTGGTTTACCTTTTGGACAATTTTGTTTATACATAGGTTGTAGTTTAGTTGGCTGTCCAACTCAAGGCCTAGGTATTTGTAATGGTCTACATTTTCTAGTGTTTGGCTTCCTAGCTTACAGTGTAGTTTTCTTTCTGGCATTTGTTTATGCGAGAAGAGAACTGTTTTTGACTTGCTTGTGTTGATGGTTATTTTGTTGGACTCACACCACTCATCCAGTTTTAGTAGGAGCTTGTTTAGTTTAGTTATTACCTCCTCTTCTGTGGTGCCGTTTGCATATATGACTGTGTCATCTGCATATAGTTGGAGGCATTCGGTTTGTAACCATTTTTCAAGATCGTTTATGTAGATTATAAAGAGCAGTGGCCCTAGCACTGACCCTTGGGGTACACCACATGTGACAGGTTGGTTGTCTGATAGTGTATTGTTTATTTTTGTTCTCTGTTGCCTGTCTTTCAGGTAGCATTTTATCCAGTCCATAGTGTTGGATTTTATGCCCATGGATTCTAGTTTTTCCAATAGTATGTTATGGTCTACTGTATCGAATGCTTTGCTGAAGTCAATGAAGGCTGCTCCAACTAATTGTTTTTGGTTCATTGACGCCAATATGTCATTTGTTAGGTTAGCTATTGTTTTAGATGTGGAGTGCAGTTTCCTGAAACCTCCTTGTCTTTCGTTTAGTATATTGTTTTTTTCCAGGTGTTCATTTATGTGTCTATGTAGCACTTTTTCAATGAGCTTGCCTGGGGTTTGAAGAATCGATATTGGCCTGTAGTTTCCCATGTTTTGTTTGTCTCCACTTTTGTGGATAGGGGTAATGGTTGCCATTTTCCAGGCTGAGATAAAATGCCCCTGTTCAAAGGAGATGTTGAATAGGTCGACTATAGTGGCTGGGATGGCTTGGAGTGCCTCTTTCAGCATTTTGGTTGGTATTTCGTCTATTCCACTTGGTTTATTTGTGTCTATGTCATTTATTAGTTTTTTTACTTCTATTATATCTGTTTTGCAGGTGGGGATGTCATTCTGCACAGTTCCTGATCTATTTTCCCACCTTTTTTTAAATTTTCCTGACAGCGTTTGTCCTATTGTGGCAAAGTGCGTGTTCAGTTTGTTTGCTGCATCTTTGTCTGAGAGTATTGTCCCTTCGTTATCTTGGAAGGTTGTGTGCTCTTCTTTGTTATTTTTGGGGAATAATAGGTCTACATTCTTCCAGAATCTGTTTGTATTGCTTCCCCAGTCTCTGTCCTGCTTTATTATGTATTTCTTTTTTGCTGTTCTCACAGCTTTGAGAGAGTGGTTTCTGGCAATATGGTAGGCCAGTTTGTCTTCTATAGTTTCTGTGAGCTTTGCTTTATTACCCAGTTGACTTTTGGCTATGATGAGCGTTAGCAGGTCATTGTCTACCCAGGGGTCCTGGTTTTTTTGTATTTTTATTTTCTTAATGGGGCACATCTCGTCAGCTGATTTTCTTATTTCTGCGATGATGTTGCCCCAATAGATATTAACATCATCTCTGTTTTGTGTGATGTTGTTTATGTTTTGGTGCAGATGATTTTTTAATGCATCTTCTGAGTAGTTTTTTAGGGACCTGCCCATCTTATACTCATAGTGATTTGTGCTTTTTAGTTTTTTCCTTGTTACATATATTAGCTCATGATCACTTATACCCCAGCTCCTGGTGCCCCATTTAGTGGCGTGGTTTGAGTTGGTTAGTATTAGGTCAATTGTGGTGCTATTTTTACTGAGCCTTGTTTTTTTCAGTGATGAGCTGTTGTAGGCCTAAGATTTTGATTGTGGTTTGCAGCATTAGTTTGTTTTTATCATTGCTGTTGTAATTTACATTAAAGTCTCCTAGTATGAAGATTTCTGCCTTTGTCAGTTTTTTTATGGTGTTTATGCTCTTCTCTAGGGCTTCAATGAAGAGTTCAATTTCCCCTGATGGAGGTCTGTAGAGGCTTGCTATGGCTATGACTTTACATTGTTGTCAAATAAAAGATTGTATCCACCATTACGGCTTCTGTTAATGCGTACCTTACATATAACGCTGCCTCTTGTCCTGTCTGCAGGTAGTCCGTCGCCGTCGTTGTCATTCCCGGGCTAAGGGCGACCAGCCAGAGTATCATCCAAATACGGGATTTTGCCCCTACTCGCATTTATCAGCCTAAATCAATTACTAGGTTATTTCAACTGACTGGCTGTCCTCCCCACCTTTCGGTGTATCTTAATATGTTTAAATTAATCCAGAACTAAGCAGATACGCTAGTGTTGCTGCCACTGTCACTGTTAATCAGCCTAAGTTACTGTCATATTTTTAGCCAAAAGAACATTACGTTAAATCCGTTAATATGTCTGTTACAATCTTCCCACAGATGGGTTAATTAGCTGCATAAGGCCTATTAGGCATAAGGCCCTTAATTAGATACAAAGCAATCAAATATCAAGTTTGACCATAGAGGTTAATCTACAAGAAGACTGGAGAATAGTAAAGAATGCAAGGAACATTCCAATTTACCTTTCCAAGAGCTCACGGCTTTATTCTTAACAAAAACTAACAAAGGATCGTAGCAACATGTCGTATATGAACTATGAAATCCCCTCCCATATTATTAAGTTTAAACAAGTTTAGAATTTCAACAATAAAAGCCTAAATCTCGGCTAAAACATCAGAGCGTGCATAAACACGTCCGATGGGTCTGGGTCTGAATGCCCGACCTCCTCTCGTTGCCAGAAGAGTCGCAATTGACGTCTCCTAGCAATGCTTTACAGCCAGAAACCCGGGGCCTCGCAAATGGTGGCAATTGCGAGTCTGCCATGGCGAGTAGCCCGCATTTCCAAATGCGGGTTAATCGGCCAAAGCTCGCAATTGTCACAAAGCGAGTAGTCTCTCCCACTTCATATATATATACATATATATATACATATATGTAATGGGCACACAACATAACACTCGTATGGTCGATACATCATTTATTACAAAACCAAGTCTGGCTGGACCAAGTGCCCTACCGAAAATAAAAGAGAAAGAAAATGAATAAAATTAAAATTCTTAGTAGGTCTATAGTGCAGCAGTGTTGGAAGCCAACTGCGGCGGCCGGGGCATGCTCGTAGGTTGTGCACATCATCGAGCACCATCCGTTGGCAGTCCCGCAAATCAGTGGTGAGTTCCCCCGCAAAACACCGGGAGGCACCACAGTGCGCTTTCCTTACACCCGTATATACGCGTGCGTATATACGTGGCTGTAATGGGCGCACAACATAACACTCGTATGGTCGATACATCATTTATTAAAAAACCAAGTCGTACAATGCATCTGACTGGGCCAAGTGCCATGGTCGAAGACCCACCCAGACAGAAGAGAAGTTTTAAATTAGATAGAGGAGCTAATTGCTGTAGCTACTTTCATATCTGCTATAATGCGCTCGCCCAGGGGGCGCGAAATGTACCTATATACGCAGTCAGAGGTCCAATCCCCGCGGACCTTGATCTCATCGATCGAAGCTCCCTGGAGGGAGAGAAATGTACAGCCCCCCTTGCGAAGTGAATGACAAGAGAATTTGCTGGCGTCGAGCCCGGCCTCGCCCGCGAACAGCTTGATGGTGGCCTGAAGGGTCCCGTAATCAAGAGGCCTGTAGCCCCCCCCAGTGAAGTCAATAGGAGAGCAACCCTCGGCTTTCAGGAAGAAGTTGAGGGCGCTAATATAGTTAGTAATGGAGGAGAATTTCAGAAAACGTGAAAGCCAAGCGATGTAAAGAGCTACTTGGGAGGACTGGCAAGGGAAGGGTGAGAGCAGACCTCTGAATTCCTATATGAATGTCAGGTACTTCCTGAATTGCATCGACCTCGTTGATCGAGAGTTAGTTGAGTAATAGTGGTCTGACATCGATATAACCCTGGCCTCGAGTTCCTCAAGACCTGGAAAGAGACGATAAATTAAATCAACTGAACACATGAGCACAACATAGGCGGCACGCTTGATCGACATTACTTATGCGGGCCATACTAGGCCCATCCCACCATCTGCTTAAGGCATCACAGATCACATTCTCTTTACTTCTTACGTATACAGATTTAACATCGAAGTTATAGATGACTGAAGCCCAAAATAGCTCCTTTACCCACTTCATGATAGTCTTATTTATGCAACGGCCAGTAGCAAGAGCCGCATGGACAGTGGTGTTGTCTGTGACAAACATGACACAACTGTCATGCCAGTAGTAGCCCCAGCACCGGGTGGCCGCAACCACCGCCCACATCTCCTTTAGGTTAATGTGGGCGTCGCACCCGATCTCTCCCGCGTCTGCAATATGGTGGCCGACAGACAAAGACAAACCTGAGTCAGAATTACTGAACTCTCCCACCAGCCAATCGTCGCTACAAACCCGCAATCAGAGGCATCACTGTAGACGGATACGGCCGTAGCGTGGGGGCCTAAAAGTTTTGCATAGCCATTAAAGGTCTTCACAAACTCGAGCCACCAGTGGAGCTCCGTCCTGAATTCATTGTTCAGACGAAATTTGAAATAGGGTTTCTTAAGCTGCCGTATCGCGTCGTACACTCGGGTGAAGAAGGAGCGGCCCCCGCCAACCACTGTGGCGCAATGCGAAAGGTGTCCACCCAGGCGGTGGTCTAGATCCCTGGACTGGGAATAAAGCATTCAGTATCCAGTATCCAGAAGTCAAAGTGTTCAGACGTTGTACTTTCACATGGTGTCAGATGAGGAAGAGTGCGGCCCGCTAATACACTGCCGGGTTTGTGGCTGCCTGGTCAGCTTGTCCTCAGCAACAACGCAAGATCGAACTGAAAAACATGGATCAGAGCATATGACATATACACCATTGCTGCAGGTGTCATATTGAAGACAGAACGAGTGCAATGCTGCATCTTTCTTCACGTCGCTGGCGAAGATGCGCAAAAGGTTTTCACCAATATGTCCATCGCGCTCGCTGACCGAGACAGGATCGGACCACTCACAGACAAGCAAGCAGAACGCCATATCTGAATGGACAGATTGGTGGACAGGGCCCTAAGTGATGGCCCACAAATGCACGGATGCCTAGAGGCACAGACATGACTGCACAGATGCCAAGAAGCACAGATGCACAGATCGTCAACAGAGACGAATGGCTGTAATGAAAACGGCCAGGATGAAGATGCGCAGAACGTCAGGCCAGCTAAGCAACAGGTGAGGCAGCGAGCAGTGAACAAGGAGCACCGAGATGCAAGCATCGGATGCCAGGCCACTGATATTGATGTAGTGAAGGCAGCAACCCAACAACAAAAGGGCAAGTACAGTATTTATTTTACAAACGCTCGTTGCATGACTGTCTTTGGGCTGGGCAAGGCGCCCTACCAAGTTACAATGTTTAGTCAATGAGTCAAAACATAGCTAATAAAAATGTTAAAAAACCACAGGCAGAGCAGGGGAGGGAGGCGAGTGGTTCCGGTGACATCCGAGGCAGAAGTGGGTCCACCGATTCCAGAACCCCAGGGAAGGGGAGGAGGAGGGGGGCGGAGGAGCCATCTAGCGGATTCGAACCCACCGGAACCAGTGATTCGATAATTCCCAGAACACCAGGGGGAGGCACTGCACTTCACCTACACCGGCATATCGAGGATATACGCGTGAATATAATTCCATCATAATATTGCTATGGACTAGTTATTAGTGATGGTAATTGTTATGGTCAGAGTCATTGTGTATTTTTATTGTGTCATTATGGACAATGTGTTTTGTGGAGGACAAGCAGCCGGACAGTTCAAAGGACTTCAGTGCCATAGTGCGCTCGGACACTCGCTAAACCTGTGGTTTAAATTACTTACTTACGCCTACTCGCTTAAGTTAAGTGCTTGTATATTTTATTGTATTACTGTATGATGAATGAGTAAACCTGGTATGTTTTATGGGGATTTTGAAACATTTCATGTCTCAGAAATACTTTGAGGGGGGATGTGATATATGTGTAATAGACGTCTAGACGTCTAGACACGTCTGTAATATATGCAAATGAGATGACATCACATGACTAAGTGTGCCGGAGGTCTAGATCCCTGGATAGGGAATAAAGCATTCAGTATCCAGAAGTCAAAGTGTTCAGACGTTGTACTTTGACAAAGTGTATGTAAATAAAACAAATAGAACAAATCTATTCACTGCTACGATCTAATTCTGTTATTTAGAGTCAGGAATATTCACTCAGGGGTTCAAATAATGTTATTTATGAGAATAGTTTGCTCAAACAGTGAAATTTGGTCAAATTAAGCCCAAAATCGAAGCGATATTAACGCCATTGCCGCATCGGTGGGAATATTGTCGAAGCTAAACAATAATAGCGCAAATCTATTCACTGGCACACAAACGCCTCCCCACACATCCCCACCCCACACACACTATAACAATAATAATAATATATTTATTTCCACATGATCAATGTAGACACAAGTTGATATTCATATCAGTAACCGACGGCACACTAACCAGCGCGGCCTGCCGTTAAACCTGATATGAAAGCAAGGTAGCTTAGCCTAGGCTAAGGTCGGCGGCTAGCTCTGGCACTGCTTCTTGCATGCGGATTCTCCACCGTTAGCCGTGGGGTGCCCGCAAAAACTCGGTTAGGGCACTAGCACCGCCCCATGCATACGGCCCCCAGGGGCCAAATGTAAGAGCCACAATTTATCGGCTGCGGAGTTAAGGGCGGCCGGCGGGGTATCTATTGTCGGCGTTAATATATGTGTCACGGGGGATGTATGAGTCCAAAGGGCGCGTGGGTTAGCTAACGTTTCAGTTATTTATAGATTTTGGAAATCCCTCTGCGTTTGTAGCCATATATTAGGCTCAAATATATTAAATGCGACCATATTTAACAGAATTACATACTCAAATCGTGAAATTTCATTAAAGTAACCCTAAATTCGAAGCGTTATTAAAGCTACTGCCGCATTGGCGGCGATATTAATAGTTATATTTTCGAATCGACGGACGTACAGTAAACAAACCGCCACCGCCGCCAGTATGGAAAGCGACGTCTATGCGGCGGCAGCGGCGGCGATTTGTTTACTTTACATTTGTCGATTCGAAAATATATATACTAATATCGCCGCCAATGCGGCAGTAGCCTTAATAATGCTTCGAATTTAGGGTTAATTTAATGAAATTTCACGATTTGAGTATGTAATTCTGTTAAATATGGTCGCATTGAATAGATTTGGCCCGAATCGGTCCCTAACCTGCATGTTAACCCAGGCTCAAGTTGGGGTTAGTGAAGACGACGTTAACCCTCGAGGAGTTTGCCTATCCCGGGCACATACATTTACACTTTGGGCCGCTAACCCGGGAAATCCACACGACGCGTGGGTTACGAGCCCTAACCCGCCCTCATACATTTGGCCCCAGGTGTCGTATTAGTCGCAGAAATTGTGTATTTGACCGCATTTCAATTATTGAGTAAGTTATGCTCCTAAATAACATTATTCTAATCCCCGAGTGAATAGTGTTGGTTCTAAATAAAAGAATTAGATCATAGCAGTGAATAAATTTGTGCTTTTTGTTTTATTTACACCATAAGCCGTGTTTACACGGCCGAGTTAAAACAGCTCATATAATGCGCCTTGCCTAGTTCGCCTCACATTCGACGTGTAAACAGGACTTTGAGATGGATTAGGGCTGATTCGCTTCATATGATTCACTTTATGTAAACCACCTTGCAAGGTGGTTTATATGAAGCGATACAGCTTGTTCCCGGGCGGCGATAGTGTAAAATAGCGGTGCTCGCCGGCTACAAGCTCAGCTGTAACTATCGCTGGTGCCCAGCAGTGTTAGGGACCGATTAGGCCGAAATCTATTGAATGCGATCATATTTAACAGAATTACATACTCAAATAATGAAATTTAATTAAATTAACCTTAAATTCCAAGCGATATTAACGTAGCAGCTACATCAGCGTCGAATCGCCGAGTGTAAATTAAACAAATAGCAGTGCTCGCCGGCTACAGGCGGACCACTAAGGCTGCTGGTTCCCGGCGCCAAAACACTTTCAAACTCGGTCCGTGTAAACGTGCCACTAATTCGCTTTATATAAATCGCTTTGCCTGATTCGCTTTACAATTCCCCGTGTAAACACGGCTATAGAAATAGTTCTCTGATTTACACACACTTGATAATAGAAGGAACTGCTTCTATCCAACCATGACGTAGGAGTGTGATGCCTACTTCACAAGCAAAACCTCAATAAAGAACATAAATCACTTATATAATTCCATTCAATATCCTCCAATTTATTCTAAGCTACATGTATTGTGATCCTGTTTACATAATCGATTTGGTATGCCCAATACTACATACATTTACTCATTTACATAACACTATATGTTATGTGCACATCAGGGCACATAACATAGTAACCAGTCACACGAGGCCTGCTTTCGCCTATGATCGATTCACGACGTCAAAACGTCCTACTAACGTCCTCCTTACGCACTGGCGCTGCGAGGTTGCCAACCTCCCGATGTCCATTTTGGAAATTTTGGACGCAAGGAGGTTGCAGCTGCTGCACGTGCAACCTCCTTGCGACCAGTCCGGTCGGCGCTATTCAAAAATGGTTGGCGAGTTGGCGCCAATGTGGCGCCGACCTGGTGGCACCAACTCATGCGATGCCGCGCTCGCTGTGTGGTCGGCGCCTTGGCACCACCCCGGCGCTGCCTTGGCGCCGACCTGGTGCCGACACAGCGCCGACCTGGCGCCGACCGATGGCCACCTTGGCGCCGACCCGCGACCGCCTTGATGCCGACCCGGTACCTTGATGCCGACCCGGTGTCATGGTATAAAACCCCTGCCGGATCGCAGCCCCTCTCGTGGCTTCTGCGCATGCGCAGAGGTTGTAAACAAGCTCAGCTCGGCTGCAGAACGAATACACACTGCCAGTGTCTATTAAAGATTAATAGAAATGCACAACCCTAACCATATAAATTTAATATAATCTGTTCGTTGGATATGTTTTCTATATATGTTCCAGGGGGTTTGTTTCTAGGTGGTGTAAGTTTCATAGATATTTCACTTTTTCTGTATGAAGATTGCACTGACACTCAGAATATCCCAACTTTCACTATTATCTCTGTTTTTAATACTTTCAGCATAAATTGCTCTTAGGTTACATTAAATACTTCAGATCTTCCTCTTCAATCGCGCATTAAGATATTTTTAATCGATCCACTGAAAGTTTTTTAATTTATTTTACAAAAATAAATGCTTAGTCAACTGTCTTCACGGCAGGGGCTGCGATCGGGCAGGGGTTTTATACCATGACACCGGCACTGACCCGGCGTGACCTGTGGCCGCCTTGGCGCCGACCCGCAGCCGCCTTGTCGCCGACCACGGTTTTTAATCAATGGACAGACTAGTGTTAGAGCCATCGACAGAGTCAGTTTTACTTATTTTATTCATGTTTTTATTTATATCCTATGGTTAATGACTATGTAGAAATAGAAAATGAGTAGGGTTAATGAGATTTTGGTTATATATTTCTTTGAAACAAGTTTTTGTTGACACATTTGACATTTTAATATTTAGAACAAGAATTACTTCTGGCTAATCAATGGTGATGTAAACATCAGCCCTGTATGTTTCTTAGCTCAAATTGCTTAAAGTTGCATAGTCCGATGGTTTTGAGTTTCTCATATTTTCTGAGATAAACATATTAGGTTGTTCATTATAATCTACCTTACTTTAGTTTGAAGTAACTTTTATTTTAAATCTCAAACTTTTGAGATATTTGAAATGGAAACATGCTAAATTAATTTCGGCAAGCTTGCCAAAACTCTATCAGTAACAGGTTATATTAATTGACTACGTATCCCCTTATAAATATGTGACAGCAAATGCTTAATAAGTGCACCAGCATTTAAGTTAGATATGTAGAATCAGATCAGATTTGGTTTTGAAAATTTTATGTTTTCATCGGACTATGCAACTTTAATTATGGAGAGTTGTATCTTAAACATATTCATTATATTATTATATTGCATCCTTCCGTCCATGTTTGTGCCAAATTGTTATGTATTTCTATTTATTTTGAATAAAATGGCAGGTTTGCCCTATGCGTATCGGCAAACTCAATGGCCGTACACCTTTAGTTTGCTCCCAACGCCGTTTTCAGCGCATGCGCAGTTGGAACCGTGATGGCGTTGTCTGTGGCGGAGTGGTTAGAGTGTCTGACTTTTTTCTAGGTCAGACTCCTAATCTGAGGGTCGGCGGTTCGATTCCCCGTGCCCCCAGCTCTGCCAATTTGGATTTCAACCGCTGTGTATAACTTACAGCGCCATCAAAGGCCAGTTGCTCTCATACCATGTCTATGTGGTGTGGGAGGTTAAAAATCCCTTGGGTCGGTAAAAGTGTAGGCTCAGGCTTTCTATCGACCAGCAGTGGAGTGGGGAAGACCCGTCGTCTGTGACTTTGATTTCCCCTGCTTGGGACAAGTAATGTACCAACAACAAAAAATGAGCGACAAATAAGTGTTCACACTTCCTGTCTACCATTCGCTATATGGCTATTGACCAATTTAATATGACATCAGCACATGTATTTAGGGCAGTGCACGCGCTGCTTGGCTGCAGGACAACATCCGGTCACACTGCAAACTCAATGGCTATAAGCAATCTTCATAGAGAAAGGGTGTAATATCTCTAAAACCACACCACCTAGCCACAGACCGATTGTATTACATATAGAAAACACATTCAAAAAAGAGATTATATTAAATTCATAAGGTTAGGGTTCTGCATTTCTATTAATTTTGAATAAAATCGATGTGTTGCACCGCGCGTATCGGCAAACTGCCCGCGAAGGGTAAAACACCGCAGTGATGTGTGCTGCAGCAATGCTATAGCCGTGTTAAGTCGCCTCATCTAGTGCGCCTCATCTAAGTCGGCTCACATTGGCAGTGTGAACCCGACGCTGAGGCGGATTAGGGCTGAGTCGCCTCATCTAGTTCGCCTCAAGTAGGCCGCATCGCGAGGTGGTTTAAAAGAAGCGAACTAGCTTAAGTCGGCCCATATTGCCTGTGTGGACGGTAGCGGTTTAGATGCGGCGGATTAAGGACGTCACAGTCGAGACCTGAGTTTGTTGACTTCTCGGTAAATTTGGTCTATGAACCTGCTAGAGGTGCACATATATTTTTTTCATGATATATTTTAAGGTTTTCACTGCCCAGCAGAAGTTTTGACCGTTCCAAACCAATACGATTCAGTCCATACATATCTAGGTCGAACCCACACTCTCTCGTACCGACGTCGACTAACCAAAACTGGTGCTGGTTAGTTTGGACTTGCTCATGTGCAGATATCGATTTCCGCCTTAATCCGCTCCGTGTGTGGACACGACACTAGTTCGCCTCATCTAGTTTGCCTTATCTAGTTTGGCCTAAAGTTGTGGGTGTGAACACGACTTTTGTCTATGCGGAGCATTTATTTTTGTAAAATAAATTTTAAAGCTTTCATTGGATCGATTAAAAATATCTTAATGCGCGATTAAAGAGGAAGGTCTGAAGTATTTAATGTAACCTAAGAGCAATTTACGCTGAAAGTATTAAAAACAGAGATAATAGTGAAAGTTGGGATATTCTGAGTGTCAGTGCCAGTGTTAGCCTTACCAAAAAGTGCCCGGATGTCCGACATCGAGAATGGGGGTGAGCAATCTTCATACAGAAGTGAAATATCTTTAAAACCACACCACCTAGAAATAAACTGCTTGGAATACATATAGAAAACATATTCAACGAATAGATTATATTAATAAATTTATATGGTTAGGATTCTGGATTTCTATTAATTTAAAATAAAATAAACTTTTGCACTGCACGTACTGGCAAACTCAGTGGCAGTGTGCATTCGTTCTGCAGCCGAGCTGCGCGCGCATACACAATGTTTACAAACATTGAAATAGGTCTATATCGTAGTAACGTAGCAACGAAAGGTTGTATTACACACCCTCTGCTGTATTAATCTAGAACTAAATGCGTTGGTTCCGCCCCCTATTGTGAATTACCACAACTACACAAACAAGATGGCAGCGCTCAGGGAGGTGAGTGCGGCATGAGAATCAGATTACTTCATTTTCCGTGATAACTAACTCAGAAAAATATACATGTTGTATACTGGATACAAGCAAATTGCACCATGTTCGGATTGTATGAGTTAAAAAGAGTGATTGAGAAGGCATGATCGTGCACGTGTGGAGGCGTCTCGCCTGGGCGATAATTGATGTATGCCCCGATAGATGGCGCGTAACTCAGATAAAAGATTCACCACGTACTTAATAGTATACGTTATAGTTATACTTAATAATATGAATAAGCAATGGTTAGGACCGACCCCCGATATAACTACAGCAAAGTATTTTATGATTGCACATGTATTTCTTTACTCCACTCGCGGTGTTCGATTTGAAATTCTAGCAACTCGGGTGATCGTTTAGGATGTTTAGGATCGTGATAAAAAATATTGTATAACGTGAGAAAAGACATTAATAATTGGGTCTACATATATTTTTTTTTACGTCCAAAGTGAATTTGAACCAATTTGATCATCCGAAATTGAGTGCAAATGTTTTAAATGCTGTCACAAGCGAATGAATCAACAGAAATGCAAAATTTGAAAACGAGGATGTTCAGAGAGGTTTCCTTATATATGACGCCATCGGGATTCCCTGGTATCCCCATCCGTTAGCCAATGAGAAGCGAGTTTTGTAGGCATGTCGAGACCCGTTCGCGCACTCCTGATCAGAGCGATTAGGGACAAAATGGTGACTGCGCATCGCGGGGATGTCCACATACCTACTATTAATATTGCATTTGTCCATCCATGTTTATGCCAAATTCTTCTTTATTTCTTTTAATTTTGAAACAAATCAAAGTTTTGCACTGACCGTATCGGCAAATTCTATGGCAGCGGGCATTTGTTTTGATATATTATTAACCAATCCCTGAACCCGAATACCGTCAATTGGGCCTATGGAATTAATGCGTTGACAGCCTCGCTGCAGAGTAGCACAGAGGATCACGTACACTGGTCTCGGTGACATCATTGCACCATATATGGAAGATCTGTAGCGAGGGACCAGTGTAGTTGTTCCTCGATTCGGCGCACGCTACTCTGCACCGGAGCGCCGTTAAGGTATTAAGCCCATAGGATATTATTAAGCAATGGCTGTCGTCCGCCCTGCTTGCTGCGTAGCGAAGTTCGATGAGCTATTTCCGTTTCCGTTTGCTGGATTTTGGTTGATTATGAGATTCAACACAAATATACAAATGGCGGCGCCCATACAGTGCTATTTCCGTTTCCGTTTGCTGGATTTGGGTGGTTTTATTATCCACCTCTACGAGTAGGAGTATTGTTTATGTATATAATATACACGTGTTAGTCCTTAGCCTCCCCAGTGGGTGGGTCGGTATAAGTTATAGTAGGGGTGAAATACGACCTTATGTAAAAGTTCGCGAAGAATTTTGACATGCTGGGGAAATGAACTGAGCTGATAAATTCTTAATTTAAGAAACAAAATATATTCTTCATACACATCTTCATTAGGTACATCACATGAAAATTGTAAAATTGTTGCACAATACTGCAAATCGGTGGTCAGACAGATCTCACAGAATAGATTAAAGGGTTTTTTAATTTGAGTAAATATAATTAGTCGTTCCAAAGTTATCTACGATTTAGTTTTCCTAGAAATCAACATTTTATCCTGTTGGTTATAGCTATTAAGTTGTGACTATTTGTGTTCCAGGATAGGTACATTTCTTTGTAGTTTCTTTATTAATGGTCAGATCCTGATCAAACTTGACATCAAGGTGATTCTTGGTATGCAAATCATCTCAGCTTATCAAAGCTGATATAAAAAAATTATATCACAAAAAAATGTGGGTTTCCATGGCAATCGTAAATTCACACATTAGGTATCCCAAGTGAAATTTTGTATATGTTCGGAGCTTGATATAAATGATTCCATCTGTTAGGATATGGAATTTGAAACACAATGATACTTCATTTGTAAAAATCGGCCAAGTATTAAGGAACATACAGCCTTTTAAAATTGTATTAACCTTACTTGAAATCGGTCACGCTGCAAGTCTAAAAGATAGCATTTTTGATGGTCTCCAAAATTTAAAGGGATCATGCAGCTTGCTTCACAAGGCAGAGGCTGAGAGTCCCTGGTCTGTACACAGTGTATATACAGTTACAGGGGCATGGGGTGGGTAGTTTTGAAAATATAGACCTTCAAATTTGGTAGAAATAGCATTTTCCTTGAATTCACCATTTGTGAAATTGGGCCCCAGAGCACTTTTTAGAGTGCGCTGGTGGTAACAAATTGCCACCCAAATTGATTCTTTTTTAATTATTTCTGGCCTATGGGGTAGTGCTAGTAACTCAATTTTTTTTCAAGGCCCCAAACCATTGGGAACAATTAAAATAAAAAAGGCTGAAAACACCCGAGAGCCAGTTTTGACAGGTGATAAAATTTGGTGAAAAATCCGGCTTTTTGGAAAGTTTGAAAAATCACAGAACAAAAACTGTACAATGGAATTGGATGAAATTTTCAGGTGCTATTCATCTTTATCAGATACTTCAATACATCCATAACAACATACATTACAAAACAGTTAAATATTTTATAAGTGAGGAGAAGGAATGCACATTTTACCAAAATCATGAAAAATGTTGAGTTTGAAAAATCGCAGGGAAAAACCCCTTCAACAGAATTACATGAAACTTTCATGTATTCTTCTTCTTTATCAGTTTAGTTGATTAGTGCCCACTTTTAAGTGTTTTACTAACACTATTTAGGTTTTTGTATTTTACTAATTTTGTAAAATAATTGTATTTCTCCTGTGGGTTCAACACACCGCACCAATGACTCTGACATCTTTAGATACCCATTTGGAATCATGCCATTGCACCTATTCCATGGGAAAAGATTTGTCAGCATATGTTGCGTAGTGCCCCCTTTTATTGTCACCTATTATTAGATTTGTATATTTTGCAAGATAATTTGATTTCACCTGTGGGTACTTTAACACCACACCAATGTCTCTGACATTTCATATAGGTTCAGGTTTTTGTGTTTTACTAACTAAGACTAAGACTAGAGCAAAAATATAGTAAGAATAAAGATTCAGACAGACAAGCACTGCATGAACTGTCTTTTGTACTTGAAATACATCTTCTCTATATGAGTCAAATTGGGAACTGACCACAACCTTTCACTACTTCCTTGTGGCAGAACATCAAATCCATGATGGAACACAAACATTGATTCAATGTCCTCACTAATATCCTCACTGCCAGACCATTTGAATGTTTGGTTGTATCCCATCTTCATGAACTGTATACAACCAGATAGCTCACTCTTGACTTCAATCACCTGACCTATGAAGAATTCTTCATTATAAGCCACAGCAACCCACACACCTTGGTTTGAAAATTTGAAATTTATATCAACTTCAGTGTTGCTCTCTGCATCAGAATCACCCACCCATTCCATGTCATTCGAGCAGACATCATCTAGATTTATTCCCTCACTTTTTTCACTGACACTATTTGATTCACCAGAATCACTCTCACTGGTTAGCCTTTTTCTTTTATTTGGGCGAGAGGTGGAGCTTGAGTTAGGAGTAAGTTCTACTAGATGAGTGGGCACAGGCAGACCAGACAAAATACACATGAAATCATCTTTCAATTTGTCTCTCGTTTTGGAACCAACGACCAATCTTGGATCCTTGTGGCCAAGTACCTTAGTGCTGTAGCCCAATTCAGCATGAAGAATTGCTTTCATGTCTTTCTTCAATCTTACACCAGATAAAACATTTGAGAACATCTTCCGGGGTCTTGCAGGGGCCACCATGTATTTTTACACTAGCACCACCTTTTTCTTTCAGTGCTTGGCCTGCTGCTGCTTTTTGTTTTTTAGTTGCATGAGATTTCTCTAACCTTTCAAGATACTGCTTTCTTACTACCATTTCCTTGTATCTGTGTTTCATTCTAATTTCTGTGCTCTTTGCCCTCGCCATTTTGAGCAGACTAGTTTGAACAGAAGGTGACTTGGAATTTAGCCAAACAGACAGTGTCTTGTTTCGATTCACCATTTGAAGACCAGAGTGGCAGAACAATGATGTATTTCGCCTCTTGTAATAGCTGAAATCTAAATCACCAAACTCATTTTCACTCAGTAAATTTGTGAGTTTTGAATGCTTCATTTCTTCTTTGAGATCATTATCTGGTTCTTTTCCATACTTTCCATCTGGGAGAAAGTCAACCAACTGCCTTTCAGTTACTTCAATGAAGGAATGCATTAGATTTTCTAAAATACTCTTGCCCTGAAAATCAATCTCGTCTGCAAACAATTTAGCAAAAACCTCATCCTTCGGGACACCAAATTCGTCACAAATGTCATGTTCCTCTTTTGATAATAACAATGAGGCATCATTGGCCTAGACTTGGAACTTTCCCAGCATTTCCTGAATGTACTTGTATTGGTCCAAGTACTGAACTCCACCTCTCAACATCTCCCAAAATGGCCCTGTTATTTTGTAATACACGATACCAAGTGCCTTGATCAGGTTTATAATAGTTGGGCATTGACAATCAGCCAGCACACTTTGCAGTTTCAAGTTGAGATCTGCTTTATAATCAGTGAAGAAAAGCTCAATCTCACTGCTGTGATAAAAAAGTGCAGCTGCTCCAAGAAAAAAATTATTGAACCTATTCATTCTGAAAGCAGACACTTTTGACCTTTTGCCTAATTTTCCTCTGCAAAATGCATCCCAATATTGTTTGCATCCATTTTTGGCATCACCCCTAGGTCCTAGTACATCACATGCAGTCCTTACAAACCGGAAAGCTGCAGACTCCGAACCTGACTTCCAATGTTTAAACTTTGGCAATTCATCCCTGCCTAACTTTCTGAGCAAAAATGGGATTCAATTTCTTTGAGTTTCTTTTCACATGCAGTTGACAAGCCCAATCGAAAATGGGCATTGCAGAACAGGGAATGGGTATCATACTCATTACCAAGAACACTCTTTTTGTGTTGGTCAAGATGTTTATTAAACAACTTGTTTACACTGCACCTGTCTGACATGACACCAAACATCTTTTCTAAAATTGACCTAGAAACCTGATCCTGCTCTTCATCAACTGAATATATGTCACTCGACTCATCAATCATGGCAATTACATTGTCTAACAATGTTGCACTATCCTGCCTGGTATCCATGGGATAACTGTTTACCATAGGCAAGAGTAACCTGGCGGCCTAAAACATGCTTTTGGTCACGTGATGTTCCGTCAGAATGGAAATCAAAGTGGTCTTCACCACAAATTTCTTCAGCGACTTGGTATTTGCTCAGGATGTGGGCTCTGTCCATCATGTTGACAGCAGAGCTTGGGCATGGAAGATCAGATGGAAGTCAGATTTTTGTTGAACACCCATTTTGACACGGTCTGAATAACATTAGGCACATTTTTGGATGGCACTTCACATTCCCCCATTAACTGCATTGTTGTTTTTTCAATCGACTCGTGAAACTGAAACCCATCCCTGGTGGGAAGTTCCTCATCATTAACACTCAAGATGGTGGCATCAAGAACTGTACACTGTTCTTTTAAGGCTTTCACCTCCTTCCTTGAAGCAGTCTCTTCTGACCTGTAGTCACCTGAAGTCACTTTTAAATTACTCACTTGCGTCTGCAATCCATGGATTTGCTGACGCAATTGCATGATAATAGCATTTTGCACACTCTTTGGTTTTGTATTTAGGCTAGTCACTTCTTTTTTTAAGGCATTTTCTTTTTGTCTGTTGCGTTGGTACAGCCCACCTCCTTTCACATTTTTCAGTTTGGTTTTGCAATCATCTAGTTCCTGGACCTTTTCACACAAATCACTGGTCAATTTCTTGACTTTTTCAAACACATTATTTCTTGTAACCTCTGAAGTATCTAGTTCTTTTTTGGTTTTAGTCAACTGTCTTTCTAAGCTAAGTTTATCACATTGCAGGCATTTTGACACTTCTTGCACCACTGCTAATTTGTCCTTAATAGCAAAGATTTCTGCATCTCAAAGTGTCAAATCACCAGTCAGTTTTTTGTTCTCCATCCCTCATGTTTGTGATCTCCTCAGTTCCAGACCAGGTGTATTCTGATCCTCAACATCAACTGTTATCGGTTCTTGAAGATCAGCCACGGCATGCAATTGAATACTGGCATTCAGTACACTGACATGTCCTTCAGATTCTGAGACCTTGTCACCCTCAGTAGATGGTAGGCCCAACTTCCACTGCTGTTGGGGCAGCAACTTCTATAGAAAAGTGTTCTTTCAAAAAAATCTCTATTTTGTCCTTGTTCCTTATTTTGCTTTTGTTTAGCACCTGATATTCATTTTTAACCTGCTTTAACTTCGAAACAATTTCAAGTTCTAAAGGAGTAACATCCAAGTTGCCTATTGTTTTAACCCAATCAACCAGATGACCATGCTGGAGTTTCTCGACGGTGCGAAAACTGTCCAACTCTAGCAGTAGTCCATTCTGGAGAGACTCTGTGCAAAAACAATCACGATGTTCAATGAGAATACAGTTAAGAAGTTGAGGGCATGTAATAAAAATTGCATCACACCACGGGCCTATAGAAGATAAATCTACCCTTCCTTTCAGGAAATCGGCTATGAGTTCTATTACTTCTTAGTCAAGTTTTCCCAACTGACTGACTCAATCATGTGCCGAAACCTATTTTCTGGATAGTTGAACATCTTCCCCATGGCAACCGATATGGATTTCCATGATTTGTTTAGCCCAATTCTAATTTGGTCTACTTGGATTAGCTGTAGGTGTGTTGGTGCATCTGGATCTGTATGTGGAAGAGACGGTGGTCGTCCTCTGCATTTTGCCTTGAGATAGGCTTGGACTTGTCGACACCAGTCATTTTCTGTAATAATCAAATTAAAATACATTTTTAAAACGTGATTAATATCATTTTATCATTTGGTATGGGCCTAATAATGAATATGGATAGAAATATTTTTAGAGGGACCGATGCTTGCTAGATTGTAGGCAAAACCTACATACAAGAAATTAATTGTTGGAACACCTGTTATCTATATCGCCTCCATGCATCTGATTCCCATATATTAATTATCTATTAACAGAAATCATTGAAAATGTCTTAAAGTGACTATTAATATGACACCAAATTCATCTTTGTGTGATCATTAATAAGAAAGTTATAATGCTTTTAAACAAACAAAAACCGAATGAAGCGGTAGCCGCACGGCAGCCACATTTGTCACATACCTAGTCAACACTTCAAAATGATGTTGCAACTAAAGAGGTCTACCAACCCTAAAATATATCGAGATTATAATCGAGAGTGATATTAAATAAATCCTGATTCAAATTCTGATTTATTGATGCCTACTTATGTACTGGGAAACCAACAATAGAAAGCAAAATTGAATTTTGAATCGAAGCAGCATGGTCACAAACGACGAAATTTCCGGAACATTTTCCTGCGAAAAAAATATTAGAACAAATCAATCCAAATATACCTGATTTCTAACACTTAATGATATATGAGTCACATAAATTAGAATCAGCATCCATTCAGCTATGCACTGATCTAGTCCATTTCACATTTCGTATTGACTTACCGTAGTTAGAAAGTAAAACTTCCAGCCTTGTTGACAAATCTGGACTGAGATCGCTCTGCGCATGTGCGCCGTAGTTTCACATTCATGCAGTTAATAACGTTCGGAAAGGAAATTAAATTCTTGAGGGGGTTATGTATTATATTTTGGGTAGAAAATAGCACCCAAAGTTAGAACATTTGAAACTGATTTGAATCAGTTCTTTAGTAATTTTTACATATTGTTTTATATGAACAGACAGCTCTGAATCTTGCCTATATAATGCTATCAGTAAAGTTTCCCTCGAGACTGCCGCCAATGAACAGCGTCATTGCGCAAATTGAAAGAAAATCTGTCAATGCGAAGTAGATCGTCATGCGAGCTGCTCAGCTGGTAATTAGTGAGGAAAATCAGTGAAAAGTGGGAGTTGAAGCTAGTTTTTATTTAGCTATATTGGGCTTATTTCTTTGTATAATAAAATGAATCCAAGAGCATATGAAAGCTAAGAGCACAACTTTTATTTCTGCTCTCAAGAATTTGTAAAACCTCTTCTAGATTTTTTTTTCCAGGGAGTTGAAGTGGACCATTTTTTTCCTAGATTCAGCCATTTTCAACAGGTTATCTGCATGCAGTTGGGGTACCTATTTACATACTATAATTTAAAACAACTACTAAAACTAAAGACCACACTTAATCCTGGAATTCACACATTATTTACAACATAATTCATAGATTCTTAAGAATCTCAGTAATACCACAACTTACAAGTAAGTCTGATATAAAGCTCTAAAGATCACGCTTAATCCTGGAATTCCAACATTGCCGCCGATGCACACACAAATTTAAAAGCACTGTAGTGTCTAACCAAATGGACACAGATATACACAATATAGGTATCAAATGAAAGATAAATAACTAAATATTGAGGATTGTCAGACTACTAGAATGATTTTCGAATTTTACTTATCTGTTCTGCATTTTCATGCGTGCTGAAAATGGCGGGAATTTAGCATGTTAGTATCGTTTTGAAAGGATACATTGGTTTAGTTCATGTTAGCATTCACATACATCAAGTTTTAAAAACTTTAAATTGCATATTAACTGATTTCCAGGTTAATTACGATGTGTCATAACATTGTGACAACAATAATTCCATTGTTCTTTGTAATGCCGCCCAAATATGTGTCATGGCATCCAGAGCCAGAAGCCTGGCCAGTGGATGCATTCTCTATGATTTGGAATAATACATTTTATTACATATTCCCACCATTCAGCATTATCAGCAGAGTGGCCTGATCGATCACTCACACGCAGTACTGATAGTACCAGCGTGGGATACACAACTGTGGCCAGCGGCAGTCACACTAGGAACGAAAGACATGCTCAGGTTTCCATGAGGGAAAGACAGTGGGGCTATAAAGCTAGGTAGAATGGCCGAATAAGTAGAGCACCCGCCTCCCAATTTGGTATGTCATGGATTTCAAACCCTCAGGTTTGAATCCTGGTTGAGTCAAACCAATGATTATAAAATTGATACTTTTTGCTATCTAGCTTGGTATTCTGTATTACTAGGATATTAGTTAGGAGCAGGGGAAATAGTAAGATCAAATTGTCTGTGACTGAATATTCCCCAGCTAAATCAATTGATGTACAAAAAGTACACACATCCACCAAAAAACTGGGTATCTTCAGATTTTTAGTCTCTCATTGTCCCATCTGAGTTAGAAATATAAGATCAAATGTAAGTATGTGGTTTGATTTTGACCTAAAAAAGTATGCTTCATCAGGCCATGCAGCTCTAAAAGAAGTTTTGAACTCATGGGTTTGAATCCCCTGACCTACCACAACTACATCAATAGGTCAGCCCACATCACATGAGTGAATGACTTGCCCACATCACACCATGTGCCAACAAACAAATGATGGTGCAATGGTGCCATCAGTAGAAAATACCAGGAGACCAGGGCCCATATTCACGATGCGGTGTTAGCTTACACTCGGTGTGTTTGCACTCCTTGCGTACTGAGTTTTCGCCGCTAACCCAGAAATCCCGGCCAAAACCAGTTTTGGCTCGCTAACACCGCGTCATGAATACGGCCCCAGGCTACATTTGAATTAGGTCATTCAACATCACGTGGTCATTGCGAGATGTCAATACGCGTCATAGCAAGAGGACTTTTGGAAAGTTTGCGGAAAGTATTTTGGGTTCTTTCACCTCAAATTGCTTCAAAACTAGCAATTTTTCATCAAAATGACTCCGGACTAATGATTAGTAGGTTATAACGATCAATTTGATGTATTTATCTAAAAAAATTAAATAAAAATTTAAACGCCATCGGACCATGAAAATTTAAGGCACTAATTAACAAGTCTCTGCAGAAAAAAAAGTCTGGTATGTTGCATGAGTGTACTAACATAGGAAAGGTTACCCTCAGCTTCAGAAGGCTGGATATCTGTCAATTCTTAGTGGACTTTGACCAGATAAAATCTTATATCTGTCAAATTTAATGGGCTTCAATATGGCAGCATCCCACCAAAATTTGAGCAGAGCCAGCACCCTCGAATCCACATTTCTGTGGGTGACGCAAAACTGCTTACTGAAAAGTGATGACGTCACTGTGGGACTTTAGCTTGACTGACAAACATAGCGGATTTCCAAGTACCTAATATATGTGACATGTAGAGACTTGGAGAAAAAAATCCAAATACCACATAGCATTTCAAAACGAATGTATTCTGATTAAGCCCTTTAATTTGACATATAGATGGACTAGGCCTAGCAGAAGCAAAGTTATTATATTTCAAGTATTTGGAAAAGGGGCTAATTATGCCAAATATATTATTGAAATACTTATCTTTCATAGACTGCTACTTTTGGGGTGAAAAATGTATTAAATAATATAGATTAATATATTTTGTAAGTCATATTCAGACAACCATGTTGTGTGGGGTTTGTGTGAGTTTTAGTATCTCTGTATTTGTAACAGCAACAAACGATCACACTTCATGCATTAATCATGAATTTGCATGATAATTAAAGGAAGCTGTTATGTTGCTTAATAACACACTTCACATTGTCAGTCAAATTTTCGCTTTGAGATTAATCAAGCAATTTAATCAAGTATTCTTTTTAGCAAATACATAGTTCATGTGAATTTATAATGTAAGATAAATCCATGTAAGAAATTACTTTCTCCAAATGTCTGCACAAACATCTTATATCATTTTATTTAGAGGGGTTACATTGTCTGTGGATTATGTTATAGCGACCTTAATTTCAAGTAATTGGTCAAATGTTGTTGTACACAACTTTGCAGATACTCATCACGAGCGAGGGATCAGGTCAGCTGTGGAACACGTGTGCGTGGGACCCGCTGTCCGGCACGTCCCTAATGACATACAAGGGCGGCAGTGCTCGCGCCCGCACGCTATGCATCCTGGGTAATGACTACCTCATTAGCGCCGTGTGCAACAAACCCCTCATACACGTGTGGGCATTGCAGCGAAAGGTCGGTGAACAATAAGGCTTTATGGTGCAGTAAAAGCGGCATAAAGTGACATCATTTGACAGAAGCACAAACAACTTTGCTATCGCAATCTTTTTTTTTTTTAATTTAAAAAATGGGAAGCAAGTTTGAGTATATATATATATATAAACAATGTTTAATCTGGGTTTCTTTTTTTAAGTCTCAAGTTGTTTTGCTAATGGCATTCACAAACTGTATTTGTATTTTGTGTTCAAGACTACATTCCTGACTCATGTCCTGCAAAGACTCCTGCTCCAGTATCACAGCGACATCCTCTTGATGGTTGTTGTTTTTGTCTTTCGCAAAAATAATAATATCCAAGTATTAGAAAGATGCTTCTATGGAGATTAGAGATATCATCATGCAAGTTTTCCAAGTACTTTTTGTTGTTGTTTTGCTGGCCTCTACGCTGAATGAAATAGGCATGTTTGAATCGTGACTTCTAAATTTGATTTGATCAGGACCAGATGCAGCAGCGAATCGTGTGTCCTGGTCGCGTAGCAGCCATGGCGGCCAGCCCGGACGGTGCATTTTGTATAGCAGCCATCGCGGAGAAAATCCACGTCTGGCAGGTACAGATATTTGCGGCACCCACTCGGGAAGATAACATTGTGTCCTGTTTGCATTTGGGATCTCAATTTATAATTACTAAATTTACTTTGTTGGATGATGATGTAATAATAATAGAAACATATGTATTGTCAAGTTGCACATTAATGTATTAACCACTAGACCATCGTAATATTTAGCAATTAGGCTGAGGCTTCCCTTTCTTGTCTTAAACAGAGAATTGAATTTCACTGCTATATGTGGATATATGTGTATTATAGTGATGTTTAACTTCGTTCGAAATATCATTATTTGACTGCGTTTTTGTGACATTTAAATAGTGAAATGTTTTGAACCGTTTCTCTCTATGGAAATAGTTATAGTTGCCGTAGTGGTGTTACGCTTAGTCGTTTACTCACTGGACCCTACGATCATATGTAGCGCGTGCCCCTGTATAACCAGGTTCGTTTAACATGATTTACTGCGTAATGAGTAAAATTGTTAGCAATTTGATTTAGAAGCTCTCTGTATTTACATACCCACTCAGACATTTACATATATGTTTAAAGGAAAAGGATCAATATCACTAGGTGTTATAACAGTTTTAAAAATAACCTTATTAACGTGGGTAGGGGGATGGTGAAGGACAAAATCTAGAATGTGGAATATTGCCATGGTCCATAAGTGAGCCTTTTACTAGTTAAAGCCTTGCGGTATGGTAAGCCTACATGACATTTACCTGTTTGCTTTCTGCACACAGGTGAACACGGGAAACCTGCTGGCCGTGCTGACACGTCACTACCAACACGTCACCTGTCTGCGCTTTACAGATGACGGTAGTCACTTCATCTCGGGGGGCGACGACAACCTGGCGTTGGTCTGGTCCATGTCCAGGTCAGCAAGGCCCTTGTACTTAGTTACTTTACATTTTAAAACGAGGCAACATATCCTCATCTTTTCCTATCCTGATATAACCATAGATGTTGCTAGGATGTAAACCACAACCAAACAAACAACCCTCATGTTTTAAAGCTGCATAGTCCGATGAAAACATCAAATTTTCAAAACCAAAACAATTATCCAAATTTGATTCTACATATCCAACTTAGAGACTGTTGCACATATTAAGCATTTGTGCCATATATAAATTTAATAGAACCTCTTACTGCAGAAGCCTATGGTGTCCAGAATTTTGGCATGCTTGCCAAAATTATTTGTGAATGGTTGCACTTAAAATATCTATATAAAAAAAATAAAAGTTACTTCAAACTAAAGTAAGGGAGGCTATAACAATCAATTTAATATATTTAACTCAGAAAATGACAGAAACTCAAAACCATCGGACTATGCAACTTTAATCAATCATGCATCGATCTGTGACAGTTAAATAACGCGTGGTCTCTTTGAATTAGTTTATGTTGGTATAGACTCCGATACAATTGGCTTGTAACCAAGGAAATGGACATTTAATGTGTCCAGAATAGTTTCGCCTACATCAATAATTATGTTTGTGTTTGTTTTAGCAATATTGTGATGAGGAAGCGCATCTTTTCTTTTTTACCTGTATATATACAATATAGGATTATTATCATTGCTACATCAGTGGAAATGCCATGTTATTGGCATGCATTACGATTTTAGTCAAACACACATGTCTTGTGTTGACAGCGTGCTTGTTGGTGCAGCAACCCATGCACGGTCTGGGGGCGCCGAGCCCCGGTACACGTGGTCCGCCCACTCCCTGCCCATCACCGACATCCACGTGGGGGCTGGCGCCGTCAGGTGCCGGGTGGCAACCGCCTCGCTGGATCACACCTGCAAGGTATGGCAGTACCATTTTTCTTTTTGAACCAGACGGGATAGTCGAATCGAGAAGAGCGTTGGCTGGTTTCTCAAGTGACAGGTCGTGGGTTTTCAAACCTGACCAAGTCAAACCAAGGACTTACAAAATTAATAACTGTCACTAGACAGCCTGGTGCTCGGTATTAATACGATAGGGCAGATACTTGTTTGCTCAGTATGAGGATAATGTGTCTGAGAGATATCGAGTCGGGGTCCTAGCAGGCCACTCGCCCAATCAGACTGCACTATAAAGTCACCATACGTGTGCACTGTCACTAGTTGGGACCCTTCTCATATGACTAGATGTTGCAGGATGTAAAACCCCAACAAACAAACAGCATACTTGTTAGTTATAAATCGATTTTTGTTGTTGCTGGGATGAATAAATGTAGAATTACTATGAAGTGAGTTACGTAATCTGCTTCGAGTGGACGGTGACACTAGAGTACAAATGCTCTTTGCATCATAGTCCAATGGCTGTTGTTAATGTGTACTGCTTTCGTTGTAGCTAAGATGGTTATTATCGCTTCCTGCCCTCATTGCAGATAGGCCAGTTATTATCATGCCCTGCTTTTGTTGTAGCTAGGGCAGTTATTATTGTGTTCTCCTTTTGTTGTAGCTAAGGAAATTATTGTGTTCTACTTTCGTTGTAGCTAGGACAATTATTATTGTGTTCTGCGCTAATTGTAGATAGGGCAGTTATTATTGCATTACGTTCTCATTGCTGTTAGGCCAGCTAGTATAGTCTCCAGTCCTCAGTGCAGCTAAGGTAGCTATTATTGTGTCTTGTTATTGCAGCTCTGGGAGATGTCGACTGGCCAGATGCTGTGCTCGTTCGTTTTTGATACCAGTATTATGTCAGTGGTGATGGACGCGGGCGAGTACAGACTCATAGCAGGAGCAGCTAACGGGCACATTTATCAAGTGAATCTGCTAGAAAAGGTACATCTCTGACATTAGTAATTGACTGGTTTTGATTCTGCCAAATTAGCTCTCTGTAATATGCAGAGTGTTAAATATAGTTAAATTCTTGTGATGTATATATGACGCAGTAATCATGTACCTTAACATTTTTACCAATTCTCTTTTTGTGGAATTAATATCATTGTGTTGGATCGAATGTGATTAAACTGCGAAAAATTGGCATTGTGCATGTTGGCCCGTGGCTAACATGGGTAATCTGCTCATGAGGTTGGTTTATTTTTAGCTCTTCCTCGGACCGTCCTTTCCGCCTTTCCTCACTCTGCCGACGCAGCTTCTACCGTACACATCGATTTCCTACTGCCACCAATACGGAAAAGGAGAGGCCGTCGCCCGCTTGCTCAAAGGCACCAACCGTATAGACAGGCGAGATCATCTTGTGACCCTAACTTGCACCATGACTCGGAGGACTCTACCTCCCCGGATAAGTCCCAGCCCACGCCAACTCCGTCTTCCTTGTCCCATACTGAATGGGACTTTATCAAGAGGTTAAGACATGAAGATAGGAAGCTCAACACTGCTCTCCAGTCTAGGACTCCCCGGACTTAGCCAGTGACACTGGCGGTGTCCCGCTTGACATCCTCTCTGGCCGCCCCTTTCTCTCACACGTCTGACACCCCCAACGCCGTCTCCCTCCCGGCCATGCTACACCATAACTTTATCACAAGAGGAGACCGCTTTAAGAATATTTCCTTCTGTGAGGCAACATGGGCAGAGTACTTCTCGGCTGTCAGGCAACTAGCGGCTCACCCTGACTTCCTGACGAATGGTGGCCCCCCTCTTCTGAAACCCGAGCTAGAACTCTCTAATATGGCGATAGTATGGGACTGGCCGACCTGTCGCAGATGGTCTGAGCATGTATTCCAAATGGTGGCGGACGGTAGATTGAGGCACGGATGGTTGGACCACCTGGCTATTTCCAGCATTCAGCAGGACGTTTGCGCGGAAGCGAACCGCCTGGCAGCAGCCAGGCCGCTGTATACACCCCTAGAATCCCGCACCCTTGCTGCAGCCTCCCCCCCCCCCCCACTTCCACTGCCCCTCAGCCAATTAACACGGGATGAGTATAATAAGGAACTGGAAGGCAAGGCCTGCTTCAATTGGAACAGGGGCTGCCCCTGTGGCTTTTTCCAGCTTCCCATGGCACACTCCCTGACCGGGACACGCATATATGTGCGTTCTGCGCCTACCGCCACAGGCGCTCACTTCCCCACAAGGAGCAGGATTGCCTTTTTTTTAAAAGAGGTCTACCGACAAAAAGGCGTCTGAGGCTGCACAACCCCAACTAGAAGTAAGTCTGCGCGAGGTGTCACCTTTCGCCTCCTCCGCCACGCCCCCCTCTCCCCACCATACCAATGTACACACATTCCAGAAACCAGGTCCCCTACCTCTCCTCCCCTTACCACCCTGTTCCCAGCCCCCCTCCCACACCGTGAAAAGCTGACTGCCGCCCCGGTGACCCATACATTGCCGGTAGCCATGGGAACACTTGAGCGGCCCACACAACATTCCCCGGCCACAACAAGCCACCCACTCACTCACTGGTGGCTGTTTCTAGAGCCGCCCTTCGAGCCCTGGTTTCAAGTAAGTCCGATGATGACCCGACCCAAAAAGGACTCACAGTCAAGGCGGGTCATCATCGATCTCAGCTTTCCCCCAGTCAAAGCTGTGAATGCAGGCATAAGTAAAGGTTTCTACCTAGGAAAATCCTTCAATTTCACCATACCTTCAGTAAACACCCTCTCGGATAGGCTTACCCTACTTGGCCCTAACGCCTGGCTTTGGTCAGCTGACCTGGCCCGAGCCTATCGTCAGCTGAGAGTGTGCCCCCTCTCTGTCCCTCTGTTAGAGATACTGCTGAACAATAATTATTACATTGACATAGCACCTCCGTTCGCATGTAGGACATCAGCCCTTGCATGTGCAAGGACTACTAGGGCACTAGTATGGCTACTTCGCAGAGAAGGATTTTTCTCGCTCTCTGTTGATGATTTCATCGGCCTTCAGTCCTCATACAAACGAGCCATTCAGGCATTCACCACCTCACCACCATGTTAGGTCTAGAACTTGCCAAAGATAAGTGCTAGTCACAGAAATTCTCCAAGAATGTACATTATGGCAGACTAAAGCACATGCGACTAGAAAACAATTGCAGAGCATAGCCGGGAAGGTTAATCACCTGGCTAAATGCATCAAGCCAGCTTCTAGATTCACTAACCGAATTCTCGCAGTCCAAGGGCTCATTCCCCTTTAATCCCGAACTCTTGAAGGACATGGAATGGTTCCAGAAGTTTGCCACCTAATTTAATGCAATCTTACTAATCCCCTCCAAGCCATGAACACACTGGGTAATTGAATGTGACTCAACACTGACAGCAGCTGGAGCCTTCTCAACTACTAACTACTATGCAGCACAGTTTCCCCCAGCACTTCTGGCTCAAGGGACCACCATTGCACAGTTAGAAGCTTTTAACCTTGTCCAAGTAGTTTCCTCCCTCCTTCCTGCTGGCCCAGTAAACTTTGTTGTCATTGTCAACACAGATAACCAAGCCTCACAGCAGGTCCTCTCCTCGGGTAGGGAAACAGACCCAATACTTTGTACATGTGTGCTCAAGATAAAGTACAAACCAGGCTCGGAACTTGTATTAGCGGATGCCCTAAGCAGATCCTTTACTGACAGTCTCCTCAAGAAGAAAGCGATAAGTTTATGTAACTCACTTAACCTTAAAGAGAAACCGGTTCTTTTCTCCCTAACATTGTTAGATTTCAACCTGTAATTATCCTGTAATGCCCTTAGCCTGGAAGATAGTATGTTGTTTGCCTCTATCTTCCAGGCTACTCGATGAATCACTACCGTCGGCTACTCAAGATGTATCACACTGGCCTGGTCCCCGCACATGGAAGAATAAGGCTTCCCACCTGAGGTGGTACCTGCTTTTCTCCTCCGCTCACTCCTTCCCCCCGACTCTATGACCTCCTTTCCTTCCTCCTCCACCTCGCCTCCTTTCTCCGCTCCCCCGGTGTTGTCCTAAACTATTAGAGCTCCGTTAAGATCTGGGTCTGCTCCGCCCCAGGCGATCATTCCATCTTCCAAGCTCATGAGCTGTCAGTGATGAAATGGGTGATCATCCACTCGACCCGGCACGTAATCTCTCAAGCCCCAGCCATCTCCCCATATCAAATGCAGATCATCATATGTTCGCTCCTAGCCCACAGATCACCTCCCTATGCCTGCATAGCAGCCCTCATAATTGGTTTCCTTTGTCTCCTACGCCAAAGTAATCTTGAGGTCACTGCAGTTCAAAGATATTGTCCTATCTCAAGCTGGCCTCCGAGTCCAAGTCACCTCCACAAAAACATGTGCAGCCTCCTCATGTCCTATCCTCTTCTGCCTCGACCTGCTGCCCAGTGGAAGCGGGGAAGCGTTATCCCCACACAGTTGCCCCGAACTCCGATGACCCTGCCTTCCTCCTCCCTTCATCCCGCCCCTTGACCGCCAAGCTCCTGACTAAGACTCTGCGGGAGGCTGCTCAGCCTCTCCTCCGCACAACATGACCGGTCACTCTCCATAGCCTCCGTTGAGGTGCCACACAAGCCTCTGCTACTGCAGGCCTGCCACTACCCGCTCTAATGTCGGCTGGTAGCTGGAAGAGTCGGGCCCTCAACGCCTTCCTGGCTCACCTCGAAATCAAGGATGATCCATCAGCGCTCGCTCATATGTTGGGTGAGCGCTGATCTCCTGAACTTTCTCTTCCTCCGCTCCTTCACCAAGAACTTTCATTACTGGTTGCGCATTCCAGTCAGCGCCTGATCACTTGGCCCTGGTAGCCTCCTCACTCATGTTTGATAGACCTACATAGGTTGCCGACTTGTTTTCTTATTATTAAATTCTATTTAAACCTATATCTGTCTCTGTCTTTCATCCGAGTGTAACGAATTATGTCCAAATCTACTGATTATAAGCTGTGCCAAATATGCAGAGAATAAGTACATAGCCATTTTTTAAGAATGTGCAACCGTTTGTTTTCAGAAAACAAGAGTTGACCGTCACATATCACAGGACAATGAAGACAGTTTAATATGTAGAGGACACAGGTATGGTGATGGTTACTTGCTTGTTCTAATTTCATTTTACGCTTTGTGCAAAATATTATTTTACATTAATGTCTCTAGCTATAACGTTCCAATGCATCCTTCAAGTAAAAAATCCCTAAGAGCTGCAATTTGTGAAGATCGCCATGGCTGGGAAAGATTGGTGTATGGTTATAACAGAAAGGCTCTGTGCTAGGGTAAAAGACAAGTTGCCCCTCTTGAGATTCAGTTTTGAAGGAGACTGCCACAGTTCATTGTGTCACACCTACAAACCGGTAACATGAGTGGTTTCAGTTTGAAACACCCCTGCTTTTTGCGGTGTGTGCCAGGCACAGTAGCAACAAGTACCAATTGTGTAAGTCTTTTATATGACTCGCCCTCCCTCGCCTCATTGAACCAGATCGGCTAATTAATGATACCTGGCGTTTAACTTTCCTTGTCATATACCGAGTCCAGCGTTGAAAACAAGCACCCTCACGGGAGCTTATACGTTATGGGCAGAATAAAAAAACTTGTCACAAAAAAAAAAAAAAAAAAAATGGTAGATATCTTCAAGGAACAACACAAGACATGGTGGCCGAATCAATAGAGCGCAGGCGGGAGTCCCAAACTTGGCCAAGTCAAACCAATGACGTACAAAATTGATACTTGTCACTACTTAGCCTGGCACTTGACATTACTGGGATAGGGCAAGGTTAGCTGGTTGGCTGAGGATCAGGATAATATGACAGTGGGAAATCCAGTCACGGTGCTGGCGGCCTGTTCTCGTAGTGGGGCAGCACTATGAAGTCGCCAATGAGTGTGCATTGTCACAAGTTAATACCCATCCTGATATGACCTTAGGGTGTAAAGTCCCAACAAACAAACATAAAGAAACAACTCTGCATCCAACCTAGTGTTGTCCTGACATAGTAGGTCTCCTGTCAATCGAGGGACATTCAAATGAGACATATACAGTTTGCACATTGAAAAAAATTGATCACGTATGGCAGGGATTCACACTAAAGACCGGTACTACTGTATAGTGACTGCATTTTTACCACATTTAAGCATCACTAAATAGCGCGTCCATTGCCTACAGCAAACAGGTGACGTGTCTGTCGGTGTCGATGGACGGCACGATGCTGGCCTCGGGCTCACAGGACGGCAACGTGCGCATCTGGGACGTGCTCAGTTTGCAGTGCATCAAGACCCTGCTTCACAAAGGTAAAGCCCACAGCCTGCTTACGTGTTATGGAAGAAAGCGTATAAATCGCATATAAGTAGTTAACACGTATTGATGGTGGTGCAGTGCACGTTTTGCTATTTGCAAGGTTGACTGTCGACTTTGCTTTTTACATGACTTATTGGTAGTGTGTTTTCGTTGCGGTTCTGCCTGTTCACCCTGCGACGTGCCCGTATCCTTGCATTGTACTATAATGCGTGGTATATCCCGTTCATCTATGAGCATGACATTGTTCTTCAAGGACCCCTGACGAACGTGCTGCTGCTGCCGAATCCGCCCAACATGACCAACTCCGACGCTCGCCCCACACTGCCGCTCGCCCAGTTCAAGCGTAGTTTGTACACTGGCCACCAGGGGGAGACCGAGTTCGAGGGCGAGCAGACCAACTGTGGTACTGTGGACGTCAGGCTGGGAAAGAGAACCGTAGGCTTTATTTTCACCTTTTGTTTATAATCGGATACGACAACATTGCTCGTGTTCTGCATAATATGCACGTGTGCATAAATGCAGTGTCATTGTTTTATTACATATATCAGATTCCGGGGTAATCTAGGTATTTATCAGTTTAATATATCTCGTACATTTGAAAGTGTTTTTTGCCTGGTAGTCAACAATGTACATAGTTAGTAGTAACGGGTAGTTTAATGTGAGCATGTGCCATTCACTTAGTTAGTGTATATTCTAACAGTTGTGATAGGGGTTCTGTTTCATGCGTCTAAAAGCCTAATTTACTATCCGTTTTATCATTTGCAGAGTGAACATTTCGACGGAAGCAGTTTCGTAATTTCCAAACGGTGTGTTTCACATCTGCAAAACCAGGTACGTCTTTTCTCTTTCGATTCTCTCGTGCGTGAGAAAATTCTATCAAATTTTAATATAGCATGGTATGGTGAATATTTGAGAGTGTGAAGCAAGTTCCATGTTCTTAACGCATTGGGTCATGTAGTCTGGTATCGCAGATAATGCACGCTATCTCCTACATGTGGTGAAACAAAGGGAAAGTGAGGGGCGTTGGATGTTATTTTAATATGAATGAAATAGAAAGGAATAAACAAAGGATACCGCTTTATTTTGTCAAAGAAATTTAATAGATTACGGGGGCAATCATTTATTACCACATTGTGATGCTATGTCCTGACTAACTAATCTAGATATTACTATATAAATGTAAGATGAAGGCCAACCCTTAGTCACTGGTGGTGTTTGTAGTTTTGTGGTTTTCCACAACGCACACATCAGTATAGTGGAGTGCTATATTTTATGCATGTGAAAGTTAAATTATTTCTATTCCATCACCAATACCTTATGATTTGTTTGTCTAAGTTTTTATGTAATTATTCTTTATTATATTTATAGATCTTTTTATGGTATTTTTGGGCACAAGTACTAATATATGTGTTGCTTGTGTACTTTGATTGATTTTTTTTTGTAATCATTAAATCGGCTCCTGTCACTCAAAGGCATATCTTTGTTATTTGATATCTAGAATGAGAGATAATTTCTTTTTTTGTTGGTATACATTGGACACGATTGTGCATCCTGCCATACATTTGTATGGGTTATGTGTTATGTACTTCCCTCTATTCCAGTGTTGGGGGGGGGGGGGGGGCAGTCCGAAAGTCGGTGATAAACTGGGCGATAATAGGAGGAAATGGGGGGGGGGGTCTTTTCTCTTTTATAGTTCTATCATATTACTCAATGTTGAGTGACCGAGAACGAGAACTTTTGAGAAAGTGTGCACATTTCATTCTTAGAATCCCAAAGAACGAGATGAAGAGAATATCAAGTTAACACTGCACGACCAGGTTTCACAGCTGCGGAAGGCAAACCATGGCCTGTACAACTTTGCCGTCAAAGAGATTCTCGCACAAAAATAACAAGAGGCGCACATGACATGAAGTGTGATAATGTGCATGTGAATGCACCTTGATCAAAGTCAATATATCTAGTTAAATCATATATTTTTAATGTAAAGTTCAAATCCCTAGTTACATGTATGTGAATAAAATTGTCAAATATATACTTATAGTTATACATTTTTCATTTTAAGTTGTCTTTCTGGTTAATAAACATTGGGGTTGTTGTTTTAGGATAGGTATTTAAAGCAATATCAAATATTTATTTCTACCGAGTTTTCAACTTAGGCCTAGTCAATACCAAGTGTCTATTAAGGAATCAGACAATTATGTAGCAGTATGCTTGATAAACTTGACAGTAGAAAGTATCCAAAATCTACTTGTTTTGAACCTAGGTAAAAGCGCTGGCGAATATCTACCACTCCCAATGGTTCAGTGATCCGCTTAGGTAAAATATACTTGTTTAATATATCAAGCCTGTTCTTGATGCACAAGCGTAGAAGGAATGTCTCATTATTTTTATTATAAAATAATCTCACCAGTTCCTGTGAAGGGATGCTGTCAGGGGATCATTAATAATATTAGATATTTTTATTAACGAACTAGCAGTATCGTTCGTTGTTTGCAATGACGGTACAACCATTAGCCTAAATAAATTAACACAACTGACAAGAGACTGTTATAATAGTTTATTGAAGTTTAATGGTCAAACTTGTGACAAAAGGTACAAACTACAAATAAATGTACACAATTGTATGCTGCATTGAATTAAAGTACCCCCGCCCCCCGCTTTTAAAATTGCACACACAAAATGTCCCAATGATTTCCTACCGGCACCGAACTGGCAACAGAGCAAAGCTTGTTGGGTCGTATAGTTCAGGAGCTACCTTTATCAGTGACCTGAGGCGGTGTGTGTGAGTGCCCCATAGTGTGTGAATAATGTTCCCTCCCACCCCAGGTGTCCGCTCAGGGCCGCCACAGTTTGAGAAGGCCGTCCTCGCTGTATGTGGCGACCATGTTCTGGTGTGGATGGTGTGTAAGACCGATGACATCCTTCTCGTGTACCTACAGAACAAAAGATTGGTTACAGGGTCAATGATCTGGAAACATCATTTCAAAAAGCAGGAATGAAAGATCGCGTTTTCGCGGATTTCCACGATTTTGTTTTATATTCACCGATTAACATTTACAAAATGCCAACATTTACAAAATGCCAATCGGTGAGTCCGAATCCCATTCTTATACGAGCTCAGATGTTGCTTGAACATAAAACACAAACAAGACTTAGGCATGGAGGTAATCTGCATTTTGGCGGAAATTCACCGTTGGTTCTGCCAGAACCCAATAGATGGCGCCCTGATTGACGAGTTTTTTTGCCAGAGACCATTTTCATACCTGAAAAAGGACTCAATACGTCACCTCAGAGTTTGCCAGCTCCCCTCTGGTTTCCGATCCTGAACGTAGTCATGAATACATAGTACCGAACTTAAGTTTTAAATGGGGTGGCCGAATGAATTGAGTGCCTGACTCCCGTTTTGGTAGGTCGTAGGGTTCGAACCCTGGCCGAGTCAAACCAATGACGTAAAAATTTATACCTAGCCTGGCATTACTCGGATATGGCAAGGAGCAGTGGAATGAGAAAGACCAATTGTCCATGATTGAAATTGTCCCTGCTTAATCAACTAATGTACAACAACAAATAAGTGCTTTATAGGAATATACAGTAAAACCTCTCTAAATCGAACGACCATGGGACCTACTTTAAGTGGTCCATTTAGGGAGGTGGTCAGCTTAGATTAGAATATCCTTACAATGGTATTGTTGGGACCCAAATAGAGTGATCAATATAGGGGAGTGGTCGATCTGGGGAGCGGTCGGCATAGAGAAGTTTTACTGTAGTTTCACTCTTCGCAACTACCACAATTACCCAAAAGTTTGAAGGGTGTTGATATGTATAAAATGTTTGCTTGCTGTCGTATTTAAAAAGAATATAAAGTGCACACCAGTACTCCCTGACACTTCCATGCACACCATAGGGAGCCTTGTTAGGCAGGATGTGGAGGAACTCAGAAGAGATGTACATGTACTAGGAATGTGGCTATCAGGACGGTGTTAATAGGAATTTAACGCACCTATGTAAACGCTTACATTAACGGTAACTTAACCAAACCCATTAACTTAGTACATATGATAGTGTAATTCTATCCCAGAATGTTATGCTAGTTTGTAGTCAAACTAATATTACTCAACACAGGAGGATGGTAGGGAGTTCGAATCACAGCTGAGTCAAATCAATGACGAACAAATTTAATACTTGTTTCTACCTAACCTGGCGATCGGCATTACTATATAATACAGCAAGGATTGGTTAACTCAGTATCAGGAAAATGTGACTGAGTGGCAAATCAGGTCATGGTACTGGGCGCCTGGTCTCCCAGTGGGACAACACTATAAAGTCGCCATGAGTGGACAATGTCACAAGTCGCTACTTGTCCTGATATGACAGATGTTGCCAGGACGTAAAACTCAAATGAACAAACAAAACGGCACAAACCACCAATACATATGGCGCTCTGAGAGTGATAATGAAGCTGAGCGGTGTGGTACATCCGGTTCTACGGATGGCGGTACGGCTACATGTGGACGCTGTGACGTACCGTCAGGGTTCTCTCCAGCTTGCCGCTGGTGATGGAGAAGCAGTACAGCACCATATCTTCTCCTACACAGTAGACCCACTCTCCTCGCGGGGAGAGAGTAGCGCACACAAAGTCCCCACCATCGCGCTTACCACTCGAGAAGCTCCGCACAATCTGCAGCAACAAGCGGGTCATGGTTTGATTGGTCATTTTACAGTGTTAGTTAGAAGCCAAAGGAACTGTTCACGGCAAGAAGTATCTAAATGTTGTTCTGTCGTTCCTTATTTAATCATCACTTTGATAGAGAATTTAAAAGCTCACAATCAATTATAAGAGAAATTGTGTCAAAGGATAGTTCAGGGTCCATACCCAGTTTGACATTCAATTTAAGGATTTTCAATGCAAAATTCAAGGACATTTTAATCTTCTTTTTTTTTACCCCAAAC
Organism: Branchipolynoe longqiensis; assembly: GCA_030323885.1. Taxonomy (NCBI): domain Eukaryota; kingdom Metazoa; phylum Annelida; class Polychaeta; order Phyllodocida; family Polynoidae; genus Branchipolynoe; species Branchipolynoe longqiensis. The sequence goes on along the minus strand of CM059187.1, from coordinate 106,321,250 downwards.
TCAGCCGTATTCATAGTCGATTCACTGTGTAAGATGTAAAGTGTAAATAAGCATAAAAAGTAACAGCCGTATGTATAGTTAAATATAAAAATCAAGAGGCAGGATAACAAACCCACATAAAGCACTTTAAATACAAAACATCACTGATTAATGGATAAATAACATATGTGCATAACACACCAGCTATTTATGATTAAAAAATAATATAGGCTTTAAGAAAATATAGTCATGATTTTCCATTGTCCTGTATTTTAATGGATCTTTAAACAAATTCCAGGAATCCTAAATTATTAAATCCCAAGACTGTCCAGGTTTTCAAAGACCCGTACGAACCATGAGTTAAAATGACGAGCTGTGTGAGGTGGTTGTTTAACGACAGTGTAGCATTCTCAGCCGCACGGTGCCTACCTGACCCTGCATGTTCATGATGACGACTGTGTTGGAGCGGTTACACACGACAAACTGCTCAACATTACGTGGCAGCGGGTGGATGCTGTGAACCGTGATGTCGCTGCCCGCCATGCCCCCCAGTGACTTGAACGTGTTCTGGCACTCTGTCGACTTGATATTCCACACCTTGATCGTGCCGTCAGAGCTGGCACTGAAGCAACATGCCGTCATGGTGCTTAGTTCAGTTGTTTTCTTTTGGTTTATAGTGTTGTTATCGGAGGGAAATTTGTTAGCACTGAAGCATCCCACTGTTATGGTGAGGTCACAGGTTCTTTTGTTTTGTTTTATGTTGTTGTTGGAAGGGAAACTTGTTAGCACTGAAGCAACACACTACTATCATGGTGGAGTTATTTAGGTTATCTTCTTTTGTTTTATGTTGTTGGGAGGGAAGTTTGCTAGAACTGAAGCAACATATTGCATGGTGGGGTTATTTCAGTTGTTTTCCGTTGTTAGAACGGACATTTTCGTTAGCACTGAAGCAACACACTATTATGGTAGGGTTATTTTTAATGTTTTCTTTTGTTTCATGTTGGAGGAGTGGGGGGGGGGGGGGGGGCTTGTTAGTACTGAAATAATCAATCATTAATCTAAGTCCTTGAGGGGAGGGGGGATTCACTGGCATTTATATTAATGAATGTTGTTGTTAGATATTCGGTAGCAGTGCAACAACATACCATTAATGTAATGTTTTTTTTTCTTTTTACGGGAGAGACATTTTTGCTGGACTTTGAAACCCCCCCCCCCAACCTCCTTTAGACTACATCTGTCGCAATCTATATCAATATGGCCGTGTGAAAATACAAATTAATGTGAGGTTTTCTTGTTGGATGCTGGAGGCTAGCATTTAAATGCATTGAAAGAAAGAAACATGTAAGATTACTTTAATTTTTTGTTGGGAGAGAAATTAGAACAAATCGCTAGATTCTGTACAAGTTTGCTACTCGGTCACATCTAAGGAACCCTGTAGGTGGGCAATGCCTACCTGATGATGTGGTGGCCGTCCTGAGTGTACACAGAGTCGTTGACGAATGAAGTGTGTCCGCGAAACTCCTTCAGTGTTTTACCAGACTTAAGACCGTGAATTCTGTTAACGGAGGAAAAGGAACACAAGTTTTATTCATAGGCATTAGGTCGACATCTGCTTAAATGTTCTTTAAACAATTATAGCGGTTACCCAAAACATGTCTTACATATTTCTTCTATTCTTTTGTTGGTCTATTGCCCTACTTCATAAAAGATCAATTCTTTTGAATTATCCTGAATCCTTAAATAGGTTACAAAGAAATAATAATAGTTACACTTATTTTACTTCAATAATAAATCACTTCCATCGGCTATTTATTTGTACTGTATCAAATGTCAGCCTCCAACAACCTCGATACAGGCGTACCTGCTATTCAGTCACATAACACCACAGGAAGTCAATCGAATATACTACTAAAATAGCTCTGTAAATGTGTAATAAAAAGCAAAAGTCACGAATACATTATAATAGGTCTCAATAGGGTCTTCCCAAGATACCGATGCTAGTAATCAGCAGGCGACGAAACTGGTCAGACAAGGATAGGGGTGGAAGGAAGCACGGTGCGTCAATCTAGAGAACCGATGTAGTGTACACAACAGACACGGGCATACAGAGTGGTAGCTCACACAGTGGCCAGTGTGCGTGGTGCATTGTGGGGTAGCAATGGGCCTGCGGCCTGCACACAGGGGTGAGTGGGTGGGTTACCATGGTTACTAATTCAGTCAGATTGTGGGCAACCAGAGTCAGCACTCTGTGGCCGGGGGGTGGGGTGGGGGGCACTGGTGAACACACACACGGGAAACGGTATTTTATCTAACTGAAAAAATGTGCTCGGACAATTCCCTTGCAATCTATATTATAAACAAATAAATGCGTGGCAAGAAGCCCACCAGGTTTGGTTATGAGGAACCAGGTGCTATACAGGTTCAAAGAAACCTTAAAGTGTTGGGCCTATAGAGGAGGATAGGCTGAGAGGGAAACACGCCCCACCTCCAGGCGTGTACACACAATGGGTCACAGCTCCAGCACCTACCCACAGACGAGTAACTCAGAAACACATATTCAGGGTCCGTACGGGCCCCGGAAAGTCTTTAAAAGTCTTGAACTTCATTGCCCCATTTAAAGGCCATTGAAAAGCCTTGAATTTAACCTATGTTGGGTAATTAGTCTCGAAAAGTCTTGAATTCCATTAAACTGTCCCCACTGATCTAAATTAGTCCAAAATTGCAATTCGCCATTGTTATTTTGCTTTTTTGTGTGTGAAATCCAAATGAAAATAGTCTTCAATTCCGATCAAAAACAGCCTTGAAATAGCATTGGTTCCATATCTTCACATATTGTATGGACCCGACATATTGAAAGCATTCCAACCACCTGCCCGATCCATTACATATGCCTGTACTGTATCTGTCGGTTACAATACATATATATATATATGAATATGTCATACGCATGAACCATTCCTTACAACAGAATTCTTCTAGACACTCTTAGTAGCTCTTCTCAAGACTGTACATACCGTATAGTCTGGTCAAATGAGGCTGAGAGCAGCTGGCTGTTGTCCTTGGCGAAGTTGACACAGGTTACGCCTTTGGTATGCGCCCGCTCGAACCGCCGCAGACATTGTCCAGTCACAATTTTCCAAACCTGAGCCATACGCACCAGACACAAGGCAGCATTGGATTATAAAAATAATAATAAATACAAGTGAAATTCATCTAAATTTGTGTGCCACACGCATTTTGTTTTTAAATAAAGAGAAAATATAGCTAGATATGTGTAGTTACTTTCAAAATGATTAATTGTATGCGTGACTTTTATCAATAGGTATTACATATTCAGTCAACTTATTCTCAATATTTATAATAATTTATCCAAAGAGGTTGATTCAAGTACAATGGCTTAGTCCAATCTTAATTAGTCCATTTCTTTTCAGTAATATACTCCCATCACCAATCCCTGATCCTCTTATCAGTAATCTTTACATAAAGACACAGGCTTCATAGACATTATCTTAAAGGCAATTTCTTTTCCGCTCAACTAGCTTTACCTAAAGCGAATAAGATATATTTAAATTAAGGACCTCAAGAACGACGCGTCCCTGAATCCGGCTTTGTAATCCTGAACAAGCTCAACTTACTGCTGTTAACTCACCTTAATCTTGCCGTCCTGCCCACCTGTGGCGAGCATCTCGGAATCCCTGCTGAAACTCATGCACAGCACGGCATCGTCCATCATCATGAAGTTGTCCTGCGCCTGGTACTTGAGATCCTTCCTGATCTTGCCCGTTGTGAAGTTCCACACCTCGATGAAGCCGTCCACCGAGCCCGTCACCAGGTACTGGCCATCCGGCGAGAACTTGGTACACTCCACGTGCGACTTCTGCCCGAACTGGTGGGCAGGACAACAACTGGCAGATCAGCTAAATAGCTCAACTAGATTTGGATATTGGCATGGGACATATTGCAAAACAAATAGCATACTCTTCCCAGCGCGGAATCGGACCCACATGTCTGCCATTCCAGGGCGAGCGCCCTAACCATTAGGGGGGGGGCATCCAATTTTATGTAACGATTTGTCAAAATTAGACACACACCCTCCTTGAAAGGCTCTGTAACACCAGACCATACGACATATTGACATAACGCTTGGACCTACACCCCACCCACTAAGCATTACGTAATATTTGAATGGCCCCTTAGGCTATCTAGACTACCTGATGCAATCGCCCTCCCCCCTACCCCCACATGCCCCATGTGTCTGGCATGAACACTGGGGACGTGAATGCAACTCACCACATTTGTCTCGCTGGAATTGTAAGTCTCATGCTTACAAATATCACGGTCGCAACTAGATAAAAGATTCACCCGGTACTTGTAGTACACGGGTGAATACCAACCCTATATAAATACGGTCGAAAATAGCGTTAGTATGGAACAATAAGTAGAATGCCTGGCACCAGTGTCAAATGGTTACTTATATCAACACACAGTTGGTGAATGAGAGAGAATGCAAAAAGACAAGATGGCGGCCGCAGAACGCCGTCGATTTCACTTTTAAATCTGATTAAACTAGATATTATATTATATTTTTCAACTCAAAGGTAGCGGGCTAATAATAAGACAGATGTAAAGAATAAATGTTGCTTCTTAGATTGTGAAATTTGGCTCTCCAATTCTTTGACCCACATTTTCGACAGCTTTTATAGAGTGTTGGTTTGCACCCCTACTGCAGCAGTACGGGGTGAATCTTGTATCTAGGTCGCAACCTGCTATTACATTCACAGGGCAGGTTTAACACCATACAGTGCTCATCGGATACAGCAGTGTGATCACGCACCAGTGTCATGGATAATGTTGCAAAGAAATGGGATACTCTGCTTACAGTAAGACTCGAACCCACATTTTAACTACCTATTAGACTAACCAACCTACACATGCCTACCTATGTGTGTGGCTTTTAACTTGGGGAGGTGAGTGTATCTCACTACAGCATGCTAAAAGACATATTTGTCATTAGATTATATTCCAAATAAATATGAAGCTAAAGCTTCCGACCAACTGGGCCGATGTATGCATATGACCGTTGCAGGGGGGGGGGGGTAGTAGGGGTAGGAGCGACTCCCGCCACCGCCGCTGAGCAACCAATCGGCGTCCAACTCAAATAACCTCTCTGCCAGCACCGCCCAGCCTGCAAGTTTGGGGGTTGCGGGTTCGAATCCAATATTCAAAATATATAATAAAAGGTTCCACAATAATAATATTTGTATAAATGCTTTATACTACACATAAAGCTTTGCCAATGCATAACTGGACAATAATACCACTTCAACTTCGAGTATAATTCAACAATTCTGTACAAATGTAACTTTATACTCAGACTGTTAACAGGACGCCCACTTATAACCCTGTTTACCTTAATGCTCTTGCTGAGCTGGGTTGGATACTTTTCATCCTCTTGTTCTCTTACAGCTGCCTTTCCGCGGAACACATCGATAGTTTGACCTGGGGAGAAGATAAACAAAGACTTTTTTTTAATCCAATAAACCCAAAACAATAAATAGACAAGTGATGCCTACTAGCTCATTAAAATCAATCGCTCTAATTAGATTTCTCCTCTTTTTTTCTGTTTGTAAATATTTTAATCCACTGAATATGGGAAGTTCAACGCAATAGACACCTGCAAGAATTTACACAAAAACCGTATATGTATTTGCATGACATTCTCTGAGAAATATTCAGCTCTTGCCTAAAAAGAAAAGGCAGCTTGACAACAATATCAGATGAACCTCAGATTCTAGGATGCACCCAGCTAACGCCAGCAAATTCAAACTCATTACCTCACATGTCAAAACTGAACAGAGCATCCTCACCACATGTGGTGGGCCCTGATGGTGGAGTCTCAGACTTGGCCTGAGCATACAGGTCAAACACTCTAATCTAATCTAATCTAAATCCAGTGCGACTGACATTAAGACACATGTATTAATGACGAGGAAGGCCGGTTGTGGCGCCACCGGCCACGTGCGTGAGGTCGAGGAGGCATAATATAGAATGATCGGTATACACATAAAACAAGCAATTCCCTTCCACACCTTTATACTCGCATAATACGTTATACATCACATATATAAATATAAGTTTTAAAGCAGTCCACATATAATTAAACCCCTGATAGGCATCTCAGCATGACCAAGTGTGCAATGGTTACCCGGTGGGAGGAGCCCCTGGTGCTGTTGCCACTTGAGTGCTTGCCCGAGGAGAGCGAGCAGGCGGGACGGGGGCACCACGTTCACCTCTCCAGCTAGGGCTTGGGCGATGGCGGCCCGACGCCGCTCCTTCGTCTGGCCTTCTGGGTACGCCTGGATGCAAGATGCGCGTGTACTGTGTTAGGTGTGGCAGGGACATGAAGGCTGTGACAGACGGACACGCCTCTATCCAGTGTTAATACTACATGTTAGTTATATACTGTGTTGTACTTAGTCTCCAAACTTGGTCGTAATGCGAAGCATTTCGTTTGATGCGAGGGGAGGGAGAGCGACTCACCCGGCCCTGAGCGACTCCCCCCCCCCTCCTGCCACTGCTCACCTCCCCCGCCCCTGAACGACTCACCCCCCCTCCTGCCACTGCTCACCTCCCCCGCCCCTGAGCGACTCACCCCCGCCACTGCTCACCTCCCCCCGGCCCTGAGCGGCTCACCCCCACCTGCCTCTGCTCATTCCCCCCTTATAAGGCCGCCCGCCGGCCTCAGGCACTCAGCCTCCAGCCGCCTTCCAGCTCTCTGCCCCTTCTTCTTCTCCACCCACCCACCCAACTCTCCCTCCTCTACCCTCCCCCCTCTGCGGCGGAGGGCTCCTCGGCCCCCCCTCTACCAGAACTCTGACACTGCTCCTTATGAGCCCCTCACTATTTATCCTCTGCTCCTCATGAGCCCCTGACTCTTTGCTCCTCGCGAGCCCCCATGCTCCTCATGAGCCCCCTGTATTGCTCTGCCTCCTCAGCCTGTTTACCTCCTCAGTTACCCTGTTTGTACCTTACTTTGTCATTTATTGCTATTTCACTGTTTCTCTGTATGTTGCCCGAGGCGTCACAATAAACGCCTCATTTTTCCCACCTCTGCCTCTGTTCTTCCTTCTCGCGCATCAGAGATATTTAAAAGAAAAAGAGAATTTCTCTCAATATAGAAAGCTTACCATATATACGCATTGTTATTGTTAGTATAAATGAAGAGTATGGGGAGAAAAGTATCCATAAGTAAAATAATAAAATTAGCATTTGGATACACATTGAAGTATAAATGAAAAAGGTATCCGAGAGAAAAATGACAATAATAATAATTAAAACAATAAAAAGAGCAGTGGACCAGCATATTTATATTACATAGAGCCAATAATTAAAGTCTATACAAATCATTCTGGGCTTCCATTTCCCTTGTTAGTTATCATTTGTTTTGTATTGAGACTGTTCGCAAGGAAATAAGAGACATGCTCATTTACATGAGACATTTTTAATTCTTTCACTCACGAGTAGACTACATAGGCAGGATACATCGTTATGTCACGACGTTCCACACTTTCATGTAAAGATGCACATCAAAGTAAATATTAATTTTCCTTCTTTAAACAAAATCTATAGCTTGACTATATTATCTCATTATTTCTTATGGTAATTGCTTCTTTTTTTAAATACAATGTCCTCTTGAATTGGTTAATTTGATCATTTTAAAATCACACAATGCTTGAATGCCCTTTAATCTTACCTCACGCGGATCAAAGTATGACCGCTCGAGCATTTTCTCCAGATGGATGTACCTGTCGGGTTGTTGCTGCTTCATCATGATCATGGGGTCGGTCTGTCTTAGCAGGGACCGAGCAGCTCCCAGCTCACGCAGCTCCGTCAGCTCCAACACAATCTGCACAGACAGAGTTTATATACTCAGGACGGAAGGATCACCCTACATAGAGCTAGCATTGAAATTGTGTACAATAGCCACACAAGTCGGAATAAATACTTCACATATAGCCCTATTCAAAATGTAAAACCTATAACAAATGATTAATTGTGCTGCTATTGAGGAATAGCGTATTAATGCGTGGGTAATGCTACATAATTATGCATACCTGTTTGTAAAGGTATGTGGGTTTTAAGGAGTAGTATATGGGGAACATGTATTTGTACAGGTCTATGACTTTCAAGTAGTACATGAACATACCTGTTGCATTATTATACATACCTGTTCATAAAGTTTTGATTTTTGTGTAGCATGTGAGTAATGCTGCATTATTGAACACACCTGTTCATAAAGGTCTGAGTTTTGGGTAGTATGTGGGTGGAAAGAAAAGACGCGGAGCAGGAGGCGGCTGGAGCCGGAATGGCTGGATGCAGCGATGACCATGGTTATAAGGGGAGAGAGAGGGGGGGGGGGGATTTGTTTGTTTGTTGTTGTTTTATGTCCTAGCAACATCTAAGGTGATATCAGGATGTGTACCGACTTGTGACTGCACACTCATGGTGACTTTATAGTGCTGTCCCACTGGGAAACCAGGCTGCCGGCACCATCCCACTCAGTATCCCACTCAGTCACATTATCCTGACACTGAGCACACCAGTCCTTGCCCTGTCCTAATAATGCAGAGTGCCTGGCTAGGAAGCGACAAGTATCAATTTTTAAGTCATTGGTTTGACTCGACCAGGGTTCGAACCCATGAGCCCACGATCTACCAGCATGGGAGACGGACGCTCTAACTCATTCAGCCATCCCGTCTGGTCCCACGGGGGGTGACCAGCGGTGAGGTGGGAGAGGCCAGGGGCGGCAGCGGTCAGGTGTCAGCGGCGGGGAGGGAGCGGTCAGGTGTTAGCGGCAGGGGGGTGGGCCTCTTCTCCTGCCGCGATTCAACTGTAATGCAAGCATTATGACCGACATGCACCGGAAGAAGCGGAGGCAGGGGTGGAAGAAAAAACACTTTATTACAGGAAGAACAAAATGTTTACAGGAATCGAGAGAACTATGAGGGAATAACAAAACAGGTAGGACAAACAAGATCAGGGCATGAGTCACACGAGGATACAATCAGGGTATATAATCAATGTGATGTGAGATCGTGAGTATCCGAGGTGAGAAGTTAAGTAAGAGAGAGCCCCGAAGAGCCCTCCACCAAAAGAGAGGAGAGGGCTAGAGGGGCCCCAGCTGGGGCAAGGCGATGATTAACCGAAGTCGAAGAAGTTGGTGAGCTCGTTGTCCAGGTAGTCTCGGAGGCGGGCTCGCCACTCGGGAACGTTGAGGCCGGAGGGGAGGGGGATGCGGGCGGCCAAAAAATTAGGGAGGCCCGCATCCCGTAGGATCTTGTATGTGTCCACGGAGCCAGGGTGTGGCCGGGGGTGGGTGAGTAGGTATGGAGGGCGGCGGCAATGTGAGCGTCAAGGCCTGCTAAGTGGTCGTCATCGTCGCTAATGGTTGGAGAAGTGGGTGAGGTAGGTGGTGCCTTCGGAGGCGGGTGAGTCGCGACTGTGTGTGGTGAGGATGCGCCGGACGTTGGCGCAGTAGGCACAGGCATGGCACTGTCTTGCCGAGGGTTCTCCGTGAGCCTCGCCGGATTGCAGGAGGCTGGGTCGCAGTTCCAGGCAGTGCAGGGGGTCCCGTAGGCTTCCCTGGCTAGAGGTCGCGATAATACCCAGGGTCTCGAGGCGGAGGGCATTAATGGCGATGGGGTCATGCCATCTGAGGGGCAGGCTCAGATCCGCTATCCAAGTGATGTTTGTCTGTTGTTGTTTTACGTCATAGCAACATCTAAGGTCATATCAGGGCGGGTACCGACTTGTGACAGTGCGCACTCATGGCGACTTTATAGTGCTGTCCCACTTGGAAACCAGGCCACCAGCACCATGACCTGATATCCCACTCAGTCACATTATCCTGACACTGAGCCAATCAGTCCTTGCACTATCCTAATAACGCTGAGCGCCTGGCGAGGAAGCGACAAGTATAAATTTTCAAGTCATTGGTTTGACTCGACCAGGGTTCAAACCCACAACCCCACGATCTACCAGCATGGGAGACGGACACTCTAACTCATTCGTTCATCCTGACTGGTTTATATCCAAGTGAAGATGGTCTCACAGTAGCGCCAGATGGTAGGCCAGGGGACAGTCAGGTTTTCCCGGAGGACGGTGATGTTGAGAGAGGGCAGAGACACAATCAGGGGGAAAGGCAGGGTCTCGAGGCACCTGAGAACTAAGCTATATTCGTCCTTGGTTGCGCCGCCCCTCTTGACAGGCTTAGCCTCGGGCCCTCGTTCTACCAAATCGTGATGAAATATATAACTGCTAGGAATGCCTTTCTGGTGACGCTGTGGTGGGCCTCGGCGGAAGCGAGGATCTCTCGGACGGCGGCAGCGGGTGTGTGGGCTGTAGGGTGGTGGATCGCGGGGGCGGCAGCCGCGGTTGTGTCCCCGCTGGAGTCCAGTTTCTGGCATGGCGCGATACTCCGGATGAAGGGTAGCGGTGGTCTGTGGAGGATATGTCATCGTGGGCGGCGGGAGGTAGGCGAAGGCCCCGGAGGGTGCAGCAGGGGCCGGCGTGGGAGCTGGAGGTGGGGCGGCCAGGGTCTGGGCGATGATGACGCTTTCCATGAGGTTCCCGAGCCTGTCGAGCATCCTGTCGTGGGAGTCGAGTGATGCCGATGTGGAGGCGGCCCATCGGTCCGTGGCTTCTGCCGATGATCGGCAGGGTCGACTATACTCCCGGGCGCTTTTCTGCTGCCGGCCTCGACCACGGGTGGCGAAAGGCATGATGATCGCGGAGGTGTCGAGAGGTCTGGGAGGAGAAGGCAAAAAAAAGAAGAGACGCGGACCAAGAGGCGACTGGAGGAGGAATGGCTGGATGCAGCGATGACCAGGGTTATAAGGGGGAGATAGATGGGAGGAGAGAAAGCCACGGCGGTGAGGTGTTAGGCGGGAGAGGCCAGGGGAGAGCAGGAGCTGTCAGGTGTCTGCGGTGAGGAGGGAGTGGTCAGATGTTAGCGGCAGGGAGGAGGGCCTCTTCTCCCGCCGCGAATCAACCATAATGCAAGTATTACGACCAATGTTACATTACTGTACACACCTGTTCATAAAGGTCTATGAGTTTTGAGTCAGGCAGTTTGAGTGTCTGGATGGCCTGTAGCACCGTGTCCCAATGCCCATTGTTGATGTCAGACGAGAAAGAGTCAACGGAGTCGACCGTGTTCAACGATATTCCACTTTCCTCCTGAAGCAAAGTAAATTTAATTAAATCTGTTATTGCAGAAGCTAATAGTAGGTACTCCAAACTGATTTTTGAAATGTATGTTTACATTTCACTTTTGTGGTAATCAGATAGAACGTTATACAGTGATTTTAGTGGTCTATCATTTATCTTGATGTGATAACCAGTTCAAAAGTTATGAGCATTTTAAAATATAATTTTGAGGGCTTCTCTCGCCCAAAAACGAAACTGGCCAAATTAGCAAATTCACAAAGCCATAGAACATGTGCAGATACTTGGAAACCAAAACTAAGGACATAATCAAGTTTCATATATCATATAGATTGTCTTGGGTTTTTTCGGGAAGAAAAACAAAAATATAACACGGATATACTACTTTTAAAACAGCTAAAATATCAAATTGGCCATCATAAAGTTAACAGTACCTATTTACTACCTAACAATGAAAAACATTTTCATGGAAATTGTAATATCTCAGCTTCTAATTAAGATACAGAGATAAATTTAGTATCACTAGAATCAGCAGAACTGTATCTATAGCTAGCTACCCCAAACATAGGACTTCTTCCTAATGCTGACTGGCCATTGGGAAAAATAGGAGACTTGCACTCAGCACACTACCCCTCTTTGAATGCTGTCTGCTGTGAGTGAGTGCATCAGAGCTAAAAATAACTACTTTCACAGTAAAGTAGAGATCACTAGCTTTAGTTTTGTATCCATTATGACTGACTTCGGGTGAGAATTCTTCTTTTTTAAATTAAGGTTTGAAAACTTTTGAACGATCAAAAAACATGATTTTACCAAATATACTTTATGGAAAATATAATGTTACATAGAAAAATTCTTTCTCTACAAATCTGTGTCGATTGTTAACAACTATTTAGCACTCACTCTCAGCAGTTTTGATTTAACCATAGGATGGGTAGGCTAATTGGAGCAATCAAATTTTAGAGATTTTTTACATGTGGATATAGCTTAAAGACAATGTAATTACATTATAGATATTTGCATTGTGATCATTTTGATATAAAAATCAAGTCAATATCTCAAATAGAACCAGAGATATTAATTGTCTAAAGATTTTATCAAGGATGGTTATTGAAAATCACATGATTTGCCATGCTTGATGTCAAATTGCTCAACAAATATTTTTTGTAAGGTCTGAAAAAAATTGAGACTAGAATTTATGCTAGAAATAATAAGTTAAAAGAATAATGATGTGATTAAAATGTAATTTGCCATCAGCAGGTAGCCTCAAACATCAGGATTTAAGCATTTGCAGAATCATGAAAAATGTGTGTAAAATTAAGGGCAAAAATTAAATATTAAAAGAATCCATGACTCTGGGACTAATAGACCAATTTTCCATTATTATATATATTTGTAATCAGAATGATAGAGCTTTCCAAATGTACCATTGGCAAATTAACTTCATGAAAAGAAAAATTCTGTTTGGAGTACCTACTATAACTTGCATGTACTTTAAAAATTTACACAATTGAACACTAAAATTGTGTTCCAACTACCATTCATGAGACATGAAATTTGGTTGTATGCCTCCACAATGTCTTCAATACACTCCACATGCAAATTATGTAGGAGGAATCAGTTACAGCAACATCCACTTTGGAGCATTTGAAATAGGGTTTTCAGCTTGCCAATTGCCAAATCGGTCTCACTTCTTCAGCTTCTTGATTCGCATGTCATGAATGAATTTACTATTTGTTATGCTGATTTAATAGCAAAACGCTTGCCCTTCAATTTGATAGGTGTTGAACCTGAAATTTTGTTTTTGTCACCGTGAAATCTTGTATTCAACTTTTTCTTTTGAATTTTCCCTCACTTCTATCACATGTATCTCAACATGTTTGGTCTCAAAATGAGGCTCAAACTATCTTCTGTTCTGCATTGTTAGATATTTTAGGTAACTGTTTAACTGTTTGGAGTAGCTACTAATAGTGTCTTGAGTTTTTATGTGCTTGCCATAACTAATTTTATGTTTGCACTTCAAATATCTAAAAAGTTGTTCATTTAAAATAAGTTACTTCGTAAGATAGATTATAACAATCAACCTAATATATTGATGTCAGAAAATGACAGAAACTTCAAATCACCAGACTGTGCAACGTTAACTATATAGCGCTATGTATTATTAGATTGTAGGATTTCTATATAAGCAGAATTTAAGCATGGCATTTGTACTATTTGTGATCGATTTAGACTAACCTGGAGTGAAGTTAGAGTTCTCAGTAGATTGTTTTCTTTTAGATACTGCTCAATGAGACGGACAACACTGAAAGTGATAAGATATGCAAGTTAAACACATTGTGCAAAGTTGTCAAACAATGTTCTAATGTTAATAGGTCATGAACAGTATTAAATGTGCATGTGGCCAAGATCGGGGTTTGCTCTAGATTTGTTTGTTGTTTAACGTCGTAGCAACATCTAAGGTCATATCAGGATGGGTACCGACTTGTGACAGTACGCACTCATGGCGACTTTATAGTGCTGCCCCACTGGAAGACCAGGCGCCATCCTGATATGACCTTAGATGTTGCTAGGACATAAAACAACAACAAACCAGGCTGCCAGCATCATGACCTGATATCCCACTCAGTCACATTATCCTGACACTGAGCCAACCAGTCCTTGCCCTATCCTAATGATGCCGAGCGCCAAGGAAGCGACAAGTATCAATTTTTACGTCATTGGTTTGACTCGAGCAGGGTTCGAACCCACGATCTACCAACATGGGAGATGGACGCTCTAACTCATTCGGTTATTCCGTCTGGTCGTTTGTTAGATAAAAGATTCACCTCTGACTCAGTTCAGACTAGTCAGGCTACTGTGCTTGTAGGTGGTGTGGCTCGGTGTGAATCTTTTATCTAGGTTTGCTTATCCAGGGATGAAAGTGGTCTACGGGGAAAAAAGCGGAAATGCTGATATTCTCCCATAGGCTTAGCATTGTCTGGAAATCGCTGAAAATTCCTGGAAGTCCGGTTTCATACATATGGGTATATGCTGATTGTGCTGCGGCTTTTGAAGCACGTATTAGTAGTATACGCTGATACTATAGTGCTGCGCCATTTGAAGCATGTATTAGTAGTATACGCTGACCCTGCTGCGGCGTTTGAAGCCAATAGTAGTATACGCTGCTAATGCTGCGGCGTCTACACCACATATTAGTATACCCTGATGGTGCTGCAGCGTGAAACAACGTATTGGGTGGTTGGTTGTTGGAGTTTTACATCCTGGCAACATCTAAGGTCATATCAGGACGGGTGCAACGGATTAGTACACAGTTATAGCTACAGGAAAAATCCTGGAAATCCGCGAAATCGGGGAGATCTTTCATCCCTGTTTATCAAGACTGACAAGAGTTATGTCGCTGGTGTAAGTGTGTCCTACTCAGGCTACTGCAGTACGAGGTAAATCTTTTATCTAAGGTAAGTTAAAGTTGTGATCATACCGACCATACCATACCGAGGGGGAGGCTAATGACTAACATGTGTATATATAGCCCATACTCATAGAGGTGGAAATTGAATTCACCAGAGTCCAGCAACCGGAAACAGCATAGGAGGCCGGCCGCCATTTGCAAATGAAAAGAACAGCTCTGATAGGAGGGCGTGGACATCTGGGTACTTAGCGCATCGCGCCCTAGCAACTATTCGAGGCAGTGAATACAATGGTAGTCACAGCATTGAAGCGAATGTAAATCAAACAAAAAGCACAAATCTATTCACTGCTACGATATAATTTATTTAGAACCATGAATATTCACTTGGGGGTTGAAATAATGTTATTTAGGAAATTTGGCTGAAATTAAACCCAATATCCGAGTGTTATTGCAATTGTAAAATCTTTTTAAAGCACAAATCTATTCACTGCTACCATCTAATTCTGTTATTTAGAACCATAAATATTCATAAGTGAAATCCGGCTCAAATTAAACCCAAAATCCGAGCGATATGAAGGCCATCGCCGCATCAGTGTAAATAAAACAAAAGGTTGGTTTGTTTTCACCGCCTCAACCGACAGTGACGTGAACGCGCGCCCTCCTATTGGCTGAAACCTCTGCAGCCATTTGACTGGTCATTGGAGGCATTCGACTGGGACCTTTCTATCCGCAAGATTTGCGGATGGAGCCGATGGAGCCACAACACACATCCGAATCATACGTATAGAGACCCACTTCCGGTCCCAGTCGAATAGGAATTTGTAAGGAAATATTTTGATGTTCGCATAGAGAGGCCCAGTCGAATGCATCCACTGAGTTTGCTGATACCCGCAGTGCAGAACGTCGATTTTAATAACAATACAGAGCAATTTGGCATAAACATGGATGCACGAATGCAATATAATAATATAAATAAAAACATGAATAAAATCAAAGTTTTGCACTGCGCGTAGCCCATGGTTACTTCTGCCAGCCTGTGCGTATGCGAGGGAATTGTAGGATGTAAACATAAACATGCAACGTGTCAATAGAGGGAGTGCACGTGACGTCATTACTTAGCAATCAGCGGGCTGCCATCTTGGATTATGAGCACCCTCCCTAGCCATGTTGTGAATGCATGCAGATGCAATAAAACAGAGTTTTCTTGTGTTATGGGAGGTTCTGGGCAGTTTACATCCAATGTGTTTACTTACAGCACTTTAGCAACAACTTCTGAGGCCAAACTGCTCAAAACAGTGACAAATAAACCAACAAATCAGTAAATAAGCACAGTGTAGGCAGTTACAAGCCTTCTGTATGGCATCCAATATGGCCACCGAAAGTTGTCTTGTGACGTCATTACACTCCCTCTATAGGAGGGCGCGGACATCTGGGTACTTAGTGCATCGCGCCCTAGCAACTGTTTGAGGCGGTGAAAACAAAGGCAGTCACAGCATTGAAACGAATGTAAATAAAACAAAAAGCACAAATCTATTCACTGCTACGATCTAATTCTGTTATTTAGAACCATGAATATTACCAGACGGGATGGCCGAATGAGTTAGAGCGTCTGTCTCCCGTGTTGGTAGGCTGTCGGTTCGAACCCTGGTCGAGTCAAACCAATGACTTAAAAATTGATACTTGTCGCTTCCTAGCCAGGTCCTCAGCATTATTAGCATAGGGCAAGGACGCCATGAGTGCGCACTGTCACAAGTCGGTACCCGTCCTGATATGACCTTAGATGTTGCTAAACAACCATGAATATTCACTCGGGGGTTCAAATAATGTTTATTTAACAGAATAACTGACTCAAAAAGTGAAATTCGGTCAAATTAAACACAAAATCGAAGCGCTATTAACGCCGGCGCCGCATTGGTGGTGATATTGTTGAATGTAAGCAAAACAAAAAGCACAAAACTATTGACTGCTACTTTCTAATTCTGTTATTTAGAACCATGAATATTCACTCAGGGATTGAAATAATGGTATTTAGGAGCATAACTTACTCAAGAAGCACGCCGGAAATGGCTGCCAAGGTGTGGAATGCCCAAACGGTAAAGGAATGACAAATTCCTGACCCAAAAACTTACAAAAAATATCTGTGCAAAATAAGGTTAGGAAACCCCCACTAAGCTGCACGGCAAAGGGGCATGTGATATGTCACGGCCCACCAGCGGGATGCCCAATGGAAGGTAACCTTGCCAAAAGTAGCCAGATAACAGACCATACAGCTACGTACAAGCCTATGATATGTGAATAGGAGTAGGCTAGTCTAAATATGGACAGTATAAATACAGCCTCAATAAAAAATTAAATTAAAAAAAACTCACTAAGTGAAGTTTGGCTCAAATTAAACCCAAAAATGGCAAAATCCCAGTGATATGAATGACGCCGCAGCATCAGCGGCATTATTGCGAACGTAAATAAAACAAAAAGCACAAATCTATTCACTGCTACGATCTAATTCTGTTATTTAGAACCATGAATATTCGCTGCTACGATCTAACTCTCTTATTTAGAACCATGAAATAATGTTATTTATGAGCACAACTTACTCAATAAGTGAAATTCAGTCTTATTCAAGTTATTGTGAATGTAAATAAAACAAAAAGCACTGCTGTCATCAAGTAGGTATGTTGGAATTTTTTTTTAATTTATCATATAGAAATGATACTCATACCATTGAAAAGAGCCAAACAAATGCTTTTAAATGACACAAAGATCATGCATATTGGTCTAGTATTAAGAAAGTTATGATTTTTTAAATATTTAAAATCGCATGTTTTTTGGTCCTGTAATTAAACTGAAACAAAGGCAATGGTTGTGATCTTAAGCGCGCGTGCGTGTTGGTGAGCGCATCGATGTCAACATACCTACTGTAGGCTACTGCATGGGCCCTGCGCCAAAGTCGCGCAACCCATGGCACTTTGCCATTCAAAATTAACCATGTTCGACATATAGGAGCCTGTTAATATTTGGTATATAGTGAGAAAAGACATTAATAATTGCGTCTATATGTTTTTTATTTACGTCCAAAGTGATTTTGAACCGATTTGAGCATGCAAAATGTGGGCAAATGTTTGAAAGCATGTCACAAACGAACGAATCAGCAGAAATGCAAAATTCAAAAACTATGACATTCAGAAAGGTTTCCTTTATATGTGGTAATAATGATTCCCCGATCCCCCCAACCGTTAGCCTATGAGAAGCGATTTGGGTAGAGATATTGAAAACCATTCGCACACTCCCGATCACAGCGATCGGGGACAACACGGCGGCCGCGCAGCGCGTCGATGTCAACATACCTACATCAAGCCAAGGTTTGTTTTCACCGCGTCAACAGGAAGTGACGCGAACGTGTGCCCTCCTATTTCCATTCAAAAACCAATGTCAGAGGTCGGTCCAAAGCATTGCTTATTCATATTACCGACCCACCCACGGGGAGACTATGGACTAATGCGTGTATATATATAAACAATACTCGTACTCATAGAGCTGGAAAATGAAATCGCCCAAATCCAGCAAACGGAAACGGAAATAGCCCTATATGGGTGGCGCCATTTGTATACTCACACTTGAATAACCAAAATCCAGCAAACGGAAACAGCCCTATATGGGCGCCGCCATTTGTATACTTGTGTTTGAATAACTAAATTCCAGCAAACGGAAACCGAAACGGAAATAGCTCGTCGAACTTCGCTACGCAGCACACAGGGTGGATGACTGCAATTGGTTAATAATTGCCTATGGGCTTAATGCCATGACGATGACGGTCCTAAGTATTACTTATTCATATTATTAATTATTACGGCTATACATATAGAGGGGGTGTAATGACATCACAAGACGACTTTCGATGGCCATATTGGATTACGTACAGAAGGCTTGCAACTGCCTACACTGAGCTTATATACTGATTTGTTGGTTTATTTGTCAATGTCTTAAGCAGTTTGACCTCAGAAGCTGTTGCTAAAGTGTTGTAAGTAAACACAGTTGAAGTAAACTGCCCAGAACCTCCCAGGACACAAGAAAACTGCTTCTGCATGCATTCACAACATGGCTAGGGAGGGTGCTCGTAATCCAAGATGGCTGGCCGCTGACCGCTGAGTGATGACGTCACGTGCACTCCCTCTCCATATATGTTGGTTTTCACCCCTGTACTGGATGTAAATATGAAGGTACATCAAATCCTGCTTGGGGTGGTACGGTATAGATGTCTCCACTACAGCAGCTGAACTCTGTGACCTGGTTTCTATATGCCTATATTCAGAGGTGCTCTTCAAAACCATTCACAAATACTATGCAAATGGCTTGCCATACA
Organism: Branchipolynoe longqiensis; assembly: GCA_030323885.1. Classification (NCBI taxonomy): domain Eukaryota; kingdom Metazoa; phylum Annelida; class Polychaeta; order Phyllodocida; family Polynoidae; genus Branchipolynoe; species Branchipolynoe longqiensis. Next base: position 106,302,276 of record CM059187.1, on the reverse strand, counting down.
TGATGTCGTCAAAATTGATCAATCACAACCTTCTTTACATCTGGGAAAATTTCTAGTGCATTAGGGGACTCCTCTCATGGTTGTACAAGCTGTTGAAGTCAACCACTGTTGAAAAAGGTCAATTCTGACGACATCCTGTATGGTAAGTCATTTGCATCGGATTTGTGAATGGATTTTACAGAGCCCCTCTGTAAATTTATGTGTGCATTGGCCGCGGTGGTAGCTGCTCGCACTAAATTCGTGACGTTTTCATCGCGCACGAAAATGCAGATTCGGGGGTTTAGCTCTGCTCAAATTGTTGTGAATCTGCTGCGATTTTAAAGGGCACTAAAGCCCCAGTCACACGACGGCCTGCGTTGACTTGCAATCACTTTGCGACCAAAAGCTTGCGAGTTCCTTGCGGCTAAATTGAAACAATTTGTTACAAACTATTTTAATACGTCACCATGTCGACAATTATGCACCAGCCGGCATTGTGACGTCATCGTACACATGCCACATCGCATCAGTCGGCGATCACTCAGCAATTAGTCGTGATTCAACTGGAAAATGCTCGCGAATCGATCGTCAGCGAACTCAGGCCTCGTGTGACACTTGAGTACAGCTACTATGGTCGCAGATCAGTCGGCGATCGGTGCCGACCAGTCAGCGATCGGTCCAGACGCCAGAGGTTGCAAGGAGATTGTCGGTGCTGCAGCGACAACCTACTTGCAACCAAAAAGGGCCGAAGTGGTTGGCGATCAGTCGGCGATCGCTCGCAGAGCACTCGATGATTAGTCGTAAGATGGTCATAATTTAATTGCAAAATGCTCGCCCATCGATCGTAAGCGAACGCAGGCCTCATGTAACTGGGGCATTAATTGCACAGGTTTCAGTTTTTATTTGATCAAAATCCATAAAGAATTGACAAAACTACAGCGGAATCTGTGTGTGCATCAGCGGAATCGCCAGGTAGCTACTCGCGCTGATTTCCCGCCGTTTTCACCTCGCACAAAAATGGAGATTTGGGGGTTCAGCTCTGCTCAAATTGTTGTGAATCTGCTGCTATTTTGAAGGGCACTAAATTGCACAGGTTTCAGTTTCTATTTGATCAAAATCCATAAAGAATTGACAGAACTACAGTGCTTTTAAATTTGTGTGTGCATCGGCGGAATCGCCACGGCGGTAGATGCTTGCTCTGATTTCCCGCCATTTTTTATCAGTTTTGATAAGCTGAGGTGATTTCCCATACCAACAAGAACCTCGATGTAAAATTTCATCAGGACCTGACCATTCTTTAAAAAACTGCCTACAGTTGACTCATATTGTAGGTGGGAGTGATTGCATTATGCATGTTGCCGGTAACATGAGTAATTCACGACGTTGGAGACCGTGTTAGTGTTGCTTAGCGATATACCAAGTCACGTAGACAAGTACACAAGGGATGCATTTAACGTCATAGCATTGCTGTCACTAAGGGAACGTAGCCTTCGTGGTAAAGCAATCCTAACTGTAAAGCATTCAATACTGGAGCAGCAGGCATATCGGTTCGAGTTCAAATCGCCTCGTCGGTATAGGCATTCTCAGTGCTAAAATTAAACCCTCCCATCCCACCCATGTGTTGGGAGACCTGGGACAGGATATTGTCTGTGGGCTGAGTGTCTGAGGGTCTGGTCTTACTCTTGGAGAGCGCTATCTCAGTAGTTAAAAAATATATACAAATTCAGTTAAAGTAGCCTTTCGACCTGCTAAATACCGGTTGAAGTTACTCCTAGTATACAGTAATGCTTTCAAGTCACTAATACTTAATTATACAAGGGCAGATAGTGGAGGGTACAGGGATTGATACGCCGTGAAATGATATGTTATTGTTAACTACTAACGTTGTGGGGTGAAATACTGTTTGAAGTTACTCCTAGTAGACAGTAACGCTTTATAGTCACTAAAACTTAATTATACAAGGACAGATAGGGGATGGTGCTGGGATTGATATGCAGTGAAATGAGAGGTTACTGTTAACTACTAACGTTGTGGGTGAACTGACGTAACATAGTCAAGTAGTCTGCCGGTAAGTGGAGTTTACCACGCCGAAAGCTAATTAATGAATGTTCAGTGAAATAAGTGACTACCTGTACTGTAAATAGGTTTGATAAATACTTTGTGTATACAGAACAGATGACATGCTTGATTCCTGTAATAAAAGTTGTATGTTGCACTACGTCTGTCTCCATCATCGTGAATTATGGTTGCCATGGAAACCTACATTTTTCTGTGATCTAATTTTTGGGGATCAGTTTTGATAAGCTGGGGTGATTTGCCATACAAAGAAGAACCTTGGTGTGAAGTTTGATCAGGATCTGACCATTAATAAAGAAACTACAAAGAAATGTACCTATCCTAGAACACAAATGGTCACAACTTAATAGCTATAACCAATAGGACAAAATGTTGATTTCTAGGAAAACTAAATCGTAGATAACTTTGGAACTACTAGTCATATTTACTCGAATTAAAAAGCCCTTTAATCTAATCTGTGAGCTCTGTCTGTCTACCGATTTGCATGTGATGTACCTTGTTAAAAAATATATATATATTTATATTATTATAGATCAATATGCAGTCTCACATGCATATCATGTTGTAATACACACTATGAGGTCAGTGTTCATTATTTGTGTTCTTATTCCACTCTGAAATTGTAACACAATAACATTAACAATAAGTTGTATGTGGCGTTCTCTGTGGCGGAGTGGTTAGCGTGTCTGACTTTTTTTTAGGTCAGACTCCTAATCTGAGGGTCGGCGGTTCGATTCCCTGTGCCCCCATCTCTGATAATTTGGATTTCCACCGCTGTGAATAACTTACAGCGTCATCAAAGGCCGGTTGCTCTCATACCATGTCTATGTGGTGTGGGAGGTTAAAAATCCCTTGGGTCGGTAAAAGTGTAGGCTTGGGCTTTCTATCGACCAGCAGTGGAATGAGGAAGACCAGTGGTCTATGACTGAAATTTCCCCTGCTTAAACAACTAATGGACCAACAACAAAAAACTGTAATAGCCACCGTACTCCGTAGACATGGTGCACTGGGCGATAATATAAGTTGTTCAATGGTTGCACTATAACGCCGGGTCAAATGTAATAAAGTACCAAGCAAATACCAAATGCACGTCCAAATTATTATTATACGCAATAATACAACTACGTATGTGTAAAGAATACTCCTTGAAGTTGTCAAAATTGTGGTAAAAAGGGACTTACTCGGCAGATTCAATTTCGACAGCCATCTTCGTTAAGTGCTACCGAAGAATTTCCATACGCGCCTAAGAAGTGACGCGCAAAAGCAAAGCACACCACAACTCGTATGAGTTGCATTTTCCCTAGATATACAAGATTCACCCCGACCCCGTACTTTTGTAAGTACGGGGTGAATCTTTTATCTACTTTTTGCATTGATAAAAGGTTTACCCCGTATGAATTACACATGTTACCAAGCAGCACACATGATATATGTTTGTTTGTTGTTGTTTTACGTCCTAGCAACATCTTAGGTCATATCAGACGGGTACCGAATTGTGACAGTACGCACTCATAACATAAGTGCTGCCTCGCTGGGAAATCAGGCCGCCGGCACCATGACCTGATATCCCACTCCATCGCATTATCCTGACACCGAGCTAACAATCCCTTGCCCTATCCGATTCGGCCACCGCGCCCGGTCATGATATATGAGTAACATTGCTAATTTTGACAATGATGGGGTAGCCAAATGAGTTAGAGTGTCCGTCTCCTGTGTTGGTAGATCGTGGGATTGTGGGTTCTAATCCTGGTCGAGTCAAACCAATGACTTAAAAATTGATAATTGTTGCTTCCTAACCAGACGCTCTGCATTAATAGGATAGGGCAAGGAGCAGTGGAATGATGAAGACCAGTCGTCTGCAACTGAAATTTCCCCTGCTACTGCTAGACACAATCACATCTGACTTTTGTTGACATATAACATTTTGTTGACAGATAACATTTTTGGGGGGGATACATCTTCTTATCAGCAATGTTCGATGAGGCTTTCCGAGGCATGGGGAATGGCGTCTATATATACAGTCCAGACAGAGAACTGACCTATTAAATGTCACACACTTCAGAGCGAAGACCAAGACTACTCGGATACTGGTGAGAGAGCTGCTATTTGCAGATGACAGTGCACTGGTTGGCCACTCTGCTGAAGAGATCCAGAAAATAGTGGACACTTTCTCCGATTCATCAAAGAAGTTTGGCCTGAAGATTAACATCAAGAAGATAGAGGTTCTGTACCAACCCAACTGTACAAGAACCTGAGAGGAGAATATCGTGATTGACCGAAACAAGCTGAACTCTGTTCTGGAATTCACCTACCTCGGAAGCACTATATCAAGTGATGGCCGCATTGATGCTGAAATACAGAGGAGGATGGCCAAGGCTAGCGCATCTTTCAGCCGACTACGCCAGAAACTCTGGAACAACCACCAAGTGTCCATGCGGGTCAAAGGCAAGAGCTACCGTGCAATCATGCTATCCACCCTACTATACGGAGCCGAGCCTGGATAGTGTACAGACGACAGGTGAAAAAAGCTGCATGCCTTCATGATGTGACATCTGCGACATCTGCGTTCGATCATGAGGCTGACCTGGAAGGACAAAGTGACAAATAAGGAAATACTCGAACGGACAGGGCTGCCCTCTATGGAAGATCTTCTGATCAAAAACAATCTCCGGTGGACTGGACACCTCATGAGGATGTCATCATACAGGCTACCAAAGCAGATCCTCTACTCTCAACTGCATGTCTTCTCGTTATAGAAAAAGAGGGTGCCCTCGTCTCTGGTTCAAGGATACCATCAAGAGAAACTTGAAGCTGAGACTCACGGACATCACTCTCACAGCAGAGAGTTAAATCAAAGACCCTATAATACTATAGGGTCTTTGGTTAAATGGAGAGAAACAATCAAGTGATGAAAGCAATCTTTGTTGCATAGTGACCTACAGCATGATGATGATGATATATGTATATATATATATAGAGAGAGAGAGACAGAGAGAGGGAGAGAGACAGAGAGACAGAGAGAGAGAGAGAGAAAAAGAGAGAGAGAAAAAGAGAGAGAGAAAGAAAGAAATACAATATATTTGTCTTTTTTAATAAATATATTACAAGGATAATAGCTTGAATCCTGTTGCGATGTTAATATATGAATATAATCAAGCATTTTATTATTTTTCCAAAAATTATTTACGGAGATATAGCATGTAAAACCATAGGCAGTCAGGGAAACAACCCGCCTAGAGTAGTTCCAGATTCTGTTGATAGATGTCACTAGCTTAAGGCCCTGTCACACTACGACGTTTCTCACCAACGCGCTTCGACGCGTGCCGACGGGTCTGGTTTTTGTTCAAAACGTCGGTACACGTCCGGTACGTTGCCGGCGCGTTGCCGGCGCGTTACCGGCGCGTTACCGGCGCGTCGGTACATAGCAACGTGTGAATGGAAACGTCGGCGCGCGTCGGCGCGCGTCGCGGCGCGTCGAGGTTTTGTGCATGCACAAAACTTTGGACGCGCGGCGACGCGCGCCAACGGGTTGGAGGGCGCGTTACGGACGCGTTAGCAACACGTCGACACGCGTTAGCGGCGCGCCGGCAGAACGCTGGTAGACCGTTGATCAACGCCAGTTAACGTTGGCTTTTTTTTCCCCCAAAATGTGACCGTTCCGTCGGCGCGTCCGTAACGTCCCATCGACGGGTAGTGGGCGCGCTATTGGCGTTGCTCCAGCGTATCTCGGCGCGTTGGACGTGTTGCGGGCGTGCCTGGACGCGTTGGCCGTGCAGTGTCGACGCGCTGCGGGCGCGTCCTAACGTGTTGCTGGCGGGTATGTACGCGTTGACACGGTACTAACGCGCCATCAACGCGCCGTCAACGCGCCGACAGCGCGCCGACAGCGCGCCGACAACGCGCCGACAACGCGCCGATGGCACGCTGGGAACCCGCTGGTGGGACGTTGACATGTTGTTCTGCGCGCGTCGAAACGCGTTGGCCGCGCGCTTGTAGCACGCTACTAACACGCTGCGCCGCGTCAAACTTTCTCCCAAAGCGCCGAAAAGTTCGACGTTTCTCGACGGGTTGCAAATATTTTGCGCGTTGCCGGCGCGCCGGCGGAAGCGTCGTAGTGTGACAGGGCCTTTAACTGGCGGGGTCAAAGTTTATTGTGGTGTCACCTGGCGGAAGAAATCGAAGTCTTAATGTTCTCCTTTGCCACAAGACGGCAGAGCGGTTTTACATAATAAACTCCTATTTTCGCTCAGCACATGTAGAAGTCAATATTGTATTGCGTCAAGAAAAGTAAACAAAACGTGTCTTTGCTTATGGTGCTCTATATATTTTTGATAAGATTTCCAAACTAAGACCACCTTGGTGTTGAAGGTATGCTCTTTGTGGACCAATTCCGCATTTTCTCTTTAAGCCATAACAGCTGAACATTTTGAATGATTCACGAATTCAAACTAATTGTAAATATACCACCATGACTCCATGAGTCCATGTCCATGATTGATCACACTCACAGACACAGTAAACATGTCCATGACCATGACCATGTGATGGTATGTCCATGTCCATGATCATGATCATGATGGTGTGAAATAATGAAATAGCGAATGGTAGACAGGCTGAGGAAGTCTGAACACCTATTTGTCTCTTATTTTTGCTTGAGTGCAAGTAAATAAGCAACACAAGTTCAACACAAGGAATAATTAGTAGCATCATAAGCATGTGGTGAATAAGGGGTCAAATTTCCCTGGATCATCAGCCCATGCTTTTTCTAATCTGTTCTTGAATGATTTTATTGACTCGGCATCAATAACATTTTGTTGGAGACTTCCATATATTTATGATCCTGTTTGAGAAACTGTGTTGCCTTAACTTTGAAATGGCTCTGGGTTTTACTAGTTTGAGAGTATGTCCCCGACTGCCTTCTCTTTTATTCAAGGTGAAAATTGGTTCATATCTATATAGGATGATAGGGTATTCACGTGACGTCACCAACCGGATGCGCGGCCATTGTGTTTCGATATCAACCAGTAAACATCCCATAGAGTTTGCCTGTATGCGCAGTGCAAAACATTTATTTCATTCAAAATTAATAGAAATGCAGAACCCTAACCGTATAAATTTAATATAATCTTGTTGTTAAACATGTTTTCTATATGTGTACCAAGCGATTTCTTTCTAGGTCATGTAGTTTTAGAGATATTTCACTTTTTCTCTATGAAAATTGCTCACGACCATTGACAATGCATTGAGTTTGCCGGTACGCGCAAAGAAAAACATCAGTTTTAATCAAAATTAATAGAAATCCAAAACCCTAACTTATACATTTAATATAATCTTGTTGTTAAACATGTTTTCTATATGTGTACCAATTGATTTGTTTCTAGGTTGTGTGGTTTTAGAGATATTTCACTTTTTCTGTATGAAGATTGCTTTGTTTTTGTTTGTTGTTGTTTTACATCCTAGCAACATCTAAGGTCATATCAGGACGGATGAAGATTGCTCACGGCCATTGACAATATATTGAGTTTGCCGGTATGCGCAACGAAAAACGTCAGTTTTAGTCAAAATTAATAGAAATTCAGAACCCTAACCTCATAAATTTAATATAATCTTGTTGGTAAACATGTTTTCTATATGTGTTCCAAGCGGTTTGTGTTTAGGTCGTGTGGTTTTAGAGATATTTCACTTTTTCTGTATGCAGACTGCTCACTGCCATTGACAATGCATTGATCAGGTTGGGTTTGTTATTGTGGTTGTATCTCCACAATGGCCACACTTCCGCTTAGCGTGCCGTCAGTGCATACCCTATATTTGATCAAAACCTTTCATAATTTTAAATATTTCAATTATGTCACTTCTTTTCCTTCTGTAGGAAAGGATAGGAAGTTTCAATTCCCTAAGCCTTTGTTCATAGGGTAAGTCCTTTATAACTGCAACTAATTTCGTTGCATGTCTCTGAACCTTTTCGATCTCCAGAATATCTTTTAAAAAAATTGGGCTCCAAATTTGTGGACAGTATTCCAAAATTGGCCTAACAAGAGACTTAAATAGACTTAACTAGAATGAGAAAATTGTTCTTGTTGAGGCAATGGAAAGTTCTTTTAATTATTCCTACTTATTGTGACTACAAAAGACAAAAGTAATCTTGTGGACATGAAAGGCATGATGAATCAGATGATCATCCTGCCATATCTGAAGTCAACCAGTTGATGAACAAGATGCACGATATTGGAAATGGGTGGATATGACACATCTCTGACTATGATTTAATAGTGATGCTAACAAAAAGTATACAAATCTTTGTAGGTTATACTTATAGCTAAAGCTCCCGTTAATATAGTTACGGTAGCAGCACTTTCTCTGTGAATCTTTTATCTAGTTTAATAGTAGTTAACTTAATGCATTATTACTAACATATATGCACTGCTGATGGGCGTGGTAGAATACTACTACTCAGACTACGCTGCTTTACTGAAACTAATGACAGTGTCGCAAGTTATATGCTCAGGGAAATATGCTCATCAGGAAATTTCATATGTGTACAGCTGATGTGAAGGTAAATTTATTTAGAACTTTCTGTACTCCATTGTATACTGCCCAGATTTGGTGCAACTATAGAATGTATAGCATTAGAAAACTGAATGTAGCATATAATGACATTATGAGGTTATTACTCCGGCTACCTAGCCTAGGTATCACAGGGCTAGTCAGCTGTTTGCCAATATTGATGTGCCAGCCTTCCAGGCTGTTATTGGGAATCTAATATTCAAATTTATTACTAGACTTGACAAGTCAGAAAATGTTATAATACAGGGACTTGTAAAACTAGAAGAGGGTGATCTCAGATTCATGTCTGCCATATGGAGGCATTGGTACAAACTACTGTATGTAGACCAACATTTTGATATTGGTTAGTATGGTAGTATTCATACTATTACTTATATCCTATTCATATTAATTTTTATATATACCTACTATGGACCAAATTATGTAACTACCATAATCCTGAGTCTGAAATAAAGAATTGTATTGAATAATGCCCTGTAGGCTCACTTAATAACTACTTCAAAACTCAGAACAACTGTATTTACAGTTATCATGGACTGCAAACTAACACAATTAATAATAGGAGGGTGCGCGTTCACGTCACTTCCGGTTGACGGGGTGAAAACAAACCTTGATGACAGCAGTGCTTTTTGTTTTATTTACATTCGCAATAACGCCAAATTTCACTTATTGAGTAAGTTATGCTCATAAATAACATTATTTTGTGGTTCTAAATAACAGAATTAGATCGTAGCAGTGAATATTCATGGTTCTAAATAACATAATTAGATCGTAACAGTGAATAGATTTGTGTTTTTTGTTTTATTTACATTGGCAATAACGCCGCCAGCATTCATATTGCTCGGATTTTGCCATTTTGGGGGTTAATTTGAGCCAAATTTCACTTATTGAGTCAGTTATTATGTTAAATAAACATTATTTCAACCCCCAAGTGAATATTCATGGTTCTAAATAACAGAATTAGATCGTAGCAGTGAATAAATTAGTGATTTTGTTTTATTTAGATTCGTTTCAACGCTGTGACTACCATTGTTTTCACCGCCTCGAACAGTTGCTAGGGCACGATGCGCTAAGCACCCGGATGTCCGTGCCCTCCTATTAAATTATAATCCCCCCCTTTTCTTCTATGAGAAGAAACATATTTTGTGATCTCATTGCAAAACCAGCGACTAATTATTGTGAATAGTAGAGTAGGCTATGGATAAATCTTTTATCTACTCTTGATTGTAACAGTGAATGGAGATTGATGATGACCTTGGTCATTGCTAAGTTTGTGCTGTTCATCACAGGAGAGTCGTGTCAGCTAGCAGTATGATGGAGTTCCAGGCCGTCATCCTGGCGGCAGGGCGTGGGTCACGGATGACTGACCTCACCTCCGCAACCCCAAAAGCCCTTCTACCAATTGCCAATAAACCGATGATCTCATATCCCATCCACATGTTGGAAAAAGTAGGATTTGAAGGTAATTGTAAATATATACATCATCCCACCCCAACTGTATCTATTATATATGTGTGCCTTATTAAGATTGATGAAGATGAGCTCACTGGTAACTGAATCAAAGTCAGTTAGAGGTTGTTTGTAAAGTTGCATGGTCCGATGAAACAGTTTTTTTCCAAAACCAAAACACTTACCTACATTTGGTTCTATATATCCAACTTAGTTATTGGTGCATTAACTAAGCCTTTGGGGCAGCATATACCAGGGATGAAAGATCTCCACGATTTCGCGGATTTCAGGGATTTTTCTTGTAGCTATAAGTGTATACTAATAAGTTGCGCCCGTCCTGATATGACCTTAGATGTTGCCAGGACGTAAAACAACCGACCAACCAATATGTTGTTTCACGCTGCAGCACCATCAGCGTATACTAATATGTGGTGCAAACGCCACAGCATTAGCAGTGTTTACTACTAATGCCTTCACTGCGCAGCACTATCAGCATATACTACTAATACGTGATTCTAACGCCGCAGCACTAGCAGCATATACTACTAATACATGCTTCAAATGGCGCAGCACTATCAGCGTATACCAATATTTATGAAACCCGACTTCCGGGAATTTTCAGCGATTCCCTGACAATGCTAAGCCTATGGGAGAATATCAGCATTTCTGCTTTTTTTACCGGAGACCACTTTCATCCCTGATATACAGAATAATCAGTGAATTTATTACCATGTCCCTTTGGGCAACTACTTTTTTTTTTGTAAATATAGTTTATTCATTGAATAAAGTCTTTTGTCAGCGCCGTGGCACTGGTCTTCCAGCCATGTGACAATACAGTTATTTACAATATATGCAGCTAGCCCAAATCAGCTGAAATAACAATATCAAACATTCAAAGACTTACATATGGTATAGTTTGACAATTCACATACAAAAATAGCAGTTATATGTTGTATTCCTACACACTTGATACATACATGTGTATTGATTAGACCTTTACATTACGGAGTGGTTAGATACATAGTTTTCCTTCATAGGTTTGTATGCCTACTATGTTGTGAATTGCAAAACTATCATGTTGTTGGAGTTAACATTTTGAGATGGAGTGAGTGTTAGTAGAATGGTTTGTTTATTCTGTTAGATAGAGTGTGGTTAGCTTTTAGGGTTATGCTTAAAAGGTTAATACCTCAGGTGTGTTTTTTGACTACATGAAGTAGTTTGAGTAAGTAGGTTGTTAGTAATGATGGGATAAACAATGCTTGGAGGATTGTATGTTTCAGTCATTTAGTAGTCTAGTACAGACTTTATTAGTGTCTATGTTTGTACAAAGACCCCATAATACCAAGACAGCTCACTCAGCCCGTACTGTGTAATCAAAATGATCAAACCTACCACGTGGTGCGCTGGCCGTTCCCCCGGCTAAACAGATGCCACAATATATGCACAAATGTATATATGAATGTGAAAGCTGTGTGACGATGGCGACGATGATGTGTGCCTGTTCATAGCAATCCGATATTGATGTGTATTCACGCTTACCCGCCTCATGCATGATATAACCGTATGTGTTTACATGTGAAACACCAACCAGCAGCTGGGTCAATCAAACCCACCACAAGGTGGCACCGCAAAATTTACATCACATGGGAGAGATAGGGAGTGAGCCGTCCCAGTACCATAGGGCCCCCCGGTCTATAGCAATACTACCAGACTGACTGATACACCTTTCCGAATTTGCTGGGCAAATAATTTGTACGGTGGATAACTTGGTTTGTTGGCAGCAGGCAAAGGAGCGCGTGGGGTGGTGGGAGGGGGTATGGTGGCCATAGGTGCTTATAATAGATAGCTAATTAAATATGGCGACCTCATCACTAGGCCTGTAGAAGGGCCTGATTGGCTTGGTGAAATCTTACCAGGTTCTTGAATTCTAGTTGTGTTTGTGCATGTCTAATTCTGACTGGGAGTTCATTCCATAATTTGCTGCCTTTGTAGATAGGGGCTCTTGTCAGTCTATTTGTGAGTGGTTTAGGAACTTTGAGGAGTGTAGCATCCCCCTGCCTGGTAACTCTGGTAGTATGGTCTATGTAGTTTTCATCCTTGGCTCTGATAAACATAAGAGATGGCAGATGTGCATCTCTCCTTTGGCTCAGGTATGTGATATTAGATCTAGTGTGAATCTCATTCACTGAGAGAACTTTGCCCCTATATACTGTTCTAAGAGCTCAGTTTTGAGTTCTCTGGAATTTATTTTCTTGTTGTTTTGTTAAAAGGCCATAGATTAGATCATTATAATCTATTATTGGCAGTATAGTTGCCTTATACAGTTTGAGCGCTGTGTTCTCACTCATGTAGCATCTTATTTTTCTAAAGGTTGTCATTCTCATACCTAGAATTTGGTTCAGCCTCGATAGTTGCTGGTTCGCATTCAGTGTAGAGTCAAGTGTGGTTCCTAAGTATTTGTACGAGTTCACTTCTCTTAGCACTGCATTGCCTATACATAGCTCTATATTTTGCGCGTGCGATTTTCTAGATTTTGTTCCAAATATCACATATTCTAAGTCTGTTATCAGCACACCAAATATTGACCTTTTTTAACACCTTGTTTACCATAGTAGCTGCCAGAATAATGTTTTTATTGTGCACTGTGAGGACAGCATCATCCGCAAAAAGTGTGAAATTAGCACTGGTAGACAGCAATGGTAGGTCATTAATAAATATCAGAAAGAGGAGTGGTCCCAAAGTGGAACCTTGGGGCACTCCTGTTCTGACAGTTCTCGTGGAGGATTCTGTATTATTAATTTTTGTGACTTGTTGTCTATTCTTTAAGTAGTTGGATATGAACCTACATGATCTTTTTCCCAGTCCAGCTCTTTTGATCTTACATAGCAGGATTTTGTGGTCAATTGTATCAAAAGCTTTCTTGAAATCAAGAAAAACAGCTATTGTAAGCTCACCTCTGTCTGTGCTAATCAACAATTCATCCATTAATGAGGCAAGTGCCTTAGTCGTTGACCTTTCTTTTCTGAAGCCATTTTGTCGGGTGGCTAAATAGTTAGTGTCCTCAAGAAATGTTTTTATTTGGTCGTGAATTATCTGTTCAATTATTCTGCCAGGGAGAGGTAGTATGGATATAGGTCGCAGTTCATTACAGGACTTTGGGTTACCTACCTTGGGTATAGGGGTAACTGTTGCTCTCTTCCATTTTTCTGGGAAAATTCCAGTAGTAATTATGAGGTTGTATAGGTATGTAAATTCATCTATCAGAGCCTTGATGGTGCCCTTGATAAAGGTTGAACTGATGTCCTTCATGCCTGAAGGTTTGAATGGTGATAGATTTTGTACTTTGGTAAGGATCTTGTCTTTTGTTGTTTCTATGAGATCATATCTATGTTGGTTAACTACAACCTTATAGTTTTCCTGGACATCATCTTTTGGCTGAAATTGTTGGGCTAGGTTAGCTCCTATATCAACAAAGTGTTTGTTGATCTCTTCTGCTAGTTGAATATCAGGTATTGTTTCACCAGTACTGTCATTTATTAGATTACTGATTTTTGGCTTGGGATCAGGCTCTATTTGATCTAGTTCATACCAAAATTTCTTGGGGTTTTGGTTGTGAATGATGGCTTGGTCAAGATAGTACCTTGATTTTGCCTTTCGAACCTCAGTCCTGGCCTTTCTAGTTAAGCATTTTGCTATGAATGCATCCCCTGGGTCTTTGGTTAATTCAGCCTTTTGGCAAAAGTAGTCCCGATCTCGTTGTAGTTCTTGTAATTCGTCATTTAAGTATTTAGCTGTGTTTTTTCTTATTCTCAGTTCAATCATTGGGCAAAGTTTGTCAGCAGCTCTATCAAGCATAGCTTCTAACATGTCCCAGCACTTGTTCGGATCTTGCTCATAAAATATTTCATTGGTAGCAAATCCTCGTAATGTGGTTGAAAGGTCCTCATAGGTGCAGTTTCTATATGAGCGGCCCCAGTGTGATGTGGTTTGTTTGTCATTCCTTGGTTTTTTTATTATTATATAAATAGGTTTGTGATCACTTATGTTGTAGTTGAGGATACCAGATGTAGTAAAATATTTTATATTTGTAAAAGCCAGGTCAATTGTTGTATTTGAGGTTTGTGTGCTTCTAGTAGTTTTGTTAATCATCTGTTGCAGTTCATGTTCTGTGGCAAATTGTCTCGTGATATTAGCTGATGGTCGATTTTTTGCATTGTAATCTGCATTGTAATCACCAATGAGAAGAGTTTCATATTTGTTAATGTCTATAATTTGTTTCATGGTTGAGCTTAGTAGGTCAAAAGCTTCCTGCATATTCCCATTTGGGGGCCTATATACATTACCTATTAGAATTTTTTTGTGTGTGGTCTGGTGATGACTGCCCACTGTAATTCCAGAGTTCCATTTGAAATATTGTGGTTGGCATACTTTTCAGTGTCTATTTGCAGTGTGTCTTTGCAGTAGAATCCTAGGCCTCCACCAGCTTTGACTTTGCCATTTGGAAGCTTTGTTTGCCTGTCAAATCTTAGGAACTTGTACCCTTGAATTGATATCAGCTTTTCCTTAATGTGGCTGTTTAGCCATGTTTCTGATACTGTAAAAATATCCAGTCCTGACCATGGCAGGTCCATTCTTAGTTGTTCAATTTTATGGGTTAGACTACGTACATTAAGGTGTCCTATTTTAAGGCCTGGCAGACCCTTCAGGTCGTTCAGAGGAAGCCTGGCCAGTAATTGCCCCCAGTTGTGGTCCCAACGCGCTCAAACCTAAGAACCACTGTCTCCCCAGTAAATACTATTACTGCCCTGTCTGTTGCCAGCACAAGACCATTTATGAAAGTTAAAGTTGTTATCCCACCCGCAATGGAATAAAGTAATAATGTCATATCGATGACTATTTTCCAAGTAATTGACTGTTGCATAGAGTGAGTATAAGTTATATTGGTAGATGGGGGTGAGTTAATGATTTGGACATCCGTTGCTGGAGTGTCCGTAGATATCAAGGCCGTCTGTCTCATGGGTTAGGAGATGTAATATTATCTGATCGGTTTGTGACTGTGTAGCATGCTCGCAAGGATTAGCAACCAAACATCACCCACAATAGTTGTAAGGATGATATCACGCATCGTTAGGTAGTGCAGTGTAGAGTAAGTATCAAATGCTGTTAAAAGTACCAGCATGCCTTTTTTTTTTAGACAGCCATTATGCAGGAAGACCACTAACCAATTAGGTCAATCTCGTGACCTTATTAGTCCTACCCTCATTCCCAGTACATATATGGCATTAGTCAGGTTCCAGACTGCCTAGACATTACTAGGTCATTCCTCGTCAAGTGATCATCGCAAGATGTGAATCTGAGCCACAACAATACTTTTGATAAGCTTGCCAAAATGATTTTCGGTTCTTTCAGCTCAAATTGCTCCAAAATTAGCCATTTTCTATCAAAATGACTCGGAAATAATGAATAGTAGGTTATAATAGTATAATTTATAGTGTTACCTCTTGTGTGTCTCAGAGGCGATCGTGGTCGTCCAGGAGCCAGATCTGGCCATCATCCAGAAGGAACTCATGGAAGTTTGTGGGGTGAACCTTAAGCTGGACTTTGTGGCCATCCCACAGGGAGAGGACTGGGGTACGGCCAACACGTTAAGACATATCAAAGACAAATTCACCACGGTAAGCACTAGTTAATTTTTATATGTTATCAACTTTCACGAAATTGGGTCAGTTAGGTCTCAGAATAACAACTTCTTTCCTAAAATGATTCGCTTAAAATTGACCCATATCGGCTGGGGCTTTGTGGGAAATTCCACCTTGAGTAGTGTATGTTCAGAACCTAGGCATGCTATGTTCACTGGAAGGATATATTTGGTTACATAAACAATTTTTTTTTTTTAACACCTGTATGACTACACTAACATATTATTTATTAAAGAACCATATAAAATAACTATTGCTATGTAAATTGGTTGTCATGGGCTATATCGACTTGTCAGATAGTTTCGGTCAGCGTAGAAGAAACGACAAACGATTTTAGACGGATGCTGGGTTTTATTCTTGGTTTAAAAAAAATTATGACATTAAAAAAAGTATATATATATATTTGAAGAAATACATATGATTATTGACAGAATGACATCTTGGTGCTGAGCTGTGACCTCATCACGGACGTGTCTCTGCACCACTTGGCAGACCTGCACCGCACCTACGACGCCACCGTCACCATGTTGCTGGCACCCGCCCCGGACACCTCAGACATGGCCTCTCCTGGCGGCAAGGCCAGCAAGAAAATGGGTCAGTTCCACTAAGTGAATTCACTTTCGGTGTTTGATGGTGGTTTTAAACAATTACATTTTATGGACTTGAAGCTTTGTGGTGTGGCTGAATTCTCTCCACCTACGCAACCCAACTAGTACTAATTTTAATTAAATGGAATTATTTTTGGGTGTTTTTTTCCCTCAATGAACTTGCAGTGGTGTGACTGAATCATCTCCATCTGCACAACCAACTAGTACTAATTCTAATTAAATGGAATTAGGTTTTCTATATCAGCTGAATCTGTCAATAATCTTTTTTTCACCTAATACTTAATTGTACTAATGGGGAATTTGAATGACGATATTTGAATTTTTTATTTAATAGATAATGATTGTGGGTGTGTGGGCGCGTGTGTGTGTGTGTGTGTGTGTGTGTGTGTGTGGTGTGTCTGAGGGTGCGTTTGTGCGTGTGTGTGATTTGTTTTTTGTGTGTGCAAAATCTTATGCCGAATTATATGCTGAAACCGACAATTTTCTTATCCCAGTCAATAGTTTACTAATCACTTTACTACCATAGAAATGTGACAAAATAAAGGAGAATCGTGAAACGAAAGCTTTTTATATATAAGTTCAGGACATTTCATTTAAGCAAAACTTCGAAATCTGTTCAATACACACATTCCAGTCAAATGTAATTTACAGTCGGTAATATTAGCCTTAGCACCCATATATGATCTCACTATTCTTAATTTCGTACAAATAATGCAAGTATTTAACTTTGAAAATAGACTTGAAATTCCGTAAAATGTTGCTTGCAGAGCGAGACATCGTAGGGCTAAAGGAAAATGGTCCACGGGTTTTGTTCCTGTCATCTGAAGCGGACTTCGAGGAGTCTATACCTTTCAAGAAGTCTTTCTTTAAGAAGTAAGTGATGTTTAGTGATATTGGTTTTTGTTGTTGTTGTAAATTAGTGATTAAGCAGGGGAAATTTCAATTGCGGACAATTGGTTTTCCTAATTCCACTGCTCCTTGACCTATCCTAGTACATGTAATGCCGAACTCCAAGCTAGGTAGCGACTAGTTTCAATGTTTAAGTCACTCGGTTGACTTGACCAGGGTTCGAACCTAAGTGGTTAGAGTCCCATGACCTGCCAAAAAGGGAGGCAGTCGCTCTAATCATTCGGCCACCCCGTCATATGGTTCTATTTTAAAATCTAATCCTTAAGAATTTGATGTCGCTTCCCATAATATGTTGCATCCAAGATGTGAATGTTTGTTAGGGTTTTACATCCTGGCAACATCTAAGTCCAAATCAGGATGGGTAGCGACTTGTCACAGTGTGCGCTCATGGCGACTTTATAGTGCTGCCCCAATGGCACCATGACACGATGTTCGTCATATTATCCTGATAGTGAGCTAACCCATCCCGTGCCCTATCCTAGTAATGCCGAGTGCCAGGCTAAGTAGCGACAAGTATCAATTTTATAAGTCATCGGTTCGACTCAGCTGAGTTTCAAACTCCCGACCTTCTGCACGGAGTCTGTGCACTAGCTCTATCGATACGTCCACCGCATTCGGTCTCCGAGATGTGAAGGTTCACTAATCAGGGTCCAGGCTGTGTTATGGTGGAGGTGGAATACACTACATAAATCCAGAAGTTAGTGAAGTGTGCAGGTCCGACGGGGCATGCACTGTGTGAGTACACAGTCGGTCCTGCTACATGTACAACCAGGTTGGGTGGCTGGAGGGGTTATTGTGCTTGCTAATTAGGTTAAAGTGGGTGTAACCAAATTCAACATTCTGTTATTGGGGTATCAGCAGCTGTCAAAGGGTGGCTATTTGGTAGCAGGTGAACATACACGAAGTGGTATTTACTTATTGTGTAATAGTTGCTATCCCAATTGTAAGGAAAGAACTCCACTTAAGTGTGGAACCATGTGGTTATCGGTTCCTGTGTTTAAAGGTATAGAGCTGGAAGGGACATTATCCCACTTCCGGTCTTGTAAACCCACCAGATCGCAGCTTCATTCGCTCCTCACGAACCAGCGTAGAGGGGTTTGCAAGGCAAGTAGTCAGTAATGACAGATGGTAGCCGTGTTCTTGCATATGGTTGTATTTTACAGGCACCCGAACGTGACAATGAAAACGAGGCTATTCGACGGCCACCTGTACTGTTTGAAGCGCTGGGTGTTAGATCTGCTTGATAAGGATAAGTAAGTGTGTTTTCAGATATATTCAGAAGTGGTCTATTTTAAAACAAAAACAAGCATACAGGGAAACAAAACAGTGTTTAGATCTCAGTGGACATTCATGAACTCTTTTGAGTTGTACATTTTTAACTGTTGAAATTTACCAACTATCAATGAAGATGAGATTACATTTCTTTTTAAATTCAAATACATGATGTTTTATAGCATTTTATTCCATCACGTTTTATTCCAATAGCGTTTTATTTGATCTACATAGCACCTGATAATCCCAAACTGAGCCCCTGATATGGATGGGTAACCTTCGAAACGAGATTTGAATTTGGCTACAAATGCAGAAAACCGGGCGCATTATATTTTAAGATGCTGGTGATAAATAAAATGGACATATTCCGGTATTTATTTTGTATATGCATATATATATATATATTTGTCTTAAATGTAATTAACCAAATGATATCAGTTGGCAAGGTTTATGAAAGTAACCTTTTAGAACAGCAACGTGTGTGACCGTTTTCTAGATGTTGCAAATATAATTCAATGACCCTTTGTATCTTCTTTTTTGGAGGGTTCCATATCTCCCCTCCGGCCAGCCCCAGAAAACACGTTCTTTTATCCACTGAACCTATTGCCACTGTGCTCCCCCCCCCCCCCCCCCCCCCGCTTCCATTTCAATTTTAAACTTTAAGCTGCCTACTCCAATGAAAGCATCAAATTTTCGAAATCAAATCACCTATCTAGATTTGATTTTGCATACTCAACTTAGATACAGGTGCACTTGTCAAGTATTTGTTGCCACATAGAAGGGAATGCTAAGTCAATTTAACAGAACCCTTTACTGTTGAAGGTTCTGAGTTTTGACAAGCATGCCAAAGTTAATTGGCATGTTTACACTTCAAATATCGCCAAAGCGATTTTAAGTCAAATTTACTTCACACTAAAGTAAGATAGATTATAACGATCAGTCTAATATATTTATCTATAATATAAAAAAAGATGAAGTCAAAATCATCGGATTATGCAGTTTTAATAAAGGCCTGGTTTGGGGTGTTACCAGGTCCATCTCGACGATTAAAGGCGAGCTGGTCCCCATGTTGGTGCGGCGACAATTCACCTTACCCAAGGAAGTGGACACCAGCAGGACGCAGGTGGACGACGCCACGGGTGTGTAACTTGGGAACAACTGACAGCAATCTCAACCAGGCTCCTAGTGGTGTGGTTGTCAAATTCAGATAACTGACATTGGCAGTGACTGATTAATTGGCATTGGCATTGGCATTGGCATTGGCATTGGCATTGGCATTGGCATTGGCATTGGCATCGGCCAGGCTCCTAGTGACGTGGTTGTCAAATTCAGTAGGTACAGATAACCAATGTTGACATTGTCGTTGAGGTTGACGTTGAAGAGATGCCATAGACATGAGGTTATAGCTTATTAAGTCATTAGTGGATGAGTGATGGTTCTAGCAGTATATTTACCCAATTTGATAGATTTAGATAGCATATGCGATCATTCATATGACAAGATCTACATCGGATAAAGAAATAGTCACCAACATATAATTGATGAGCGGGACGTAATTCAGGCAGTAGAGTGTCCACCTGTGAAGATGTGGGTCATGCAATCGATCCTGCTCCGTGGACCCATTTGCGGTTTGGGCTATTTTCCTTTCCAACCAGTGGTCCACAACTGGTTCATGTGGTATGTGCTATCCTGTCTGTGGGAAAGTCCCTATAAAAGATCCCTTGTTGCTTATCGGAAAGAGTAGCCTATGTGGCAGCAGCGGGTTTCCTCCAAAGAAATATGTCAGAATGACCATATGTTTGATGCCTAATAGCCGATGATAAAAATCAATGTGCTCTGGAGTCGTTAAATGAAACAAACTTCTTACAACACATAATTGAGACCTACAAAGACAGGAAAAGAGAAAATTATAGATACTAATCTGATCCGATTTGATAACCTTTCAGACAATGAACGTGCTGAGAATGACCTTGAGAAGTTGGCACAGAGCATGTCGACCTGGATCGACCACCGGGGTGACATGGCTGACTGTTTCCATGGCGACGACGTGCGGTGTTACGCACACGTGGTGAACAATGGCTTCGTGCTGAGGGCCAACACGATCGTCACGTACTGCGAGGCAAACCGACAGGTAGGGCTGGCCAACAGCAGGAGACCATGC
Organism: Branchipolynoe longqiensis; assembly: GCA_030323885.1. NCBI lineage: Eukaryota > Metazoa > Annelida > Polychaeta > Phyllodocida > Polynoidae > Branchipolynoe > Branchipolynoe longqiensis. The sequence goes on along the minus strand of CM059187.1, from coordinate 106,281,559 downwards.
ACACAGTGTGGTCAGTCTTTACTGATGTTACATTTGCTGATTAAGTGGAGACATTTGCAGGTTGGGCTTTTTCCATTCCAATCAGTGGTCTACAACTGGTTCATCAAAGGCTGTGATTTGTGCTGTCCTATCTGTGGGAAAGTGAATATAAAAGACCCCTTGCTGCTTATCGGAAAGAGTGCCCTATCTGGCGGCAGCAGGTTTTCTCTAAAGAAATATGTCAGAATGACCATATGTTTGATGTCCAATAGCCAGTGATAAAATCAATATGCTCTAGAGGCGTCATTAAATAAAACAAGCTTTTTACAAGTTGGTACCCATCCTGATATGACCTTAGATGTTGCCAGGAGATAAAAATAAAGATTAATCTCCAACAACCAACCAACCTGCCACACGGAAATTGGGTGCCTAACTCAATCGACCATTCAGTGAAACAAGCCGCTTTAAATAATAGAAGGACTAGTCGAACTAAGGAGCCCTATGGTTTTAGCATATTATTCGTGTTAATATTCTATTATCCATGTTAATATTCTATCCTTCAAACTGCCAGTGAATTGTTTTAAAGTTCATTTAATAGGCTAATATGTTGTCACAATGATTCTTGTGCGATCAGCGAAGTTAAGTACTGTGAGAGCATCATCAGTCCTTCAATAGATAACCACCTGAGAATGGGAAGAGCCGTAGAGATCCTGATACAGGCTTATATAGTCTTTATCAAATCAGTACTAGATTAGTAATACATTTGCGTGTTTTTGTGGGTTCATATTTTTATTTAGGGGAATGTTTAAGTTTACCACTTTTCCTTATAAACTGTTGACTACATGGCTCATGTTCCTCTATTGGGATGTCGTTTCATACCACTTTCCAAATGTTATCCCAGTGAGGCAGCACTAAAAACCCGCTATGAGTGAGTGCTGCCACAAGTCAGTGCACACCCTTAGGGTGCGAAACAAACCCATATAACACGAGCCCAGAAACCCTCCCCTCCTGAGTATCGTATGCGTTCCAGCAACTGTACATATCGTTCTACAAACAGTCATTTTGCAAATGAAGGGAAACATGAGTATGCCTTGAACCCGCACTTCTACCATGCAGAGGCTAGAGTCATTACCATTAGGCTCTCTATGCCACAAGTCCCAAGGGTAAATGTGCTATGTAAGCAATATGTCACAATTCGCATTAAAGGGATGGCGCTTTTCCATTTTCCAATGTTAGCGGCTATGCTGAGTCGTGCTGATGGTGTGGTGCTACTTTTTAGGTTCCCAAACAACTGAGCACCCTGCTGGGCCAGGAGCCGGGCCCGCAGCTGGTGCACCCCGCCGCCTCCATCCAGCAGAGGGCGCAGGTAAGGAGCAGTCTGTCACCCTGCAGCCAGTGTGGGTGGCGCCCAGTTGGTTCCTTTTTCACATAAAGCAGGATCTACCTTCAACTGTGAACGGTAGTTGTACACTGCCAGACCTGCCTATCCCTCCTCCGCCCCCCCCCCCCCCAAATAATTGTGTACAATTTTTATATTTTGAGTATCGGTGTATTTTATGGGTAAGTGTTGCTTACCCCAAATTTCCAGTACTCCAGTGAACAAAAATTGTGTAATTTCAGCAACGCAGCACAATTTTCTTTTTGCATACGAAATTTTAATTTTGCACATTGCCATACTCCGGCTTAAAATAGGCAGGTCTGCACTGCCTGAGAGTACCGCTACATTCGCCGACTCATCACAGACATTTTCTTTATCCTTGCTGTGATGATGCTTTGATTTGAGAAATGTACGTTATCTGATGTATATGGAACAAGTTTTTATTGGCTAATTTGATTTTTTGTCTTCTTCGCAGTGTAATGTACAAATTGTATATGTGGAATTTGCGTTTCCGTAGGTAAATTCCCGCGGTACTGGTGTGTAAAAATAGTTCCAGTAATCCAGACTGTCAACCTAATGGGTGCAGACCACATAGATAGACTTAACTCAGGTATACGATCCCATCCATATTTCATTATTATCTTTTATTACAAAATTATTTACCCTGACCACTTTCAATTTTGTAAATAGAGATATTTGTGAAGTATCTATCATATGATGGTGAAAATTTAAATAGAAACCATAAAAAAACGTACTATTTTTTAAAAGATCGTCATTTTCTTCTGTTTACATCAACGATAGAACTGTGTTCATCACTGACTGCATTTGTAATAACACAATCGACGCCCCCTACCGGATTACAATGTACCCAAATCGTCCCTTTTGTCCTCGGTACATGCTAGAACCTTGTGTAGAACAGTTTTTTCAATTGGTACACTGGTCCCTATATCGCCCCTGCACTACTCTACTGGATTGCCCTACTGTGTGCCTCGGTTATAGTCAGTATACTGTTATCATTGTTTCCTATATGTTTGTTTACTAACTGTTTACAAGAATATGACTTTAAAAGCCTTCAATCGAACCTTGCGGCTTTGTAGTCCCTAATTTTCCGTTAAGATTACAATCACTGATTTCCTATGTTAGAGACAGGCTGGGCGCGACATGATAAATGTAAGTACGGAGCATCTCGTATCTGTCGCTACCCTGCTTCGGTGGGTCTGCTGACACCCTATTAAAGCCAGGCTTTCTCAGTAAAGGCTAAAGTGGGAATGGATACGCCAACAATTTACATGGAAACCTAAGAGTACAAAGCTTTCTCAGCTGACCTCAATTATACGGCCCGGACATTGGCTAAAAAAGATAAACGCGACTGCAAAATCTTTACAATTTAAAATGTAGTTAGAAGCTAAAGAAGGAGCGAATGGTGCCGGTGATTCATTTACTTATGTCGCTCTGTGTCTTAAGTCGGTGGGTCCCTGGTGAGAATTTGGCAGGAATTGGCCAATTTCTGTGTTTTTCTCGAGATCTCACCACATATGCAGTACTCCGTCATGGCAATGGGTCCTGTGCTTTTGTTAAGTGCTTAAAGCAAATTTGTACGACATAACTACATATTTCTATGAATTGATCAATTAAGCTGCTCAACTCATTAGCATAACTAAAAATATAGAAGTAGACTTTTAGCTATTTAAGTTACTATCAAATAACTGTTTAAACACCTGCACGTTCTATCTGGTATGATCGGTGCAATTAATACCGCAGAATAAATAACCGTTTATCCTTTCTCAATTGAGCTTGCTTCTCCAATATTGAGATAGAATTAATGGCATGTGATTCAAATTGACTGACGATACGGGTTGAGCTTGAAGTCAAGTAGCGCAACACCTGTATATCTGCCTGTACGAATGCATGTATGTATGTATGTATGTATGTATTTAAGTTACTATCAAATAAATGTTTAACCACCCGCACGTTCTATCAGGTATGATCGGTGCAATTTTTTTTTTCTTCAATTTTTGATTGAGGCTGTATTTATACTGTCCATAGCATATAAGCCTAGGTACCCAGGCTTGATTTCAATGCTGGCCAGTTGTAGTGTTGGTGTTATCTTACCACACATTAGCTGCTGATAAGGTATTTGATTGCCTGTTCTTGGCATATATGTATTATTTATTTTGCTCTACTCTTACTACTAGACTAGCCTACTCCTATTTACATATTATAGGCTTGTACATAGCTGTGTGGTGTGTTATCTGGCTACCTTTTGCATGGTTACCTTCCATTGGGCATCCCACTGGTGGTGGGCCATGACATATCGCATGCCCCTTTGCAGTGCAGCTTAGTGGGGGTTTCCTAGCCTTATTTTGCACAGATATTTTTTGTAAGTTTTTAGGTCAGGAATTTGTCATTCCTTTACCGTTTGGGCATTCCACACCTTGGTAGCCATTTCCAGCGCGCTTCTCTCATGAGCTTTTATTTGGCTTCTGGTCTGCTTTAGTAGTGGCGCATTATTTGCTCTAGTAGCCCTTTGTGGTTACATGGTGATTATTTAGTATCTGTAGATGTTTGAGCTTGTTTTGTGTTGGGGGAGGCTATTCTAGGTCGATCTGAAATAGGGAAAGACTGCTAGGTAGCTGTTGGCAGTTAAGGGTGTTCTTGGCTCATAGATGTTTGAGCTTGTTTTTGTGTTGGCTTTGGCTATCCAAGGTCGATCCAAAATAGGGAAGGACCGTTAGATAGGTAAAGGTTTTAGTTCTAAGTGTAGGTGTTATTGGTTTTATTTTCTGATCACCCTTGTAGTCAATGCGAATACTATATTAGTTTTTTTGTTTTGGTTTTACTACTACTTATGAAATAGCCTACTCTACATTTATAGGCTTGTACATAGTTTGTAGCTGTTCGTTATCTACTGAGGGTGGTCCAGATTACCCCTTTGGGGCAACCCAGTTTGTGGGCCGTGACCTATCACATGCCCTTCTGGGGTTTTGCCCCAGGGTGTTTTCAGGGGCTCCCTATTTTACATATATATTGTTGTATGTTTTCAGATCGGGAGTCTCTGTTTTTGGTGGTTTGTTGTTTGTTATCTACTGAGGGTGGTCCAGGTTTCTCCCTTGGGGCAGCCCCGTTTGTGGGCCATGACATCACATGCCCATCTGGGGTTCTGGCCCTAGGGTGTCATCAGCGTCCTCCCTTTTTTACAGAGATATTTTTTGTATGTCTTTAGATCAGGGATCTGCCTTTCTTTTACTGATTGGGCGTTCCAGGCCTTAACAGCCATTTCTAACGTGCTTCTTTCATGGGCCTTTATGCGGCTCCTTGTTTGTTTTATTAGTGGTGCATTGTTTATTTGTGTATCTCTGGTTGGTTGCTTTTGGTATTTCCTATCACAACTGTACCCAAATCCGAGTGTTTTGAGGTGTACTAGTCTTCTATTCTTTTAGAAATTTTGCTTTGGTTTGCATGTGCAGGTCATAGGTGGGGTGCATTCTGTCCACCCTGAGACATATTTTATTTTGTAGTATTTGCAGCTTGTTGAGCAGTTCTTGATTTGCTCCCATGTATATTGTGTCTCCATAGTCAAAGTACGGGAGTACCATTCCTTTGAAGACCTTTATTGACATTTCTTGAGTCATGAATTTTCTTAATTTGGCAAATAACCAGAGTTTGTGATTTACTTTTTGTATGATTTTTGTCACACATAGGTTGTAGTTTAGTTGGCTGTCCAGCTCTAGGCCTAGGTATCTGTAGTGCTTTACTTTTTCCAGCACTTGGTTTCCTAGTTTGCATTGGGCGTTACTTTCCGGTAGTGGTCTATGTGAGAAGAGGACTGTTTTGGATTTGCTGGCATTTATGGTTATTTTATTAGATTCGCACCAGTCATCCAGTTTCTGTAGTAGTTTATTTAGTTTATTTGTTACCTCTTCCTCAGTGCTGCCCTCAGCATATATGACAGTATCATCTGCATATAGCTGGAGGCATTCAGTGTCTAACCACTTCTCTAGGTCATTTATGTATATTATGAAGAGTAGTGGTCCAATTAATACCACAGAATTAACTAACCGTTTATCCTTTCTCAATTGAGCTTGGTCCTCTAATATTGAGATAGAATTAATGCCATGTCAGTCAAATTGACTGATGATATCAGTTGAGCTTGAAGTCATGTAGCGCAATACCTGTATATCTGTCTGTACGAATGCATGTATGTATGTATCAGAGATGAAAGACCTCCGCGGTTTCGCGGATTTCCGGGATTTCTTATATTCACCCATTAACATCAAACAAAATTCCAAAAGATGGGATGTATATGACAACAGTTGGGTGGTTCGAATCCCCTTCTTATCTGACCTTAGATGTAGTTAGAACATAAAACCTAAGGAAAAAACTGTTAGATTTGGGCGATAATACAATCACAACAAGGCTAGTTGAGATCTGACTTCTGGTATTTTTCCGCGATTCCCTGACAATGCTAAACCTATGGGAGTATATCTGCATTTCCGCTTTTTTACCCGGAGACCACTTTCATCCCTGATGTATGTATGTATGTATGTATGTATGTATGTATGTATGTGTGTATGTGTGTATATATGTACATGTGTGTGTATGTATATGTAGATATGTATGTATTCATATGTGTATGTGTGCATATATGTATATTTGTGGGTTATGTATATACATGTATATTAAATCTGTTAATCCTGTCGGTATGAATATGTACCTAGTGAGTACCGACTGCTTGTAAAGTCCCAGTCGCACTATGGCTTGCGACCACTTTCAACCAAAGAACCCACGTTGCAACCTCCTTGCGACCAAAGCAATGGTTGGCCGACCTTGTCGACCATTATGGTCGCATGAAGGTTTTTAGTGCTCTAGCCGCAATCTCCTTGCGACCAACATGGTCACAAGGAGGTCAGCAACCACTTTGCGACCATTTTGTGACCTCTGCGGCCACCCATTTTTGTTGTGGTCGAAAAGTGGTTGCAAGCGTTCAAAGCAGTAGTGACTGGGGTATAAATCATTCAGTGGAAAGGAATCATGTGTACACCTCTTCACTGTGGGTAGCCACAGCTATTTAGATTAGGTGAAGGTTATTCACCAAGTGTAGCAGGCTGCTACGATGTGAATCCAAGTTGGGGCATCATGCTATTAATTCGATAGCATCGATTTATGAGCTGTAAGTTTCATATCTTATTAATATGAAGATAAATCCCCCCCTAATCACAAGCCGCCTTGGAATGGTTAAGTAGGGGTGGCGGAGATCACCCTCCCATCCCTCATACCTGGTCTTGTAGCACCACCCAGAACCTCTGTTCCGTTATGTTGAGAAAAAGGAAGTCCAAACCAAAAACATTACGGTCGGTAGCCATAGTATAATATGATACTTTAGTGTAACTGTGTATCGAGAAGTACCGTGAAGTACCGTGGTACCGGGAAGTTGTTGCCGTGTTGCAGGTGGGGTCAGACAGCATGGTTGGGGACGGAACCACGGTAGCAGAGAAGGTCGGCATCAAACGCTCCATCATCGGCCGCCACTGCACCATCGGCGAGAAAGTCAAGGTCACCAACTCGATCCTCCTTGACCACGTGACCATACAGGAAGGGTAAGCGCTTGCAAAGGACTGCCAGACATGTTTGTGGAAATTGATGGTAGCGTTATTTTTTCCTGCCGGTTGTGATAGATTCGCATGAGGTTGAGAATAACGGATTTTTTAACTATTGTTGTTATGACATTGTGATATGAGTTCTTCTTCACTGCTGGTCTTACTGGGCTAGCCCCTCACATTGTAAATGTTTTCTTCTACATCAATTCCCCTTCTCACACCAAATGGGGGAAATGCCCTTTGTTTGGGAATGGCAATTTCCTACTGCTTGTGTCAGAAGCTACTTCATAGTAGACAAAATATACTCAACAGTCCTGAAATGAGCTTTGTGACAATTTGGAAGCTAGCTATGTTTAACTCATCAATATATATATTTTTTTTAATCTTTTTTTACCGGAGAAAAGGTTTAGATGATTTTTATTTTATCCTTCTGCCCTAGTCTGTTCCTAACATCAATTTTGAAGGTTGATTTTATCATCACATTTTGGCTTGCTAGATCTGTTATCATGCCATATTTATTTCCAGGCAAATGTTTTGTTCCTTAAGTTTAGTCCACGTCGATGATCACCCTACCAATCACGTCCGTGTTCACCGGTATTTTTTTAATTTGATAAGTCATCGCTAATTTACTCCTATATTTATATTATTGTTCAATTAATGTCTGGCAGTGGAAGACTGGTTCTTTGTTGCTAAAAAAAACAAACGTATATTAAAAGAAAGGAATTTTTAAAGGTGGAAGGGGAGAAGAAAAAAAGAAATCCCCAAAATTCGAGGAATAAAAACGTAATAACATGGAGACACTGCGCTATGCTAATTAAGTGATTAAAGCTATTAGGTACAGCCAAGTTTCTTACTGGCTTGGTAGAAGATGCCTCCATAACTTGGGATGTGTCAAATAATATAAAGAATGAGTATATAATTGTTGAGAGGTGTGTTGACAGTAGCACATCATGTGACAGTGTGTGTGTTCTGTGCTTTAGGTCCAGCCTTACTGGGTGCATCGTTTGCTCTAACGCCCACATCGCGGAGAAGTGTGAACTCAAGGACTGCTTGATAGGAGCGAATCAGAACATCGTTCCCATGGGTACGTATACACATGCTGCAGTCTCACGGAATATGCCTCGGGGGTGAAATTTAGGTTCAGAATCATATTTTTGTTTCATATAGTTAGTTATAATGTTTTTTTAATTATCGTTATCTGTGAAGGTAGATAACAGTTGATGTGAATATTATCATCAGAGTCGGAGAATATTTCACTTAACTTTTTTCCCCCTTTTTTTAAATGAATTTATTTACCCTGCTCATAACTTAACTTCTGTAAGTATTTTGTACTTGTAATTTAATTAATCAACTGCTAGCGATTATTATGGCCGCAGCCTCCAATTCAAATGTACTATATCCTACATGCCTTACAGCCAGTCAGGCCTTTTGTCGATGTCCTGTGGCACTAGATCTTGCGCTGTGCCTGTCACTCTTGCTACTTGTGTAGCAATATATAAAGAGGATTGACATAATCGAAATTATGAGAAGCGTACACGGAGATAAAAATGAATCTGTCATGTTTGAATAGTTTCAATAATACTAAGTTAGTGGTGTGCAATGCCACATACGCAGCTAGGCGTGGATAGAATGATTGCATCAGGGGGCCTGGTCTAATGGTTAAGGCGCTAGTTCCATATACCTCTAGAATGGGGCTGGAGGAGGGGGGGGGGGTCCACTCTGCATTCAATGTCTCCCTTCATTTGCCAAAACACCCCTACAACATTGACGCCGTGACCAGGATTTTGTACATGCTGCACACTTATGATTTTGAACTTTGCCTAGGGGGTCAGTGCATTACCTGGATATTTATATTGTTTAATACGAGAGTAGTGAGGCTAGTCCCAGAATGCCGGTGAGGGTCTCTATAGGCGCAACATTTTACTTAGAAAATAAAAACGACATTGATGGGTCTCCTAGGTCTCATTTCTATTGATGGGCAAAGAGCGCTGACACAAATTAATTTTGTAATGCGTTCTCCGTGAAAATATTGTGGGATTGTACCGATGAGACGTGCAATTTCATTTTAACACTTGTCCTACCGCACCCCCCCCCCCCCGCATTAAATTTGTATGGGTTATTTTGTATTTATAACTTTCTCATTTTGTTCACAGGCAAGTACACCAACGAAATCATCGTTGAATTGGATCGAATGGAAATTTAAGATACAGGTACTATTCGTGGTGTATAAAAATAGATCATTGTGTATAAACCAATAACGCCATAAAATATTTAATTTAACGTCCATTTAATAATAGTTCCATGCTGCGTGTTCTCGTGTGAAACGCGTTGTACTACTTGATTGGAACAATTAAATAAACGGCTCAACACAAACGATAGCGACAATAGTTTTCATTTTCATATAATCTTTATTTAAGAATGTTTCACCGTTAAAGATCGTTTACCTTACAATAACTTATTCATTCTTTCATTTTCAGTGTACAAATTCGTTATCCATTTTCCTTCAATTACGATTTTTTTTTTTTTTTTTTAAATTATTCAGAAAGGGCCTACGGCCTACCCTAAATTCGAGCTTCGTGTAGAAGTGATAATCCACAGGTCAGTTGTGACGCCAGAGAAAGTAAGGTACACTGAGATATATGCCATACGCTGGCAATAACTGATTAAACCAAGAAAGACCACAACAACAATAACAGACGAGACGAACTGTCGCACGGAGCATTTGTGGATCTTGCATAGAGGACTACCCGGCCCGCCCGCACCTGGTGTAGCCGCACAGCTGGTCGCACGCCCCTTGGGGGACGCGGCGGAACCACGCACCCACACACAGTCCCTGTCTATGTACACATACAAAACGGGGCCGCATTGCTCACAATTCACACCAACGTCACTCGCATACACCTCACTACCATTGTCAGACTCACACCGTGCAACAATCTGATAAATACTCAGTTGGTCATCATCATTATTATCATTATCATCAACGATGCGCTTTATTCTTGTGTTTGGATCATTCACTGAGGGGATATAGATAAATATTGATATGATTCACTATAATGTACTCGGGCATACAACATGGATATTTTGCATAACTTTGGAAGCCACATTGCATGTTTATTTTCGTACCCTTTTTGACGTTAATGACAAGTGTCCAATTTGGACTTGCGCAGCCCATGGGACAGACCAGGGCAGGCCGGACATACACCAGTTGAGATCTAAACCAAGATGAACAGCCTCTTTACCCACTCACAACTTACACCATATAAATACGTCCCCGTCTAAAATAATCTTTACTTCTCTGTGAAAGCTTTTTTTTAGGTTATCTTCAAACATGTGCGCATCACAATTTCAAAGGCCAAATATGCAACATTATTTCCAATTCTCTCCCACGCCAAATCTAGATTTGTGGCCGCCACGGCTTTGTGTAGTTGGTGCAGGGGTGTTTTACTATCTCTCTGTTCTTGTGTGCGTTTTCCCGTTTTTTATTGAAACTTTTTCTACCACGTCGACCATACTGCCTATTTACAGAAGACTCCTAGCGATTGTCATACAGACACGCATGTAGCACGTACAAATGGAAATAGGCCTACAAGGGGCAAAATGCCAGAGTTCGTCTTATTGCACACAAGTTTATACTCATCACCAATGGCGTCCTATCATCGTTTCAGTTAATTCCAATCTATCGTATCACAATATGTTTACGTTTTATGAGGTATATGAACCAGTCAGTATAAAGGGGCTCACTTCCGTCCACCCCTCTTCAATAGATCTACTTATCATATCCGAGTGTGCTATACCTGTATCCAATTTTAATAGGCATAGAAATCCGTAGCATTGTACAGATGGTAAATATAGCAAAACTACAAAGAAACTGGAGATGGGAAATCAATTCAGACCAAATAGGAAGGCGACAAACATAACGTTTCAATTGAAAATCTCAAGCGGGTGTGTGTAGGTCTATATATGTGCTTGGACAATGGTTGCTATAGTATTTTTGTCAATCTAATGCGCATAAATTTTAATATAAATGAGGTGTGTGGGTGGGAGGAGAGGGGGCGGGGGGTGGGTCACACTGATACACAGATACCTCCAACACGATCCAAGTATCACAGCTTACCGACCTGTCCGTAGCTGGCAAGGTCTCACTAACTGGGTGGTGGAATGCATCAATTGTCTTCGTCGCATCTCACAAAGTCCATATTATTATGTAGTAAACGTGCCTGAGTAACAACAGCTTCTGCATGAGCCTTCAGTCCTGTGTGTGCGGGGATAGGGAGGGGACAAGGGGGTGGGGTTGGGGTACAGAAATCATAAGTTAAAAAAATTGTATTTCAGTGGTCCATGCATAAAAACGGAGTGTTGCCAATTTGCGACGAAAGGGGGCATTACTGACTGGTGGTCGGGGTGACCACGGGCAGCCCAAGTATCAATCATGCTGTCATTCGTGGTCAGAGCACTGGACAATTATCAAGATTGCATATGTGGTGACTGCTTCTATATGTTAAAGACATCAACGTTCCAAAAGGGTCGCGGGGCATGCATTACAACCGCGGTCAATGGCAATGTTGAGGCCCCACAGTGTGTGGGCGTTTGACTACGAGACATTCAATGTAGAGTAAATAAATGTGAATAATAGGCTAATAAATATACGTGCACATTTAAAATATTACACTGACTATTCAATGCAAACAAAGCTATAATGAGGTATTTGTTTTGTGTTGCCTGCCAAACATGGTTGCCCTGCCCCTTATTACGCTTGCATTGCTCTCTGGGTGTTGCTGCAGCGGCGTGTGGATGTTCAGTCTACACAAGACCCCAGGCGAATGTCACTATAAAGACAATCAAAGTGTGGTCAAAACGTTTTAACCGCAGTTTTCTTTTCCATATATATGTGTACAAAAATGTATCTCTGCAAAAAGACGGAGAAGTACCCTTTAAACATTACGAGCGTTGTGTTTTGGTGTTTCCGTTTACGTGGACTAATAATATCCAAAGTGTCATTTAAATGCATAGGACAAACTGCATCCCCGAAGTAATTCAATTCCCAGGAATAACTACAGAATATTAGGTGATAGATTATACAGTCCACAGTATCGGGAGATAAAATTATACCTCGAAATTCAATACGCTGGAGTTGGGAGGAGGGGGTATGTTTATATGTGTATAAAGTACCGACTGCTCAGATAGCAAAGGGAAAACACTCGTCATATACATACATACACTGAACGGGCAAAACGCCACCACCAAAAATATACACTCCTATAGCGTCGGCACTGCTTGCATCCATTCAGAAGAGTAATGCCATGTAAACCGGGTGGCTGGACCGAGAGCCAGTCGCCGAGCTCCCCCCAACGAGCCGCACCCCGGCCTGGGCTGAGGGAAAGCCAGTCAGCCCAGGGCGGGCGGGCGGCCCTGGGTGTCCGGTCAGACGGCAGCTGAAGCACCGCCGGTCAGTCCACAACACCCCCAGCACCCCTCCCCCCCTCCCCTTCCACCCACACCCATACCAGTGTATCAATCAGTCAATTCACACCTAGTCAAAGAAACGCTACAAACATCCACCTGAGGTAGACAATGGTCGCTTGGATTTCGTGAGGAATCGATCACAATTTGTTATCTCTTCGTCTTTTTTTAGACTTACTTAAATATATTCCTCCAGTAAGAGACTACCCACCCTTCATTGCCCCCTGTTCCCCATGTTTGATTAGTCGCCGGCCTTTCGCCATACCCTGCCTGGAGTAATGTAAACGCGAGTTCCGCTACGACTGCGGACACTGGCCGGACGACAGTCGTACCCCGCCACGAGCGGCAGTCTTGTGTCCATACTCTGTTCACCGCTAGGTTCGCTGGCACGTGCTTGCATGAAGTACACAGTTGAAACAAATCCTAATAAATCAACAATACAGCAATAATGAGAATAAAACCATAACTACAACAGTAACGACAAGGAATCGACTCACGCCTGCCGACAACATATGCGCATCGGGTTTAGTTATTTCTTCTTTTTTGTTTTCTTTTGGCGCGAGGAGACATCTCTTAGCATCTACACATCTTCATCCACCCAAGCTATTTGTATAGATATAATATATATATATTTAATTTATTTATAGTTATATATAGCACCACTGATTTCACGCGTCAATGGATTTATGACGGACCCCATTCTACACTGGAGGTTTGACGGCGGGTCCCGGCCGCCTCCGCCGGCCCTGAGGCGGGGTGGCCCCCTGCTCCTCCTCTCCTACTTCATCCCGCCGTGTGATATGCAGCTCCTGTATACACCAGGGGCCTGCTAATTCAAGTCTGGCACTCATGAGGCTACTTTGGTATCGTTTAAAGTTGATAAGTTGCTGGGCACGGGCCGTGCCAGTCTCGGCACGTATAGTCGTCCCGACTTCACAAGTCACCAATCGGTTAAAATCGTTATGAATCAAACCAGACTCAGTCTAGTCATCTACATCTCCACCGTGTTGTGTGTGTGTATATTCACCACGCTCACCTGCCAACAATAGATTCATTGAGGTCACCATGGCAACAAAATATGACTTAATTTGCTAAGTCGAAAGCCTAACTAAAACTCGAAACTACAGTTCAATAAAAATGATAAGTCCATAGCAATAGCTCCCTCATCAAAACATGCAAACATAAAATTGAATTCATTCTATTGTCGTATATATATATATATATATATATATATTCTGTACACGTAAGATTCTGCCATTTTCTTCTTGGCTATTGCAACTAAAATAGGTTAACCATAACGAAACCATTCACCCATCACGCGTACACCACCTAGATTACACATATCGTCAGGTTCTCATGTTTGATATTATCTTTAAAATATAGCAACCTATGGCATCCACTTTGGCCTGAAGCCGCCGCCTGCCGCTGCCACCGGAATGGGCCCGGGGAGACAGGTGGCATCCTTATTTGTAGCACACGCACACACCACGGCCGCACATCGCTCGCACACCATCCACAACAAATTTCCTACGCAACATAATAAATGGTTTGATTTTGCGGTTGCATCCCCCAATATGATACAAGTATACATTATGTATATATCATACAAACTGCGGCTAATACTAGGCGGCGCGGCAGCCATCACAGCCCGAAGCGCTCCTTGATCAAGCACATGAGTTTCTTCTTGCCCTTGTACAGGAGCTTCATGTTCTCTATGAGCTGCGCGAACTGGATGTGGCCGTCGGGTGCCAGTAGGAACGTCTCGCGCGCCTTGCTGAGGAAGTCGAGGAAGTCGCCGTAGTGGCGCGGGCTGATGTGCGTGAGGCGCGAGTGCGTCGTGTTGATGTAGGCGCAGATGGCCGCCTCGAGCAGCTGGCGCAGCGGTGGCTTGTCGTACGACAGCAGCTTGATGGGCCGCCGCTTGCCGTCGACGGTCGCCAGGCCGGGCGCACTCAGCGTGCAGCGGCGCAGAATGTCAGACAGCACCGTGGCGCACTGCACGTTCTTGACGACGATGGGGATCATGTTAGTGAGCTCCTGCTTGCCGAGTGAGTGGCTGAGCGCGCACGCCCAGTGGATGTCGTTGATGGCGGGGTGCGTGTCCTGATTGTAGGCAAGGTGCAGCGTCTTCATGGCGAGCAGCGCCAGCTTGTAGGCACGGTGCGGGTAGCCGCGGTGCTCCATGTACCGCGCTATGGTGAACAGCTGGGTCGAGTTCATGATGTGGGTGGCAGCGTCCACCACGATCTGATAGGCAGTCTCAAAGGCGATGGGTTCCTTCTCACACAGGGTGAGCGCACACAGCGCGCAGTTCGGCGGGTCCTTGGACGCGCACTGCAGCGCCAGGGTGCGCGCGCACGCCGCCAGCTCCTCCTGGCGCCGGTAGTCTAAACTAAGCTGGATCAGCGTCGGCGGCGACATTATCGTCGTCGCCACGGTTCCTGCAGGGTGAGACAAAGACAGTTAGACACTGTCAGCTGCAGCACGCTCTCTTCACTGCTCGTGTATAAAGCTCACTTTCAACAACTTTACACACTGCTACACCAAGCATAGCTAGCATCCACACTTCTAGTCAGGATAGCACCCGTGTAAAATAAACATCCTGATCCAGATTTTGAAAACGTGTGGATAATCCGGCGAATATAGAACACAACCATGTCATCACACATGGCGTGAAGGGGAGGGGTTGGAGGGGGAATGGAATCATGGGCATAAGGGGGTGGGGGGGGGGGGCAGGAGGAGTAGAAGCGGGGGTGTTTATTTAGAATGTTATCCACATTGCATAGCTTCTTTGGAAACCATAGTTTGCTGAGTAGGTGACTCATCAAGGAGGAGAAAATAAAAGACAAAAT
The DNA here is from genome assembly GCA_030323885.1 of Branchipolynoe longqiensis. Taxonomy (NCBI): domain Eukaryota; kingdom Metazoa; phylum Annelida; class Polychaeta; order Phyllodocida; family Polynoidae; genus Branchipolynoe; species Branchipolynoe longqiensis. The sequence goes on along the minus strand of CM059187.1, from coordinate 106,266,290 downwards.
CACGCAGATAATAGTAATAGAAAGCATCGTTTTCACGCATGTTCTAAACTTACAATTGGTTTGCTTTGTTACTTTGCTGGAGGGGGGAGTGGGGCTAGGAGGAGGGTTAACTCAAATTAAACCTGTCGGTGACCCAGTCAAGAGACGCACTTTACCTGTTGCCTCCAGAGGAGTGAAGAGGGTGAACCAGTTCCTCATAATGGACTGTAGCGCGTCATACCCCACCTCAGTGGCGCACGTCACCAACCACCGCACCATCTCACGTCGCCGCCAGTTGAGAGTTGAGAGCGTCATGCGCATCACCTGCACATGGTCAGAGCAGTACATTAGTACAGTAGTACATTAGTACCATGGCAATCTTAGTACAATAGTATCTTAGCACATTAGTACCTTAGAACACTAGTACATTAGAATATTAGTACCATAGTACACTAGTACTTAGTACACTAGAACTAGTACCTTAATACAATATTACCCATATATGATAATACCCATAGTACAATAGCAAACTAGTACCTTAGTGCAATAGTACAATACTACCTTGATCCAATAGTACATTAATACAATAGCACCTTGGCACAGTAGTTAGTACCTTTGCACAGTAGGACCATGGTACAGTAGTACCTTAGTACAGTACAACCTTAGTATTATAATCCCACAAAATAGTGAGAGCGTTGTACAGGGATGGGTAGTATCTTTAGAGGCGGTGGAGGCGCCACTGGTATAAGTACCAGCTGTGGAGATGATAATAGCAGCCAAGCAGTAAATGAGGGGCAGAAATCTTATTAATTTTTTCATAATCGCATAAAATATTATAGGGTACATTCAGGTATTCATTATTCGATATAAATAAATGTTTGACAAAACACATAAAGGAATGCTTTAATACAGAAATTATTAAAAGAAGGATTTTCAATATGAGCATTCGGTGCATTCAATATACCAATTAACATTTGTATGATTCTAACAAAAATGTAATCTTCACAATCTAACCAGGGCACTGTCAAACAGAAATTGTTATCATGTTTTATGTGATTTTAACAGAATATCTGCCGTTGTAATATTTTCATTAAAGTACAATTTGATTATGGGAAGCTTCCAGCAGTATTGGCCGGTCTTGTGGCTGCATGTCGGCGGGCTGCCCTACCTGCAGTCCGAGTTCCAGCGCGGCGCTGAGCAGGGGCCGGTGCCTAGGCCCGTCCGTCGGCGTGGCGATTTTGAAAGCGTCCTGGGCTAACTTGAACAGCTGAGACGAACTGTGAATGTTCCGTTGCGAGAAAGCCAACACCGTTCGCAACCGTCCATAGTCGTCTGTGCGGTGGGAGGGGAGGACGGGGATGAAGGTGTAATCGTTGTCAACCTCTGGGTTCACGAGGTTATTGGAATGTATGTGGTATAAACATGTCATGTGATCCCACGTTAATATTTCTTTAGCTTGTATTTTACTTTTATTCTTTAGCTTGTACTTTAAGTTGCATGGTCCGATGCTTTCTAGTTCGTCATTTTCTGAGATAAATATATTAGGTTGACAAACGTTTAGTTTGAAGTCATTTTTATTTTAAATGGCTACCGTTGGAGATATTTGAAGTGTAAACATGCAAAATTAATTTTGGCAAGCATGCCAAAGCTCCATACCATATGATTCTGCAGTAGCAGCTTCTATTAAATTGCAGACTCGTTGCATACATCGCATACCCCCTCATGTTGGTGAAGTGACACTACAGAAGCCAACTCGCTCACTTTAAGCTATGAATATCTATGTAAACTAAAAAGCAAAGTTTGTTTTATTTAATGATGCCTCTAGAGCACATTGATTTTTATCATCGGCTATTGGCATTCTGACATATTTCAGCAGCAGGAGAAAACCTGCTGCCGCCACATAGGCTACTCCTTCCGATAAGCAATAGGGGGTTATACGTAAACTACACAGACTGACACAGTGACGTCACAGCGGCGCACTGACGTTGAATACACCTACCTCTGGCGGCACTGAGCATGGTGGAGGCGAGCTCACACTGTTGAGATTCTATGTGTGCAAGTGTGAACCAGCGTGGGTAGCGACTTAGAACTACAGCACCGACGTTGTTGATTGGGTCGTCATTCTCCTCACTGTCCTCCAGTACGGGCAGCCTGCAAGCAGCACAACAATGGTAATTATAATGATAATAATGGTAATAATGGCAATGCTGGCAGAAATGGTGATAACAGTAGTGATGAGGATGATGATGATGATGATGATGATGTAAATAACCTACAAACTAGTAATAATAATACAAAATAATCGACAACAATTTATAATAATTCCCATTAAGAACAGTTACTTTGCGTTGGTAAACAAGGAACAACAGTCTACATGCTCCTTACTGTGGAGATTTAGCTATTGATTGTTGAATATATTAGAGGTGAACAATAAAACAATTTCACACCATACTAATCAGGTTCTATACCCCTCTTGGTAATTGAATATGTATATCAGAAATATCAACATGGTACAATAATTTCACATTTAATAAAGTCAGAGGTCAGCACTCCGGGCAGTGGTTTTCCTGGAAGAACTAATCTGTGACGTCACAAATGGAGCAATGCCTCAGTCTAGGCATTGGCGACACCTGGTGAGTAAACAATGTACTATGTTCTTTCCAAACTGGCTTGCAGGGATTTGGGAAAGGCAATTTTAGATAATTGATGAATCTGTTACAGGCCAACATGTCATGTATTTAACAAAATAACAATTTCCTTTGTTCTAGTCTGCTTAATAATCTGGAAATTAAACCTTTCACTGTCCATGCTGGGTAAGCACATTCGGCCCGGATTGCTGCCATTCGACGTGCGGACTGGGGCGTGCTGACGGGGGCTTACCTCATGGCGCGCAGTCCGACCTTGTAGGCGAGGTCCGGGTCGTACGGGAGGAGGCCGGAGAACAGAAAGCGGGCGTACGTGTGCATGGGTACACTCTCAGTGTTAATTCCTAGTCCCAGCCCACTGCTGGGGCCTCCTGTAGGGGCGAGACCAGTTGGTTTGGAGTTTTACATCCGGGCAACATCTAAGGTTATATCAGGATGGGTACCGACTTGTGATAGTGCGCACTCATAGCGACTTTATAGTACTGCCACACTGGGGGATCAGGCCAGTGGCTCCATGACCTGATTTCTCACTCAGTCATATTATCCTGATACTAAGCTAACCAGTCCTTGCTCTATCCTAGTAATGCTGAGTACCAGGCTAGGTAGCGACACGTTTCAATTTTGTATGTCATTGGTTTGACTTGGTCAAGATTCGAACTCCTGACCTTCTGCACGGGAAGCCTGAGGTCTACCGATATAGGGAGGAGACAAACATGGGCAATATCGCACTAAGCAAACACACACAGCGTTGTCGACCATGTATGCACTATAACCTTAATAACACGCTGGCAGAAATCTACTGAGGAGTGGAATGTATTTGATGAACAAAGGTAATGCATAATTTCCTTGTTTGATTTGGACAGATTCAACCCGAATGACACAACACAGAGAGGCAGCAACATCCTGTCAATCAATGTATTCCATTGACAGCAGGAAGTACTGCCGCATATCGATGGGGTCGTTGGAGGCAGAGCGCCGTCTTACTACAGAAACAACCGTCAGGCACACACTTCTCATTGACACTTAATCTACTACAACTGTAAAAGAGTTAATAACACATTACTACAGCCATGTACATTACTGTGCTGCAATGGTAATTGTCTTGTTTAGTTTTTGTGTGTGTTTGTGTTTTTTTTAACATTTCCTACAGCGCCTGCTGCGGTGCTTTGTCTCAACCGGTCGGTGATTTGTTGGAGAGGCGGTGGCGGCACTGACCTTCGAGTAGGAGGACGGTCTGTTTGCGCACAACGGCCACCAGGGTCGTGTCGAGCTCCAGCTGCTGGAGGCGCCGGATCAGCTTCTCCTCCTGCTTGCATGCCTTCTCCTGGGCGTACAGTCCCGGAGGCATTATCCGCTGCTGGCCGAGCCCTGGAGGAAGCAGAATCAAGATATGTGCAAATCACCACAGGAGGGGCGGACGCCAAGAAGCACATTGCACACACGAGCTATGCTAATTTCCTGCCCTTCCTGAAAATGTTCTTGGTTCATAGCAGCACAGACACACGCCTATATGAAGGGAAGGGAAGAGAGGGACTGGTATGTCAATATAGACATCCCAAATGTTTACTCACTAGTGTTTTGTGTCTCCTGTTTGTTTCTAGTCTGGGAATGCAAAGTCCTCTGCTGGCACAGAGTAAGATCGGATGTGTGTGAATACCTGCCAGTGCCATCTCCTGCATCCATTTTATACGGATATAGATTATCATCTCCAGGTGTCAGGAAAGTATTGATATACTTGATTCCGTATCTACAGTGTAAAAGGTACTTATCGTATCCTACAACTATAGCATTAGCCCTACTAATGATCTATCAATTCACGAGGCTGTGAACAGGATCTGTTAGCAGACGAAGTTCGAACTGACTACCAATTAAAGTTGCCTAATACTATCTTTATCCCATACTTTAAAAAAATAGATAAATACCTTAATTTATGTAATTCTTTATTTTAAAGAATTAAGCTTGGAGATATTGGAGGTGAAACCATTCCAAATTAATTTTGGTGTGTAGTCAAAAATGCAAGACATCGGCTTTGTTCACAGGTTTTCGAGTGTAGTTGGTTGGTTGTTGGAGTTTTACATCCTGACAACGCATAACGTAATATCAGGATTCTAGTGTAGCAATATAGCAATATAGTAAATTAGCAAAAGATCATTAAACTGCAATAAATCTTTGATGACTGTACTGGCATATGCTGGATATGTAAGATGAAATACACATGAGTGCTTTGCCTTAGGAAATCAACGCATTGCCTCATTTTGAACACAATACAAAACGAGCAGGTGCGTGCCCGGGGTGCACCTACCTATCAGAGCCACCTCGAGGGCCAGCGTCAGGTACGACTCGTTGCGGTCGCGGTTGCCGGGGATCATGGCGTGCTGGTATTTGCCGGGGTCCGAATCCGGGTTCGACTCGTAATGCCGCTGGTATATGTCCGACGACGTCGTCGTACTCGTGTTGTTGGCACTCGTGTTGTTTCCCCCCGTGTTGTTGGTGTTGTTGTTGCTGCTGCTGCTATTATTTGTACTCGTGTTGCTAGTATTACTGCTGCTCGGCCCAACTGAAATAGGTCACATGGCAGGGTGAGGTTATATGACAATATGAGGTCACATGACAGTAAGGTCACATTGCAGTGTGAGGTCACATGATATAATGAGTCTATATGACAGTATGAGGTCACATGGCAGTGGGAGGTCACATATCAGTGTGAGGTCACATGGCAACATGAGGTTACATGGCAATGTGGGAGTCACATGACATAATGAGGTTACCACCTGACAGTATGATGGAACATCGCAGTGAGGATACATATCAGTATGAGGTCACCACATGCCAGTATAATGGAACATGGCAGTGTGAGGTCACATGGCAATGTGAGGTCACATAGAATGCGTTCTGTTAAGTTGCAGAACATAACAATAGATATTCGTTATGGTGAAGTTCTTTAAACCAGAACACACTTACACTACGACCTGATAATAATATTCCCTAATGACTCTCCTAACCGATCTAGGCTTTAAAAGTAGTGTAAACCATATTACATGCATCACTAAGTGGAATCAGTAAATTTGAAGCCTTTTGAGTATGTCTTATAAGCTACGTATGTCCACCCTTCCCTTCCCTGTGTCACGGCACAGAATTACTAATAATAGCCATGGGATAATCAGATCAGAGTTTAATGGTGCCTAGAAGACCGATCCCAACCTACCGGGTTCAGGCTCAAGTAGCCCACCCCATCTGTGTGTATCCTTTCACTAAGATATAACGAATAGTCACATAAGGCATACATGGCATCACCATGTGACCGGATCTATAATTGGTGTGTGGCGCGTACCTTGTGTTTGTGCAGGGCTGGCCTCGTTGACCACGGAGGCCTCTGTGAGTGTGTCAAACAGGCACCCGATGGGGTCCAACGGGTGCCCGATCCACCCCTCGGTGCTGGCGTGTGCGTCCGGACTGTGTGTGGGGCCTTTACTCGTGCTCGGCATACCTGGGTGAAGTGTAGAATAATAATAGTCAGTACAGTCAGTAGTCAGAGCAATCAGTAGTCAGTGCAGTCAGTAGTCAGTACATTAAGTAGTCAGTACAGGCAGTACAGCTAATACCATCAGTACAGTCAGTAAAGTGGGTAAAGTACAGCCAATACTACCAGTGAGAGTCAGTACAGTGGTTAAAGTCAGTACAGTGGGTAAAGTCAGTACAGTCAGTACTATCAGTAGAGTCCGCACAGAGGTACTGGGAAATAGAACAGTACACACGATACGCCAACTGCACTGGATGGCCGACAGGGGCAGTGCTTGGAAGCCGCCATAAGTGTCAATGCCCTTCCTGAAAATATGTGTTGGGAGTTTTACATCCTGGCACCATCTAAATTGTAAGGTTATATCAGGACGGGTACCTACTTGTAACAGTGAACACTCCTGTGACGTTACAGCGCTGCCCCACAGGGACACCAGGTCATTGGCAGCATGTGTTGTGTTGTGTGTGCACGTGTGTGGTGTGTGTATGTGTATGTGAGTTACATATTTAGATGAAAATAGAAGATCACACAAGGACGCGGTTTACGGCCTGCAGAAGGCAGGTGCGCCTTGCCTACCTCGGCCCATCATGGTCTGGTACTGCTGCTGTTGGAGCCGCTGTTGCCGCTTCAAGGTTCGCACGATGACGACGGCGAGCCTCAGGGCCTCCTTCTGGTAGCCATGTGACCGCAGCGCGTCCACACGCGCACTGGCCGTGGGAATGTGCTCTGTGGGAAGAAAAGGGCACACGTCAGTGTGGAATCATTAACCATGCAGGGTCCGTACACATGTGAATATATGGAATTCAAGGCTATTTAAACATTTTCAAGACTGCTTTTCATAGGAATTCAAGACTATTTTCATTTGAATTTCAGGAAAAAACAACAATGGTGAATGGCGATTTCGGACTAGTTTAGATCAGTGGGAACAGTTTAATGGAATTCAAGTCTCACCGTGCCACAGCGGCAGGCCCTGGTGGTCGAAGTTCCTTGTGTCGCTCATGTCCTCATGGTAGCCGCAGTCCTCACTCATGACGAGCTGCAGGTGCCTGTCCCGCCACGTGAGCAGGCACGCCTCCAAGGCGCGCTGCAGGATCGTACGTGGCCGCAGCGGCTCCAGGCCATTCGCAGTTTCTGTTCACACCAGCAAAATAGCAATTATAATTAGCACAGGGGACAACCAGTGCCCAGCAAGCAGCTTAAAGTGAAAAATACCACTAAAATAGAAATTATTGGTGGGGAGGGGGGGGGGGGTGATGAAAATGGAAAACATTGTGCTTAAACCAGGATTCAAACCCACACTTCTTGTCATTCTGGGGTTAGCCTAGGGCAGCTTTTCGAAGCCACACGTCTCGCCATTCCGAGGCTAGTGTGCTATGCAGTATGCTCCCTAGTTTCCCTATCCAGGCCTACTTGTCCATGTGGCTCTTTGCCTGAGTTCAGTGGAGAATGCTACAATAACAACCAGAGACTGACTTTTACATCTGACCAGTGGTGGGGCTGGATATGCTAATTATGTGAACCGGAAGCGCTTCTCTCCTTGGCATTCGAGCAGCCATAAGATTGGGACTGATGTAAAATGGATATACTATGATACATTGTTGCTAGGGTGTATAATGAAGACCTATAATCATATTTTGAAGAAAAAGTATTATAATTGATTATAGGGAGAGGGGAGAGAGGGGAGAGGGGAAGAGGACATGAGGATAGGGGGAGAGGGAGATAGAAGGAGATGGCGAGGGAGATGGCGAAGGAGAGTGATAGGGAGGGAGAGGAAGAGGGAGAAGGAGAGGGGGAGGGAGAGGGGAGGGAGAGGGGGGCAGAAGGAGAAGGAGAGGGAGCAAGTGCGTGTGGAAGGTACTGTTCAAAGAACAATGCCAGCTAGTGTTGTAATTAATTATCTATATCTCAGCTCATGATTATATTGCATGTCCGCACTTATTGTGTTCCTAATCTGAAACCACAAGGGCAGGTATTGTCGTACATGTAGTCTCAGTGAGGGCAATGTTGAGGAATATAATGGAACTCAAGTTCAGTGAGGCGAGTAGAACAACAGTACACTGCATGCTATGGTGGTGCCTGCACAACTTTGTCCAAACTGCGCAACGATTGGTCGTCACTTCCAGTTTCCGGCTCAGATGTAAACAAGGAGCCACCGCTGTTAATGCCAGTGTCGGTTGTCAGTGTAGGATGGGAGCTGGGAGGACCCACTATTTACTTGAAAGCAGCGCAACAAGCATCAGTATGGCGGCTTAGGTTAGATGGAACATCCACACTTCCAGTTTCACCCCCAAGTCCTACACTAAATTCCACCAAATGCATTAATAAAATACCTTAAGTAATCCCTCGTATTGCTTGTTGTTAGAGTATGTCTATATCATATATGTGTGAGTGGTAAAAGCCTAGGTGTGGTGTGTGGGCACGGTGAGTGTGGTACCGACCTGTGTTGTGAGTGGTCCTCGTGTCGGCGTCCTCCAGTGGGCACACGTCGTTGTCGGACCATTGTTGTAGCAGCCCGTGCCACTCGTCCTTCTCCTGCTGACTACTTTGAGGATTTAAGACCACACAAACCCAAAGAGCACCTGCAACAGAGGACAATTATACAGACATGGTTCACAGTGTTGATTGCAAGCTGCATGAATCTGGCGTTTAACTGTTCCCTAAACTCATGCTGACTTTATAGTGATGCCCTAGTGGGAGACCTTGCCACTGGAACCATGACTTGTTGTCCCACACAGTCACATTATCCTGATACTGAGTTAACCAGTCCTCGTCATATCCTATTAATGTTGAGTGCCAGACTAGGTAGCGACACATATCAATTTTATAAATCATCCGTTTGACTCAGCTGGGATTCCAACTCCCGACCTTCAGCCCGAGAAGCCTGCACTCTACGGATTTGGCCACGGTGTCCAGCAATAATGTGACACATTATTTGTGAAGTTTCTGGACGAGGGCTGGTATACAGTGTGTGGGTGATAATGGTGTTTCACAATGATAATGGTGTGTCACAATTATAGGGGTGAAGGTTAAGTGTGTCACACACTACTGATGATTGTTTATATCGATCACAAACATTCGAGAATAGAGAAACTTTAATTAAATATCATTCATCATAAATTCACACCCCTTTATTTATTAACAGCTCAAACATTAAATGTTTTTTGGTTGTTCCTTTACAGGTTAAAAATGAAAAATGAATCTGGCTGTAGATGAGAATATCTCACCAAATTGTGACGCACTGTCAATATACGCCGGCAGTGCTCGCACTGAGGCGGACAGTCCCCAGTCAAAACAAAACTATGTGCCAAGAACATATGACCAATATGGGAGCAACAAAGGATAACCTCATTCCGTCTCGTCCATCTGTAGGAGGACTACCAATCTCCCAAGACAAAGCGAAAGTATGCCAATACGCAAAATTAAAGTTTTCCAGGCACATTTCTTTTGGAAATTACTTTTTTTATCCACACTAGTACCAAAATAGGAAACTTGAGGTAGATCACGCCTACCTACCATTACGATTTTTTGCATATTTTGTGCAAAGTTTTAAGCCAGAGTATGCCGATATGCAAAATTAAAATCTCGTAGGCTAAAAGATTTTTGGGAAGTATATATTTCTATTGGAAAGTAAACAATTCTCTTGGAAAATACACAATTCTTTTGGAAAGCGGACAATTCTTTTGGAACGCACACAATTCTTGTGGAACGCACACAATTCTTGTGGAACGGACACAATTCTTTTGGAAAGTACACACTTTTCTTTCAAGTACACAATTTAAAAAAACACTTTTTTAAGTACACAACTTTTGTTCACTGGAGTGCCCAAATAGGCTGTGTACTACGTACCGAGTTCGTCCCAGAGTTGCCTGCACTTGTCCGACATGGGCGTGCCCTGCATTCGCCAGACGACAAGACGCGGGTCGGCCAGGAACTGTTCAGTCATCAGCGTCAACATCCGGGCACCGTTCGAGTCGCGCGCACGCAGCATCTCACGCACCTGCGTCACGGAAGAGGTGGGGGCGCCACCGTCAGTTTCAGGGCGTTCATTGATTGACATTCCAGCGATGCCATACTTTAAATACTGCTGGTACCAGGTCATGTCTTAGTCATGGACGCTCAAAATAACAACCATTGGTGCCATGTGTCATGATTCACACTGTTGGTTGATGAATAAATCAATAAATGTACAGATTCTATTTACAATGGCGCAAGAGCTCCCCCGGTGCCTAATATATATTTAAAGCTGCATAGTCCGATGGTTTTGAATTTCTGGCATTTTCGGATATAACTACATTACTAGGTTGATCGGTATGATCTACCTTACTTTACTTTGAAGTAGTTTTTTTTTTAAAGGGCTAACTTTGGTGATATTTGAATTGAAAACATGCCAAATTAATTTGGTAAGCACACCATAGTCTTCAACAGAACAGCTTATGTTAAATTCAGTTAATATGCTGTAATACATGAGTATTAAAGCTGCATAGTCCGGTGAAGGCATCAAAATGTCATGACGACATACATTTGATTCAACATATTTAGAATATGTTGGATTTAGTAAGCATTTGCTGCTGCATTGAAAGAAATACTGAGTCAATTTACTGCTGAAGGCTAGTGTCAGTTTTTGATGCGCTTGCCAATGTTGATTCTCCATGTTTGCATTACGAATATCTCAAAGGATAGTCAGCTAAAATAAACTTATTTCCTACTAAAGTACTATATTTAGCTGAAGAACTGACAGAAACTCAAAACCATCGGACTTGCAACTGTAATGCCAGGTACACACATAGCGTATAGGATTCGCGCACTAAAACTCCCGATCCGCTTAAAACTGAAATCGGGCCGATTCATTTTTCGAATCGGGAATCGCAATCGTAATCCTAGCGCACACCTACCGTTTTAGCCCTAAAAATCGGGAATCGCAATCGGTAGGTGTGCTAGGGGAGTGCACACCTCACGATTTTTGGGGCAGTTTTAGGTCGTATACGCTAGGTGGGTGCGGGAAAACGATCGTATACGCTAGGTGTGTACCGGGCATAAGTGTACCAGTATGTAAGTTGGATATGTAGAATCTAGTCTAGGTATGTGTTTTGCTTTCGAAAGTTTGATGATTTCATCGGACTATGCAGCTTTAAAAGAAGAGAAATGAAGCTATAAGTTTGTCCATCGCCATCAATGTAAAGTCAGTGGTTAAAATGCAAATTGTAAAGGCATGGAAATGAAATATCAACGTTTCAATACCCTTCTGTAATGTGTTGGGTAGGAAGTCTTCTCCCGGTAGCGGATGTTATTTTACTCTTGTTGCAAAAAGATAATTTGCAGTTAAAAAACCAACAACACCTCATCATTATATATATTGAACTGAAATGTGCGATACCGCACTAACTAATAACTTATGTAAAGGATACAATATGTATTTAATTTAAATCGCCCATTCCTATTTTACTCTTGTGGCAAAAATATAATTTCCTTCTTTTTTTTAACTCCCATTATTTATTTTTAACTCAAATGTGCGAATACCGCATTATTTTATGTAAAGGACACAACATACATTTTTACATCACCAATATATTGTTGTCACTTGTTACCCAAGTAATCAGTGTAATGCAGCCAATAACCACAGCAATCGAACCGTTATCACATACTGTATACATGGTAGAACAAAAGAATGCCATGCCATGCTACATCGGGCTCACCTTGGAGAACATGGAGTTGAGGTGGTTGGTGGAGTTGTAGTAGCCGCCCTGAGACAGGTAGGCCTTCACCTGCTCGCACACCTGCTCCTCGTCCAGGTGCCACGAGTTGTCGTCGTCAACGGACGCGCCCGCCGTCGGGTCAGGGGCCCCTGTTGACACCAAACATAAACAATTAATAATTTACGTTTCGGTTATTATATTTAGGATTTGGGATTTTTCTACGATATATGAACAACATTAGCCTCTGGGAGAGGGGGAGGAGTGGGGGGGGGCACCCGTATACATTCACGTCCCGAATGGGGGGGGGGGGGGGAACTCCACCAATGTGCAGGAAGGAGGAATCAGAATAGGACATTGTTTCCCTATGAATTTATTTTCATAGAATTCGCTATGCATCATTTATATGCATATATTGCTAAGAATAGTAAGATACTTAATACACAGAGGCAACAATAACTATTTGACTTGCAACCAAAATAAGAAAGAAGGCATTATCACCTTCGTAAGGTGGTAACAAAACATGCAGTTTCCAGTTTCAGAGAACGACCAATATATTGTTATTTCCATTGCCTTTTTACCAATTAAAAAGAACCAGTTTGTGAGATTTGCTTCCCTGTAGCCGTCTAACTGCGTAGCAACCCTTTGCTAGACGTGAGTGAATAGTGGGCGACATGTGGAATCCCCATTACCGGGGCGGATCGACGTAGATATTACATTGTCCGCTGTATTTAATTTAGGCTAACAGCTGGAGAGTGGGCGCGGGTGGGAGTGAGAGAGGTTGGCACCCCCCCCCCCCGCCACACACACACAACCACCACCACCACCTCCACCACCACCTCCACCACCACCTCCACCACCACCACCTCCACCACCACCACCACCACCACCTCCACCACCACCACCACCACCACCTCCACCACCACCACCACACCACCACCTCCACCACCACCACCACCACCACCTCCACCACCACCACCACCACCACCACCTCCACCACCACCTCCACCACCACCACCACCACCACCACCACCACGACACACACGCACACACACTCCATAACGCGAGCACCAATGGTATAGAATCGACACGGTGATATAATGCTGCGTCATTCTGCGGAGAATCCAACCGGGTTGGTTCCCCTGTAGTGGCCGGCAACAATAGCTGCACTGCAATATGCGGTGTGCCGTGGGGCCCCTAACCACCGACACCCTTTACATATTTAACGGGGCGGCCACACGGGCCCCACTTCTGTTGCTGCTTCTGCTCCTTCTTCTACTGCTGCTGCTGCTGCTGCTGCTTCTGCTGCTGCTGCTCGGGCGTCGGATAACGAAGCCACAGTTCAGCCGAACTAGTCCTCCGTGCATACCTACTGGGCAATGCAAGGTTGCCTGCCACGGCATACTTAGTAACTTCCGGTGAGATTAAACCCTGTAAAGTAGATCCGAAGGAACACTATGCGAAATAATGCCGCTACCCCTTTCTTTCAATTACACAGCACTTGCTGAGAGTCACTTTGCAAAGCAAACATAGTCCATAGTGTGTATGTGAGGATGTGTGTGAGTGTGTATGTGAGGATGTTTGTTTTCTAGTGGGGTTTTTGGGGCGTTTTACATCCTGGCATCATGAAAGATCATATCAGGATGGGTACCAACTTGTGACAGTGCACACTCATGGCGACTTTATAATTCTGCCGCACTGGGAGACCAGGCTGCCACCACCATGACCGAATTTTCCACTCAGTCACACTGACCTAACCAGTACTTGCCCTATCCTATTCCTAGTAATGCCAAGCACCAGGAGGCAAGGTAGTGACAAGTATGTCATTGTAAGTCATTGATTTGACTCAGCCAGGTTTCGAACTCCCAACCTGCACGAGAAGCTGCACTACACCTATTCAGCCATGTCCGGTATTTATGTGTATGTGTATGTGTATGTATGTGTATGTATGTGTATGTATGTGTATGTATGTGTATGCATGTGTATGCATGTGTATGCATGTGTATGTATGTATGTATGTATGTATGTATGTATGTATGTATGTATGTATGTATGTATGTACGTACGTACGTATGTATGTATGTTTGTATGTATGTATGTATGGATGTATGTATGTATGTATGTATGTATACATATATATTGCATGTGTATATGTATGTATATATCTATGTGTGTTTATGTATGTATGTATGTCCAAATGTGTGTATGTGTGTATACAAATATATGTATATTTATGTATGCATATATCTATGCGTATGTATGTATGTATGTATGTATGTATGTATGTATGTATGTATGTATGTATGTATGTATGTATGTATGTATGTATGTATGCATGCATGTATGTGTGTACGTACGTACGTACATATATTATATACGTACGTACGTATATGTATGTATGTATATGTGTGACACGATACCAATCTCAATTTCATTACTCAGTCCAACGGGTTTAGGGGTTGCTGTTTTTTAAAATTAAATAAACAGCTCTGATTAACATTGATTCTAACCATTAGCAGTTTCCTGAGAAGTAGGCAGTGGCCCGCCATGAATCACCCGGTGAGTGGCATTCATGATGTCACAAAGTACCTCATTCTAATAACAAAAAGGTGCGTCATCAACGAGGGTGAGTATCAGCTTCGGTTACCATGTCTACAGCCGGTAAGACTACTAAAAGCAACTCCAGCATTACATTACAGTTCACAGATTTACACAGGAACATCCCCCCCCCCCCACACACACACACACACGGCCCACCCCGGCCTGTCAACCTCACATTCCCAAGTAGGTCATCACATGCCATCACTGGGCAGTGCATACTTTATCTTCAGCAATAAAGCTTTTCAATAGCCAAAGTGTTTTTTTATCGAGGGATCTTGCTGATTTTGCTGATTAAAAAGTATTTATTCAGTCTCAGATTCATTGTTCTTGTGGGCGGCTTCCAAAGGGAAAGTAGCCCCCCATCCCCACCCCGCTGCTCACAAGAAAGATTGGATTAATTTTGTTCTCACATACCATTTACTAACGTTTTCCCAATCCCATGACAACCAATCATCGAAACGCACTGCTAGTATCCATAAGGTCAGCATGAAATGTGAGAGTAACGAGTTTTGGAAGTTGTTTGACGTTAGCGAGGGCAACGATAGTTTTTTAAGTTGGTTTATATCAGCTAGCATGAAAATGTAGAGGTAACGATGGCTTTAGAAGTTAGATAAGATCATCCGCACATGGAACTCTGTGAATATCAGAATCAGCTATGTGTAACTTTTTGAAAAAGCAGAAAGCACCAACAAATGGTGACGGTGAAAGAAAGCGTGCTCAGTGTCACACAGTAAGGCTGGCTCAGAGTTACTCGCTCACAACTCGCCAATGTACACACATCTCACTGTGCTCATCAGCGCTCGGAGCGCCGCGCCCGTCATGCCATCGTTAATGACGGTGACACACACACGTCACACAGTCATTGCCTTCGCCATAACGCCGTGACGCGCCGAGCACGGCTGAGTCAGGGCATAAGCCCGCCGGCCCACCCCTCAGTGGCTGGGTGCACTTTTTATTACGGCCCGACCATAATCCGCGATTGAAAGCACCGCTGGGCGTGCGTAACGCACCGCGCGGGGCGTCACGGCGGGCCGCAGTCACGGATACTGTCACGCCCAGTCACAAGGGGCACCCAGCCGTCTGGTCACCACCCTGCCGCCCCTACAGGACACGGTGGCCGATTCGGTAAGAGCTTCCCGAAATCCAGCCTCGAAATCCAGCCGAGTTAAATGAATGACTTCTACCAAATGTATACTTGTCGTTACCTAGCGCTCGGCATAAATAGGATAGGACAAGGATTGGTTAGTTCAGTGTCAAGTGTGATATTGTGTCATGGTGTCAGTGGCCAAGCCTCCCAGTGAGGCAGTGTTATAATAAAAAGTCTCCATGAGTGGACACTGTCACAAGCCAGTATCCATTCTGATATTATGACCTTAGATGTTGCTAGGAAGTAAAGACTAAACAAACATTGCCCCTTCCCCAGGCCCTGTCCTCCTTAGACGCTAGTGTGCTTAAAGTTGCATAGTCCGGTGGTTATGAGTCTATGCCATTTTCTGAGATAAATAAACTAGGTCAATTGCTATAATCTATTTTACCGTAGTTTGAAATTATTTTATTTAAAAATAAATATGGATTACTTTGTGGAGATATTTGAAGTGAAAACAGACTAAAATAATTTCGGTAAGCATATAAAGATTCTACCACCATGGACTTCAGCAGTAAATTACAGGCTCAATTACATTGACTTAGTATGCCCTTCTTTGCCGCAACAAATACTTAATAAGTGCACCCGTGTTGAAGTTGGCCATGTAGGATCACATCTATGCGTTTTGGTTTTGACTAGTTCATGCTTTCATTGGACTATGCGGCTTTAACCGCACCCTGCCTCCAGGTGAGGGTTTGAGGGGGGGGGGGGGGGGAGGAGACGGTGTTGATGGTATGCCCTTGTCATTCCCCACGCCTACTCAGTGTTTATCAAGTCTTCGTGATTCAACCCCTCCGCGCTACTAGAAAATGTCGCAAATGAACACAATAAAAGACAACAACAACAACGAAATGAACCATAAATTAAATGCCCATGTTCTATGACATATTTTCTCGCATGTGACTCAAAATCAATTTCAGATTTGAGTGCACATGATGAGTGGTTCTCCTCAACTATTTAACTGTTTTATTGACCTTATTTCGGCTAGCCCCCCCCCCCCCCCCCCCCCCGGGTGGGTGGTTGACACTGAGTGCAATATCGCCTCATGACCCCCGTGTAGAGTGTGAAACAAACAGAACCCTATCTGGCCGACTTGAGTGCCTCATGGTAAACACGGCGTTGCCGGGTTGGTGGACAATACTCAAGACAGCACGAACTTAGGTGTCCTTCACCTACCAACACCTCATTCTTTATCCCTGGCACCACCGCCCCCCCCCCCACACACACACATCACACACACACATTTATTACACCACCGACGCCGTAAAAGGTATTCCATTCCTTTCCCTAACTGTTCTAGTCCCATTTGACCACTACAGTTTGTTTTATTTTATGACGTCTCTAGAGCACATTGAGTTTTATCATAGGTTATTGGACGTCAAATATATGGTCATTCTGACATATTTCTTTGGAGGAAACCCACTGCTGCCACATAGGCTACTCTTTCCGATAAGCAGCAAGGGGTCTTTTATAAATTATATGCATTTTCCCACATACAGGACAGCCTTGAATATATAAAGCTGTGGTATATTGTATGGTTGTAGACCACTGGTTTGAATGGAAAACAGCCCAAACTGCAAATGGGTCCACTCAACAGGATCGATAGGATGACCCACACCATCGCAGGTGGACAGTCTACTGCCTGAGCTACGTCCTGCTATGCCAGACCAGTACTTTAATGCAGGTCATTTCTAACCGGATGCGGTGACCGAATGGGTAGAGCACAGGATCCCGTGCCGAAGGTCGAGAGTTCGAGTCCCGGTCGAGTCAAATCAACTAGTTACAAAATTGATACTTGTCACTTCCTAGCCTGGCACTCGACATTACTAGACCAAATTTCCACATAGATACCAAAATCTGATTTAAAAGACTCCAGAAAGATCAACTATTTTATATTTAGAATGCGATAATCCAACACCATTACTCAGATGCGAGGCTATTCCACAGACATGGGCTATAGGTCAAAATCTTAATATAATAGCATTTGCACTACTTCCCCCCCCCCCCACCCGGGACGTCTATTGCAGTGTCAGTCCTGATGTAACCTTACATTATTGCTAAGACGTAAACCAAAGAAATCTGCAGTGAAGTACTCGTTTGTAGCCCTTCTCTATAATTACTGAACCATGTGTCTACATCTGGTTCAGTTCTATTTAATAGAGAAAGCCCATGCACCTGTGCAAGTATTCCCTGGCCTATGACACTTTAATAGCTCAGGAGGGTGGGTGGCACTGATACTGATAGCCACAGCTTGACCACAGAGACCTAAAACCCTTCGTGAGGTCTTAAATAACTAATAGAAAATAGGTTCTTTCAAGATTGAAAAATGATGACGCATCATAAATCGACATGGTAGTTATGAATAGGCGAAGTTGTAACTGGTCATGTCATGGCCCCTATAAGTAATCGGAGTAAAAGAAATACTAGTGTGGTGTAATAAATAATTAACAATGTCTTTCCACCTACAAGACTCACCTCTCACGGATTGATATGAAACTAGATGCTGCCACTATGCAGCTTTGTCTAGTTTGATATCAATCCTTAAGTGGCAAGTCCTGTACCACTAACAGTGGAAAGACCATGTTGAATATACATACATGGCTCACCACCTGTGTTCCATCTCTACACATGTGTCACACCCATAACTGCATAATCGTATAACCATTTCACACAAAATGACGTAGTGTTTGGCTAAATTCCGATCTCCACAGATAGTATCGGTCTGACGAGGGTTAGGTACTAAAATGGAGACTGCAGTTGTGCTGTGTTAAACAAAAAGCCCAAGCGCTGTTGCTGATGATAAACATGTATACTGTTGAACTTCATCTATGCAGTGTTTTATTGCAACGAAATGAACTAATAAATCACACATATATGTCAGTAGTGGTCATAACTACGCACTGCCATCACATTAAACATGACACTACTTCAAGTATGCATTGGCAGGCTACACCTCAGGTATATGGTTTCGTTTTAGTATATTGCCAACTCGGTTTGATAGTTTGGCATGCGAGATGTACAAAACGACTAGTTAATGTGTGGAGGTGGAACACATGCAGCGAGGCAGATGCGTATATTCAACATGGTTTTTCCACTGTTAGGGTTACAGGATCTACCACTCACAGATTGATATCAAACTAGACAAAGCCGTATAGTGGCAGTTTAGTTTGATATCAATCCGTGAGAGGTGAGTCCTGTAACCTTAAAGGTGGAAAGACCTCATTTATTATTTATTACTCGGCACGAGTATTGCACTATTTTCAAGAATCCAGTTTCGGCCATCATATCAGAATGAAACGTCAGCCAATAAACTTGTATTTAGTACAGGGGAGACATTTGGAGGCTTATCAGGGTATGTACCGACTTGTGACAGTGCAGTCATGGCGACTTTATAGTGCTGCTCCACTGGGAGACCAGGCCGCTGGCACCATGAGCCAATATTCCAGAGTCACAAAATTATCCTGATATTGTACTAACCAATCCTTGTCCTATCCTATTAATGCTATTCATCAGACTAGGTAACGACAAGTATCAATTTTACAAGTCATTGGTTTGACTTGGCTGGAATTCGGACTCGTGCCATTCCGCATGGGAAACCTGCGCTCTGCCGATTCGGCCACCGTGTCCAGTGAAGTAATTAGTAGAATTAGTAGAGGCACACATTGAAGTGCGGGAGTTTCACTGAGGCAACACTCAGTGCACGAGTATGCGCATTACCATCCCTTCCCTGCCCAGTCGTATCAACAGGGTAATTAATTAGGTTTTCTGCATTCACTGGCCATCTAGAAAAGCAAGCTTTCGTTATACACAGCATACACATGCGTGCCACTGTGCTGCCGCCTGCCAGCCAAATCACGCATGGGGTGGTGGAGGAAGAGGAGGAAGAGGAGGAAGAGGAGGAAGAGGAGGAAGAGGAGGAAGAGGGGGAAGAGGGGGAAGGGAGGAAGAGGAGGAAGAGAGGGGATAGGATTGGGAACGAGGGTAGGAGGAGCGAGGAGGAGGAGAGAGGTAAGGAGAGGTAAGGAGAAGGAGGAGGAAGCAGATGGAAGGCGAGGGAAGGCGAAGGAAGGAGAGGGAAGGAGAGGGAAGGAGCGGGAAGGAGAGGGAAGGAGAGGGGAGGAGAGGGAAGGAGAGGGAAGGAGAGGGAATGAGAGGCAAGGAGAGGCAAAGGGAGGCAAGGAGAGGGTGAGACGGGTAGGCCAACACAATGCGGCACCCCACTCCCTCCACACTAACCGACATCAAGCGCTACTTGGCAAATGAGCCAGCCACTCAAGGCGTGTGAAGAGCGTCCCGCTCACAAACAGGCAATTCGGACACCATCACGGTGCTGACGTTGTGTCTGCAGTCGTAATGAAACGCAGCACACAAAAGGCAATCAAAGCCATGCACTATTAATGGGCGTCGTCCTATTTCAATAATGCACGCCTTTCTTGTGCGCGCGAGACGATGGGGGATCCGCGGCCCTTTGATTGCAGCATTCCTGGAAGGGGCCACACGTCTCAGCATGAGCGGGTTATCAATATTACCAGATACATAATTCAGCCGGGCCGCCGCTCCGTGCCGTCTAACCTATAGTCAGTGGGCCCGGCTTGCCTTTCTCGCCCAGATGTATGTGTGGCAGGTTGGCCCGACCGGCCAACGGCTGTGTGTGGCATGTAACCTCAGCGGCTTGTTACCCACCCACTTCACTTCCTGTCGACGTCGCCAACACCCCCCCCCCCTCCCCCTTTCCCTCCTGCTCCTCCTCTTCCCACCTCCCCTCCTCGTTCCCCGGTTCGCTATCTCTGCTAAATCGCATTGTCTCCCGTAACCATTCACCGTGAAGGTAATCACCGTGTGTGTGGGGGGGGGGGGGGGGCAAAAAACGGAGCATTGCGGACATAATTGATTCACTGTTCATCCAGTGAGTGAAAACTTAAGACACTCATAAAACACTAAACCATTCGAAAACCAGTTTAACCCTGTGTATACGGCCGGGGAGATTGCCTGTTCGCCGCCTGCAGACCCAGTGAACAGCCAGTCTACCGCTTTTACCAGTGGCTTCCATAAAGCCCATGCCTTTATTAAATTAGGAAAAGCCGCAAGAGATCATTATGCTCACGGTATTGACATTTTTCGCCCCTTTTATAACAGCAGCTCTTTATAATAAGTCTGCTGCAAGGTGGTCCTCTTAGGTAGACACTAAAGGTTAGCCCCTCACCACCCCTCCCACACTCCACAACAGTAACCCAGAACGCGCTGGTACTGGTAGCAATTTCTGATGCCTCTCTTCTCTGGTTTCTATAATGCAATGTGAAGTCTCGCTGCCGGATGCTTTTTACACCAATCTGATTGTCACGGCGGTAGATTTGATAGCGAGGCCCGCTAATGACAGCCTTCAAGTAGGCAACATATCCAAATCTGACACACGCCTGACAAATGGCAGCGCCCACTGCTCGCCCGTTAATCTCACATCACATTTATAATCATCACCGCCAACATTTGCATACCTCAGACGGCCCCGCCGAATTTGCATATAGATGAGTTGGAAGTAATTCCACCGTGTTTGTTCAGACTTAAGACTGTGGGAAATTAATGCCGCGCCAAGCTGGCTTACGGACAGAGAGAGGCTTGGCCAATGGGCACCGATGGCTGATGATGCAGGAAGGTAGAGGAGGGTTCGTGTCTGTATGTGTGTCAGTGTGGGCGCGTGTGCGTGCGTGCGTGCGTGCGTCGGCGCGTGTATGCGCGTATTTAGGTGAGTATTTCGATGGTTTTATTTGTTTGTTTGTTTGTTTGTTGTTTTACGTCCTAGCAACATCTAAGGCCATATCAGGACAGGTACCGACTTGTGACAGTGCGCACTCATGGTGACTTTATAGTGCTGCCCCACTGGAAGACCAGGCCACCAGCACCATGACCTGATATCCAACTCAGTCACATTATCCTGACACTGAGCCAACCAGTCCTTGCCCTATCCTAATAATGCCGAGCGCCAGGCTAGGAAGCAACAAGTATCAATTTTTAAGTCATTGGTTTGACTCTACCAGGGTTCGAACCCACGACCCCACGATCTACCAACACGGGAGACCGACGCTCATTCGGCCATCCCGTCGGGTCTCGTATTTCGATGGTGGTGGTGGTGGTGGTGGTGGTGGTGGTGGTGGTGGTGGTGGTGGTGGTGGTGGTGGTAGTAGTAGTAGTAGTGGTGGTGGTGGTGGTAATGGTGGTGGTGTGGTAGTGGTAGTGGTGGTGGTGGTGGTATGGTGTGGTGTGGTGTGATGGGATGCAACATCGGCACAGAGGTATGGCGAAAAGGAGGAGCGATGCGGGGCGGGGCGGGGCGGGGCGGGGCGGGGCGGCCCGGGGCGGGGCGGGGCGGGGCGGGCGGGGCGGGGCGGGCGGGGCGGGGCGGGGGCGGGGCGGGGTGGGGCGGGGCGGGGTTGGGTGTGTTGGCTTTAGGTGGAAAGAGTCGCGAGCTCCAATCCAAAGTAGCTGCTGTCTCAGCTAATCAAGCCAGGTCTCCGAGGTGCCCCTTCCGCCAGCATAAAACCAGCCATAATCATCTCACCGCTAAAACCCCCTCCCGCAGGGAGCTCTCGGGGGACGGTAAGGTCTTTGTGCCCGCATTGCCTACATTTCGGCAAACACTCCCGGCACCCCTCGCCACACGCACGCATGCGCGCACACCGTGTCCCACCTCCACCGACCGCTAGTTCACACAACCCGCGCTGATGGCGGGAGGGAATTGCGAACGGGGGTGGGGCGGGGGTGGGGCAGGGGGACGGGGTATCAGCCCTGGGAGTCGGCAGGCGCGCTCCGATGCCCGTACACGTTAGTGAACGGCCTCTGAAGATTCAATTTTGATGAAATGGCCTTCGCCGATGACACGTGAGCGCATGGCACAAAAGCCACTGCTGGTCAGAGCGGAGATGGGAGGTCGGGGGTGGGTGGGGGGAGGGGGTTTCCCGGCGAGCAGAGAAACAAAAGGCAGCGGGGAGCCGCGCCGGCTAATACTGATAGAAAGGAGGCTACGGCACCGCCCGGGCCGAAGCCGAAGCCAATGCTGAAGCCATGATGATGTAATCTGATTTTCGAGTGGCCGGTGTTTGCTGATGCGACTCGACTGCGGCTGGCCGCCTGTACGGTGCTGGTCAATATGTGAACATGACTGGGCCTAATAGCATTAGAGGAAGCCTGTCTGCCGCCATTCTGGGCGCGCCGCTCAGCCGCCGGCCGGTGCCGCGCCGCCAGGATCATGTTCGCCCCTCAGCCCTGACCAGCCGGCCTGATGCTGTTTTACACGGGAGGCTGAGACAGGGCCGACGCCGCCAGCAGCACCGGGGATAAGTTCCCCGACAGCCGGGGCAGGGGCTGCCTGTCCATAAATATTAGTTAGTGATGGCGGTTGTCGGCCGTGATCCGGCGTCCGAGCCAGCCAGCAGCCGGGAGCCTCCATCTCCACGTCGGGACACGTACACAGCAGTCAGCTACAATTTGTTAGACTGATCAATGACCGGGTGTTCAGCTGACCACAGCGGGGGGTTGGGGGTGGAGCAGGGGCAGGGGAAAGGGTTGCGGGCTGGCCTCTGCACGCAGACGGTGTAGTGGTCAAGGCGCGCCCACCACGTCCGGGATCACCTTCCCCCTGCACCCCTAATAGTGCCAGTGCCTGAGCAGCAGGCTATCAGTCAGCGTTAGCTGGGCACCCGAGCCGCCGGGGACCTGTCCATTGTATTAGATTGACTTCTAGCCAACTAAGAGGGTCAGGTTTGCAATTTCCAAACCAAATTCCCATAAATCTGGACATGTGGCGCGGGCACCGGGGCAAGTTACCGGGGATGATGGTGTGTGTGAAGGGGAGGAGGAGGGGCAGTGCGGTGTAGTGGAGGCAAGGGATGTTCGGGGTGGTTGAGGTCACTGCCGAAGGTTGGGAAGAGGAGGGTGGTCGGTCGAATAGAACAACATAGGGGCGAGAGGAGGGTCAGCGAGCTATGGGAGCCAAACGAGGCCGGTGGAGCGCGGGTGGGGGGCGGGGGCGGTAAAGGAGGCGACCAGGGGCCCGCGGGACGAGGCCGGAACCTCGATTCTGTCCGTGTCGCTGCACATCCTCCAAATTTGTGGTCCACCTGGATTTCTTGCCGGCCGCGATATCCGCACTAAATCTACGCGGCTGTCTTGAGTAGAGCCCCAGGCCGCAGGCCGGGCCGCCTCGGGACCATGATCTATGGTGGGGGATGGTGGGGGATGGTGGGGGGCGCAGCGCCGCGCCGCGCCGCGCCGCGCCTCGCCTCGCCTCGCCTCGCCTCGCCTCGCCCCCCGTTCACCTCGCCCCGCCCCGCCCCGCCCCGCCCCGCCCCGCCCCGCCCCGCCCCGCCCCGCCCCGCCCCGCCCCGCCCCGCCACGCCACGCCACGCCACGCCACGCCACGCCACGCCACGCCACGCCACGCCACGCCACGCCACGCCACGCCACGCCACGCCACGCCACGCCACGCCACGCCACGCCACGCCACGCCACGCCACGCCACGCCACGCCCGGCACCGCCAGCAGGGTTGCTCCGAATAAAGCCTCATCGAGAAGCTGTCATTCACCCTGATATCCGTCGGATCCGCCAGAGGAGCATGGTTAGCATCGTCAACAGGTCCCTGTGCAACCCTGCCTCCCTCCCGGCGGCAGCACGCCGCCCTCCCGGTGGCAGCACGCCGCCCCCCCACTCACCCCCCCCCCCCCCCCCCACCCCCACAGGACGCTCCCCTCCCGCCTCCAGGAGGCACCGACCGACCCCCCCCCCCCCCATGCCTCCCCATCTCACAAGGCCTCTCCACTCCCGCCACCCCAGTATGAAGTATTAAACGCGCGGTTACTTTCTCATGTGACCATCTTAAGCGACGAGTCGAGTGCCTGCAAGGGAACATTTCGAGGGGCATAAATAACATTTTCGGCAATGCAGCTGCAAACAGGCTTCACACACAAAAAAAAACAGGTGTGTTTTGGGTTGTTTTCCTGCTTTTACCAGACTGGCAAAGTGAACTCTGGATGTAGCAGTCACGCCAGTTACTCTCAACAGATCGCAGCCCACCGAGCCACTCCCAAACCTGTTCCCAGCCCGAAAGCAACCTCGACGTCAAATTGATCCCAACCGCTCCGAATCGGCTCAACTACCCATTCCACCCCCACATCCCTCCGCGCGCGCCTTCCTCCACTTACCACCAGGCGGCGCGCTCAGCGGCGCTAAACTTCCTTTGTCCGGCTACAAAACGCTCGTCTCTTTTTCTCGGGCCGCTCACAAGAAAGACGCGAGCCTTGCGGGTCGGGCGCTGTTTATTCGCACGGCGGACAAAGGGCGCCGGCGAATTTATAGCTGCATGTGTCGCGTCTATTGACGGCCACTCCTCCGGGCCCGGCGTCACGAGAGCGCCATGTTCCGTGGCGCTAAACACATCAGCACAAGACAAAAGCCGGCTCATTATTGTCATTATTGCTCGGCTGTGTTTGTTCTTGCCATCTTTCTCGGCGCGGTTCGAATCTGATTTGTCCCCGCTAACCAGCGCCAGTTGTTCTAATCAGCGCCACAAAGCCGGCCGCCCGCCCGGCACAGCCGCCACTTTGCGCGCACTGCCGCCACCACCTTTCATCACTTTTAAGCCGCTAACCGAATTATCGCGGCTTATTATCACGCCCAAAGTTGGGCGCGCCTCGGTCTGATCTGCGTGATAAGTCCGATGGCTCATAGTACAGGGGCTGACTAGTGCACATGATCATAATACCTGAGCAATAAAATAAAAGCACCCACAAAAAATAGGAAGGCAAGGCGGGCAGGGTTTCTACCTGCTGGGGAGGGCGGGGTGGAAGGGGCGCTACCCGTCCTTTCCCACACCGCATGCGCACCGCCACTTGCCATCTCGCGCGCATTAAACTTTTGATAGGGAGTAATAAAATAATCGGCCGGGCCAGGGTCCTCACACCGAGGCGGCCTCTTTCAGAGCCCGCACCACGAGTTAGAGCCGCTGGTCCTCGGCGCGAATTAACACCTCACAATGCCCGGCCGGTGTCGCGGTTTGAGCTCCCTGCCAGTTTGAGCGCCCTTCTGTTGCTTCTGCGCATGCGCGGATAGACAACATTAAAACCACCCTAACTATCGCATGCGCGGATAGACAACATTAAAACCACCCTAACTATCACAGTAATTTGTGATTTGTGGTGCTTTGAAACCAAATTTCTCTTGTTTCTATTAAATAGTTCAGATCTTTCTCTACAATTTCACATTCAGATTTTTTTTATCAGCCAATTGGAAGTTCTTGAATTTATTTTGCGAAAATAGTTTTTGAGGCCATGATCTGGTAAGGCTAACACTGGCACTGACAGTCAGAATATCCCAACTTTCACTATTATCTGTTTTTAATACTTTCAGAGTAAATTGCTCTTAGGTTACATTAAATACTTCAGATCTTCCTCTTCAATTGCGCATTAAGATATTTTTAATTGATCCAATGAAAGCTTTTAAATCTATTTGACAAAAAAAGTATACAACCACTGGCAGGGCGCTCAAACTGGCAGGGCGCTCAAACTGCGACACCGGACCGGCCGGACCGACCGGACCGACTGGACCGGCGGGGCTTTTATTTACACAGGAAGTTATGCAGTGTGAGAACACCAGGGGGCAGGTAGGACAGGGGTGGATGGATGGCAGTAACCTACAGCTAGGGGCGTGGGACTCTGAAATGGTGAACCACCACCTGGGGGGAGGGAGGGAGAGGGGGGGGGGGGGGAGAAGGCAGAGGTGGAGGCAGTGGGGAGGTGGTACAGGAAGGTGGGGAGGTGGATGGGGAGGAGTAGGGAGAGGGGAGGGGCAGCGGGTAAGGAGGGGGAGAGGAGGGAGGGGGTGGAGGAGACGTAGGCAGAGAGAGATGGGGAGGAGGGAGGAAGGGGAGGAGCAGGATTGATAAAGGGGAGGAGATGGATTCGGCGGATGAGGAGCAGGAGGACGAAGGAGAGGCGAGAGGAGAGAGGGAAAATGGAGGAAATGGGAAATGGAAAATTGGAAATAGGATTTGGGAATTGGGAAAGTTGGGGGGAGACGAGTAGGCTCTGTTTTATGTCCAATACAAATTAAGGAGAGTTGTTTAGCATCTGGGCATTACCAGAAGAACTGCCCACATTACCTATTATAGTTGTGTTTACGGTACAACCACAAAAACACCGTTTTCAGCTGACTGTCAGTTTCATGCGCATGCATCAAAATCTAACAGCATCATCACTAACCTTATAAATTTAATATAATGTTTTTGGTAAAGATGTTTTGTATATGTGTACCAAGTGATTTGTTTCTAGGTGGTGTGGTTTTAGAGATATTTCACTTTTCCTGTATTTTCTGTATGAAGATTGCTCACCACCATTGACAATGCCTTGAGTTAGACAGTACGCGCAGTGCAAAACATTAGTTTTATTCAAAATTAATAGAAATCAAGAACCCTACCCTTATAAATTTAATATAATCCTTTTGGTAAAGATGTTTTCTATATGTGTACCAAGCAATTTGTTAATAGGTGGTGTAGTTTTAGAGATATTTCACTTTTTCTGTATTTTCTGTATGAAGATTGCTCACGACCATTGACAATGCCTTGAGTTTGAGTCTATGCAGTCAGCTGAAAATAGCAGTCAGCTGAAACCGCGACACCGGACGGGGTAGCTGAGCGGACCGGGTAGCTGAGTGGACAGGGCATCCACTTCACACGCTGGAGGTCATGGCTTCCATCTCTAGCTGAGTCAAAGGCCTTATAAGATTGATGTGTTGCTGCCTTCCATTACTAAGATTACACAATGACTAGTTGGTTCAGCATCAGGATACTGAGTGAGATAGCGTGTCATAGTGCTGCCAGTGAGACAGCATATGAGTGCCCATTGTCACAAAGCGATAACCATTGTGGTCTAACCTCATATTTTGCTAGGTCATAAACCCCATTCATTCACTCTTTACACACAGCCACCTTATTGCATTAGGTATACGGTTCCATATCAAAACAGCTTCATTGCATCAAACCTCATTACCTGCGACCAAATGAACTGACACAATTCAGGTTATCAGTATTCACGCACGGTAATGCTTCGACTCACCCTCAATTACAGACAACCGACACCTGAATGTGCCTGAGTGTGTGAGGCAAAGGGGAGCTCTGGTCATCAGCCTTCACATTTAGAACGTCTCATTGACCATTAAGGTCTTAATGTCAGTACATTTAAAAATATATACAGGCTAATTGAAACTTGCTCGCAATCGCCTCGAGTGCATACCAATCGTCTGACTCCCTTCAGCCACCATTAACCAGACTGCAAATGGCAGTGTAATAGACGGACAACCACATGCTTTCACCATAACCATCTCAACCATTGACCAGTAAACACCCAACTCATCGTTCTGTAACCATATGCACTCCCCACCTCGCAACATGTAACCAGCAAAGAGCAAACAATTAAAACCTACACCCCCCCCCCCATAACCCCCACAGGAAACCAGCAATATGGAGCAATCTCCCCACCCCTCCTGTAACTAGCTACACACCTTCCAGTAACCAACAACCAAGCAATCCCTGTAACCAGAAACATCTGTAACCAGAACCCCTGTAACTAGCAACTCGTTTCGCCAGCAACTCCCATAACCAGCAACTCCTGTAACCAGCAACTCCCGTACCCAACAATAACCACTATGCTTATTAATATAATAGTTAGAAATGTCAAATTTGTGAATTTATTTTTGTTCTTTAAACTTGAAAATAAAACTTAGCATTTTGTTCTCATTTCTAAAATAGACATAGAGAAGCGACTTATGAAGTGGCTCTAAAGGCCCTGTAACATTACGACGCATCTCGCAAGCGCGTGGCCAACGTGTAAAATCACTTTTTTACGTCGAGAAGTGTCAAACTTTTCGGTGCGGGGGGCAAAGTTGGACGTATACATACCGTATGTCCAAAGTATGACCAACATATGGCTAACGTGCTTCTGAGCGAAAAATGCTCGAACTACGCTCACATAACGTTTACAGAACGCCAGTGAACGTTATATACGTTATTTGATCGCCAGAACTACGCCCATACAGTACATACATCAAGACACGCTGGAGAAATGCTAAATGTACGTTAGATGTACGTTATCCATACATTGTCAGTACATGGGCTGTACGTTCCCACTGCCTTTAACATAGGTCAACGTAGTGAACAAAGTTTGTCTAATGTACGTCTAACGTACATCGACGTACGCCTAAAGTATACAAAGTATGGCTGACGTAAAATCCACACGTTGTCGAACTTTGTCGTACGTCGAAAGTTTTGTGCATGCACAAAACATTGCCAACCCCCTGACGTGCGACGCCGTATCTCAACGAACGTCGACATACAATGACGTATACCAATGAGTGCCTAACACACACGTAATGCATAACAACCAAAAATCACATACGTCGGCTTACATTGGCGCAATGCGTTGTAATGTCACAGCTCCTTTACTCAGAAAATACCCAATAGCAGATTTGGGAATATTTATTGTTAGGCATTTACGTCCTAGGAACATCTAAGGTCATATCAGGACTGAAACAACTTGTGGCAGGGTGCACTTTATAGTATTGCCCCACTCAGAGACTGCGCTGCTGGCACCATGACCCAATTTTCCACTCAGTCGCCTTATCCTGATACTGAAGCATACCTGTCCTTGCCCTGTCCTAGTAATGCCAAGCATCAGGCTAGGTAGCAACAAGTATTAATTTTGTAAGTCATTGGTTTGACTGAGCTGGGATTCGAACTCCCGACCTTCCGCACGGGAAACCTGCGCTCCTACTAATTCGGCTACTGCATCTGGTCTTGGCTAGAATTGGCCTAACTGGAAAGCACTACCGGTCAAACAGTACTTAGATCATTAGCTGGAAAGCATAGAATACCTTTTACACTATCAAAAATGACTTCGTTCGGAGTCGGTGGTGTAATAATACTGAGCACGGCTAAAATGTCTCTTCCTGTTTGCAGTTTAATATCCTCCCGGTGGCCATTCACATACATGCATACCCCCCCCCCCCCTACAACACCCTAATAACCACACACACACCTCCCAGCTCCACCCAACTATAACCAGCTAGACCCAATAGACAGTGCGGGCAGGGTAGGCCGTGGCGGGAGAGGGGTGTGTAAAACCCCTCGTTGTAATCAGAGAGAGGGTGGAAACCGCTGCGTCATGCCGAACAATGCGCGTTGGCTGCCGGGTAATTACGGCCGTCATTACAGTATATGTGTGAGCTATATACCTTTTTTACCAGTTCTGGCGGCTCTGTGTGGCTCGGGGTGCACGGAGAAAGCATGTGGCTATGGTGTATCTAGGGGCGGAGAGTGGGGAGGGGCAGGTTGATAGGACCAAGTAAGCACTACATAGCCATGAGAACTTAGAAGGGGGCTAAGGGTGAGGTCACAAAGTTACCATAGTAAAATGGCTGCTTTTCACAAGTTTATTCGAAGCGGTTAATTTAGCAGGTAGAATGTTGCAAACGCACGCAGTTTCAAGTGTCAGGTGGATCAACGCCGAGACGCTGCCTTATCGTGGTAGTGAAACTGTACGGTTATCAGTGTGTGCGGAAGATGGTGCTACATGTCGCATATACACGTGTGAGTGACCAGACATAGTCGCCGAATCGTTAAAGTGCAGGTTTCCCATGTTGAAGGTCAGGAGTTCGATTCCCAGTCGAGTCAAACCAATGACTTACCAAATTTATACTTTCCGCTATCTAGCCTGGTGCTCAGCACTAGTAATAGGAGAGGACAAGGATTGGTTAGCACAGTATCAAGATAATGTGACTGAGTGGGATATCATTGGTCATGGTGCTGCCAGCCTGGTATTCCAGTGGGGCAACACTATAAAGTCACCATGAGTGCACACTGTCACAAGTTGGCACCCGTCCTGATGTGACCATAGGTGTTGCTAGGATGTAAAACAACAAAACCAAGCAAAAGTGTACGTGGGAGAGGTTGGATTGAAGCTGATTGAAGCTGGTCAAACCGTGTCGGTGACGGAGGTTCTGCACGCGCCCTCATACAACGGCAACGCCCACCTCCTACCAACGCCAATCAGGAGTGAGAGGAAAGGCAGTGGGCCCCATTAGCCACAATTAGATATCAGTCCGCCTCCATGACCGCGCGTAACCTGCGATGCCCGGCTGCACCCTGTTTGATTAAAACACCGACAGCCAAAACCAGCAAATTAGATCCAAAGCCCAAAATGCATCCAAATTCAAGAAAAATGCGGTAGCATTACTTTTGTTGTCATCATTATTGCCTTAAGTCCTAGCAACATATAAGGTCATATCAGGATGGGTACCAACTTGTGACAGTGCGCATTCATGGCAACTTAACAGTGCTGCCCCACTGGGAGACAAGGCCATCAGCACTATGACCCGATATCCCACACAGTCACATTATCCTAATACTGTGCAAACCAGTCCTATTAATGCCGATCGCCAGGCTATGTAGCAACAAGTATCAATTTCATAAGTCATCGATTTGGTTTGACTCGACTGTGATTCAAACTCCCAACCTTCCGCTGTACCGACTGTGCCAACGGGTCCGGTAGCATTCCTTTAATGTGCGTGAGCCTGCTGAATGTCACAGGGCTCTATCAGTGAATGTGACTTAGATGTGTTTAGTTTTTTTTATTAAATTGATTACTTTCAGGGATGAAAGTGGTCTCCGGCTAAAATCGCGGAAATCAGGCCGCTAACGGCAAATTTCCACGATAATGCGGATCTTCTCCCATAGACTTAGCACTGTCAGGGATTCACGGGAAAAATACCGGAAGTCAGTTTTCAACTAACCTTATTGTGACTGTATTATCGCCCATACCGGACTGGCTCTTGTTTGGGTTTGATGTTCTAGCAACAATGGGATTCGAACTCCTCCAAGTTTTGTCATATACATATCTTTTTTTTAATGTTTAAAGTTAATCGGTAAATATAAATAATCGCGGAAATCCGCGAAACCGTGGAGATCTTTCATCCCTGTACTTTGTACAGGGGGAGGGGCAGTGCGTGGCGGCGTGTCGCCTTCGTTGTGAACTAGGTCACCACTAGGTGACGTGGGTGCACCTAGACGTGGGAGCCTGCCTCCCAGGTCATAGGGAGCCCTCATTAATGCACTCCCTCACCTGGTTCTGAACGCACACCTTCAGTGACTAAGATTAGCTGCTCGCGATAAAGCCTACCACGCACCCACCGCACACGCACCTCAGTACCCGCCGTAAAGACAGTGACGCACGCAGAGACAATTGCAAAATCACACGTTCCAAGTTTTTTCCACAAGTTGGTCAGGCCGTGAACAAAATTCCTTAAAAAAAATTGGGGGGGGGGGGGGATAAATATGTTTATTCATCTCAACATGCATTCTGTCATTGCCGGAACACTGGTCGTGGAACCGATCATATTTTGGTTATACATAGTGATGAGGGAGTGGACTGTGCTGCATTGTGTACGGCATAGGCACTCTATATATGTAATGCACAAAAGAGTCGCATGTGCCGAAATATGTGCAGCAAGGCAGATTAAGTGAACATTTTATGATAATGGTTCAATAATATGCTGTGGTTGGATAGTAGTTAGTTTTTCGTTTTCGTTTTCATCTTTGTTTTACTTTTTTATAAGTGTTATGCATATGGTGGTTCAATGTGGCTGTCTAGTACCGTTAGTGGCTTTTTGAACGTTATTATATCATTGGGTTAGTAGTTGATAGGTTGTCATGGTGGGGGCAAGTGTGGAGATTATCATCATGAGGTTCTTAGGGATTGGAAAATCGCATAAAATGGTCCTACTTTGCATGTTTGTACCCAATGACTAATGTTAGTTAGGGTTTTACGTCCTATCAATATCTATGGTCATATCAGGACGGGATGACATCATGTGCGAACAGTGGAAGTATTGAACGAACCCAGGGTTAAAGCTGCATAGTCCGATGGTTTTGAGTTTGTGTTATTTCTTAAATAAATATAATAGGTTGATTGATATAATCTATATGACTTAAAATGATTACCCCCGAAAACATTTGAAGTGTAAACATGCGAAAATAATTTGAACATGCTTGTCCCATAGGCTTATACAGCTACAGATTCTATTAAATTTAACAAGCACTTGATAAGGGCACCAATATCTAAATCGGATATGCACGTTCAAATCTACAAAAGTGTTTAGCTTTCGAAAATGTTATTGTTTTATCGGACTTTGCAACGATCTCAGTGCAACCAGTATTTTCCAATACTCACCTCTTCTCACACGCCTACAACATCCAAACTGGGTTCCTTTCTCTCCCACTTCAGTAGACGGGTGCAGCTACTTCGCGTTGACCTCAGCTGACCTCAGTTCACCTCCCTACTTTACCCTCACATCGACACAACTCGTCGGGCATTGACTAACAGCCCTGGTGAGTTCAAAGTTATTCCCCTCTGAACACTTCAAGTGCCCAACATACCTGACCTTAGCGTATACACCTGCTATCAAAGCAGTGCAGGCCTATCACGAGCCCACTCCCGGCCCCGATTATCCTCAATCCTCCCGTCTTGTCTTCACCAGCACTCACTAAGAGTACACCACATTTATGTGTGCGCATAGATGTTTAGCTTAATGCGAATATTATATAAGTGGGTCAGACGAATTTGTATTTGTTTGTACTGATTCCGGAAGGTTCCACATATGTGTGCAGTTGGAGCAGCATGGAGCTCTCCTGCTTGTGGAGACAGGTAAGCAAAGTGCAGCTGGTCAGCAGGTGCTTTCTGTCTCAGTATCGGTTGGTCACATCACTCAGATTGTTACTTTAATAAAAGAGTGGGGTTTTAGGGCCAGCCAGAGCCTAGATACTCACCCCATTTATCTGCTTATTGTTTGTCTTGATAATATTCCAAAACCCAACCACCACATGCCGAATAAACAATGGATAAAACGTATCCATGCCATTCTATAAATAGGAAATGTCTATTTGGGTTCCATCAAAAACAACAAAGCAAGGCCACAGAATTATTTATAATATAACTCAGGTTGCTGTAATTGCAAAAACTGTGCAACTGAACGGCAGATGGACCCCTTTCATTACTGCCGTCCCTTCACCGTTAGTCTCCTTCAGAGTTGTTAGGCCGGTAAACTCCACAAGGGGCATGCTTGGATCAGACGTGATAGTGCGCAAATCGCTAACTTGCCGCAGTACTTAGCAAGTTGCAGATGCCGAAGGAGACCGCCCACCTCACAGCCCCTAACGCAGCCGGCTTCCGCTAGGAGGCGGTAGCAGCGGGAGGCTGGCGGGCTGGCACCGCGGGCCGAGTTCGCGCACCCAGGTGCAGGCCGTTCCCTCGGTGGCCACTCATTGGCGTGAGCATTGGTTGGCGTGGGCTGCTGCCAGCACATTACCTCATCACGGCTCGATTATACGCGGTTTTAATCTGTGAATGGAGGCGGCCCGCCGCCTAGCAGTGCCGGCAGCAGGAGGAGGGGGGGGGGGGGGCGAGGGCGGCACGGGCCAGCTGCGGACGTACTCGACGTGTTGACTTCACTCACGAGGAACCAGCGAGACGTGAGGCGCCCTCACCCCCCACCCCCACCCCCAGTCGGCACAGCCAAGTCACCGGAAGACTTCCTCCGTGCGTGTGGATGGCAGTGGGAGAGGGAGTCCGGGTTGTGGATGCTGTGTGCTGGTTTGTGGGCTATGTGAACG
Source organism: Branchipolynoe longqiensis (assembly GCA_030323885.1). Lineage (NCBI taxonomy): Eukaryota > Metazoa > Annelida > Polychaeta > Phyllodocida > Polynoidae > Branchipolynoe > Branchipolynoe longqiensis. Next base: position 106,232,010 of record CM059187.1, on the reverse strand, counting down.
GCTATAGAAAAGTACACATTTATATACATTCCTGTATATTACTACCTGTACTACCACTACCACTACAACTACAATTACAACTACTCGAGAGTAGTGGTGAAATGGAAAAGTACACATTTATGCACATTTCTATATATTAGTATTTATTACATTATTACCTAGTGGGCGCGGTGGCTGAATAGGTAGAGCACGCGGAAGGTCTGAAGTCGGAATCCCAGCTGGGTCAATCCGATACCTTATCAAATCTATACTTGTCAATACCTAGCTGGGCATTCGGCATTAATAGGATAGGACAAGGACTGGTTAGCACAATATCAGGATAATGTAACTGCATTGTATATCGGGTCACAGCGCCGATGGCCCGGTCTCCCAGTGGGACAGCACTATAAAGTTGCCATGCATGCACTGCCACATGTCACTACACATCCTGATATGACCTGAGATGTTGCTAGGACAACTACTATTACATTTAATGCTACAGTAAAACATCTCTAAATTGACCAACCTTAAATGGTCCATTTAGGGACCCAAATAAAGTGGTCGATACAAGGGAGTGGTCGATATGTGGAGGTGGTCTGTTAGAGAGGTTTTACTGTACTACTAGTACTACTGTCTACAACAAGGAGGGCGTGAAGCTGTGCTAAATAAGAGTCAGTTCCCACAGATACGCAGGAGCACCTCGCCACTTTGAAACCGGAATTTTAGACTGTGCGGTGATTCGGCACTAAGTCAACGGCCGACCACATCTGAACGCCCGACTTGGTCAGACATGAAATCAACCGGAAGATGAGGGGTAATAAAAAAGACGCCGATCATGCCCCACCACACCAACTACAGGCACCCGACAAAACACCGCCGATAAAAAAATACCACCCGCAGAAATGACGCCAGTCTGAGTCATTCTCTAGAGTCGATTCATGTGTGGGAAATTCAAACATTGGAGAGAGAAAAAAAAAGAAAAAAAAGACAGGCTGAGAAGAGAGAAAGGCAGCAAGAGATAACGCACCTTAAAATAAAATGCCTTGCTTATTCGTGGCCGGAACGCGCAAAGGGGATTCGAGGTTGTCAGTTCTTGAGTGACCTTTTACTTGGGCGACTGGCACTAATTGTGGAAGCGAGGTTTCTGCGGTAGGTTTTCATCGACTTTGCACCCTTTCTCCACTATTCACTTCCGTCCGAATGCCGGGTGGCATTGAGTGGCGGGAGAGCGCCTCAGTTCTCCGTCAATGAGCCAGTGTCGCAGTCGGGAAAACAGAAGGCACACTTATGATTTCGATAAGTCTGGGCACAGAGCGGCTCCAAGCAGAGCTGCAGGCGCTAAAAACGCACCCTCAGAGCGGCCTGAGACCATTGTTTCTCCTCCTGCCGTGTGCACGCCAAAGAAAGGCGGTTCTTACAACATACGTCAGTTTCCGTTCCCGCCGTCCCTCTCCTATAAATGCTAAAGAAATCCCCACCACCACGACACACAATCACCACCGCCGCCACCACCACCGTTATACGACCAGACGGGATGGCCGAATGAGTTGAGCATCCGTCTCCCGTTTTGGTAGACCATGGATTCGAACCCTGGTTGAGTAAAACCTATGACTTAAAAATTTATACTTGTCGCTTCCTAGCTAGGTGCTCATCATTATTAGAATAGGCCATGGGCTCATGAGCTCAGTGTCAGGATAATGTGACTTATTGGATATCAGGTCATGGTGCTGGCGGCCAGGTCTCCATGTGGGGCAGCACTATAAAGTCGCCATGAGTGCACACTGTCACAAGTCAGTACCCGTCCTGATAGGACCTTAGATGTTGTCAGGACGTAAAACTCCAACAACCAACCTACTACCATTACACACCACCACTGCCACCACACACCATAACCACCACCCACCAACTGGCTCCAAAGTAATATATCGATCGCAAGTTGTCGTTTCAGTTGCGCTACAAGAAGGACAGATGGCGCCAAGCAAAAGGGGGGGCCCCATTAAATAGAGGCAGACTACATCTAAAGTCAGGCATGGCATTTTGCAAAAGAGACAAATCAATAGAATAGGTTCATGATGCAAACGGGGTTATAAGAGAAAGAGCCGCCCTGGAGTGGGTCGGTGTTTGCGCGTGTGCCCTCCGCTCAGGCCTGCTGCGCCTGCTCAGTCTATTTGCTTAGTCATAATGTGGACAAAGCGCTTGCGTGTCATATAGGGCGTAATTGTTAGATTATGCACATTTGCTGGCGCTTAGGAATGAGCGTCGCTACAGGTAGAAACGTGAGGGTGCCGTGCACAGCCTCCACGCACTGTGATCGCTCTACAAGGGTACGACTGAGACCGGTAATATTTGAGCACCTCCTCCTCCCCTCCCACCACCCCCACCTCCCATCACCACACACTGGGCGCGGTAGCCAAATCGGTAGAGCGCAGGCCTCGCGTGTGCGAGATTGGGAGCTTGGTTCCCGGTCGAGTTAAACCAATGACTTATCAAATTGGTTCTTGTTGTTTACTAGCCTGGTGCTCGGCATTAATAGGATAGGGCAAGGACTGCTTAGCTGAGTGACAGGATAATGTGACTGAGTTGGATATCGGGTCAAGGTTCCGGAGGCCTGATTTCCGAGTGGGATAGCACTATAAAGTTGCCATGAGTGCACACTGTTTTTTCACTTCAAATATCTCCAAAGTTTGCCAAGTAAAATAAATGTGGCTTCAAATTAAATTAAGTAAATTCGTAGTAAATCAAGTAGACCGTAATGATCAACCTAATGTATTTGTCTTTTAAAAAAATAACAGAAATACAAACTATCAGATTATGCAGTTACTGCAAATACCCGAGTAAGTTCCCATTCCCAGTGTACACAGAAAGCCTATTGTTCGTTATTCTAAGGTCCTTTTACAGGAATTTCACCAAGATGTGAGCGCCTGTAGAATAACAGGAAAAGGGGGTTAAATGTTCCGATTATAAGCCAACAGGAAAGATGTTCTTTTTTTCTAAGCTGGCGTTGTAACTTAAGCAGCGGTTTATTACACCGTACAATAATTGCTTCAGCTGTGTCACAAAGGCAATAGCACCGAATCAAAGTCGGCAATTTGGACACTTTTTGCCTTGATCAAATGAAACAATAAAAAGAAATCAGATTATCATTTAAGTTATTACGTGTCTTGATTTGGGAGTCGGTCATATTTTTTTACCCTTCAAAATAAGAAACCCCCCGTATTGCGGACGGCTTAGAAGGGTTTCACATAGCCGAGATCTTAACGTGCCAAACCACAGATAAGTGATTTGACAATCTCCTTATTTTCTGTCAAAACAAACGGTGGCGGAAATATTTGTTGGTTGTTAAGATAATTTCAGCAACATTCAGTTTATAATAAACTTTATGCATCGGCCTTTGTTCAGAACTTGAACTACTTCTAGACTACAATATTTACTCAGGCATCAGCCTACCGGACGCGGTGGCCGAATCGGTAGAGCGCAGGCTTCTAGTGCGGAAGGTCGGGAGTTCGAAACCCGGCCGAGTCAAACCAATGACATACAGAACTGATCATTGTTGGTATCTAGCCTGGAGCTCAGCATTATTAGGATAGGGCATTGACAGGTTGGCTCAGTATCAGGATAATGTGACTGAGTGAGAAATTGGGATATGATGCCAGCTGCCTGGTCTCCCCGTGAGGCAGCACGAAGTCGCCATAAGTGTGAAATGTTACAAGTCTGTACCCTTCATGATATGACCTTAAATGTTGCCAGATGTAAAACCCCAACAAACAAACAAAGCTCCCAGCAACCAAAGATGGAAAGCGACTCGTGAAATTGATAAAGAAGCAATGCTTGAATATTTCTGTTGCTGATGAAAGGTCAACCAGTGACCAAGCCAGATTTGTCAAATCACAAGCTGTGAAGTACATGCGAAAATATGAAAATGTGAAAAAAGAATTCATTAGAACCATGGGGGCGTCAATGTTTGTCTTGTTTAAAATGGTCATACTAGGGTCCCTACAGGGCAGCACAGTCACTGTGTCTAATCACCTCTGCCCCCCCCCCCCCCCCCCACGCCCTCGCCCGGTCCCACCTTTTTCGTATTTAGGGGGTGTGGAGTGTTTTTAGTCGTGTCGATATTATAATACCCAGTCGACATCAATCAGAGACAATGGGCGGGCCGTGTCCCGCGTGCAGTTGGTCGCGCGCCATTGGCAGGGGTGTTCATCTCCCCCCCCCCCTCTACCCCAGCCCACCTCCCCCCAACAGGGGCCCGACGCGTTTGACTAATACACAACCGTATGCTTCGTATTGATGTTTTTAATTACTTTTTGGCGGCACGTCATTGAAAATAACAATTAATTCAAAAACCATTAAAAAATAGATATAATAAATCAAGTTGAGCCATGTCGTTTCTTTACAGGCAGATACACCACTCATCAGCACTACCTGGGGCTCGCGGGTTGTCGGCGAATTGTGTGTGACCCCCGCCGGCTGGTCGCCAGCCCTCGCAGCCCACACGGCACCATGATTCACATGCACGCCGGGTGCCGACGACAACACACATGCAAATGGTGGGCCGGCATGCGGGGAGGCGGCACGTACGGTAACATTATTGTGACCGCGTCCCATTGAGCCGTGCTTTATTGCCATATGTGGGCGCGCCAATAACCACCCCCCCCATCCCGCACCCACCCACCTCCCTCCCCGCACCCACCCACCTCCCTCCCCGCTACCACCCACCTCCCTCCCCGCTACCACCCACCTCCCTCCCCGCTCCCACCCACCTCCCTCCCTCTCCATACCTAATTCAGACTCATCAGTAACAAGGTAGAGCCAACGGGCACCACATATGTGATAGCCTATCCCAACCAGAGACAAAGGCGCTCCGACTTTCTGCGCTCCGCCCCATCCTTTTAACCCAACTGGAGTGCGCCTGCGCCTGCGCCTGCGCCTGCGCCTGCGCCTGCGCCTGCGCCTGCGCCTGCGCCTGCGCCTGCGCCAAGGGGGTGGATGTGGTTCCCCTCCCCTCATCCTTTCTCTTCCTTCCCCGCATTATGTCGTCCCTAGGGAAACCCATAAAAGGAGTGAGCACAATAGACCAATCCTTCCACACCTGTTCCATTGTTTATGATAAATATTTGTCTGTATGCCCATGCTTACAGCCCGGCGTGGGCGTAGGGTAGCATTATGCAAATGAGATCCAGTTACCATACCGGCAGTGGTGGGCTTTCCCACGCGGCGAGAGGGCGGTAATGTATTCAGGGGCAGCCGTGCGAATGTCCACCTCGGGCGGCAGGCTTAGAGCGGAGGCTGGACATGACCTCTGTAAAGACGTGTCCTCTCAGTGCACACCTGAGCAGACACTGCTCATCCTCCCCGCCCCGCCGCACCTGCACCGCACCTGCCCTTGGGTACGCGCGGGGGGGGGGGGTGATCGGGGGTGCCGGGGGGGGGGGTATCCGGTGGACAAAGCACCGAGCACAGTTTCACTCCATTTCAGGCGACATCCAAGATCCAAGTAGGATATGGGTTTAAGTATGTAGCTTCACGGAGGACAGTTTGTGATTGGTGTGAAGTATGTTGGTGTTGTAGTAGTAGGGCATGGTGGTGTAGTGTAGTGTGGTGGATGGTAGTGTGCAGTGCAGTATATTATAGTGCACGGGATTGCAGTGCAGTGGATTGTGGAGTATGGTAGAACAGCGTAGTGCAGTGTGGTGTAGTGCATGGTAGTGTGTATTGTATTGTAGTGCTTTGTATTGTAGGGCATTGTATTGTGGGGTGTATGGTAGTGTAGTGCACTGTGGTGTAGTGTAATTCAGTGTTGTGCAGTGTAGTGTTGTGCATGGCAATGTAGTGTATAGTAAAGTGGTGTATGGTACTGCGGTGTATAATAGTGTGGTGTAGTGTATCGTAACGTAGTGCATGGTAGGGTAGTGCATGGTAGGGTAGGGTAGGGTAGGGTAGGGTAGGGTAGGGTAGGGTAGGGTAGGGTAGAATAGCATAGTGTAAGGGTAGCGAGGTAGACCCTCCCTCCACCACCACACACACCGACCGCTCTACGTCTCCTGTTGGTCAAGACACCAAACAAACCAAGCCTGGCAGTATGTTTGCACCCAGCGACCCCGAGGCCACTCATCGGTCAAATATAGTACTATACGACCAGTGTGAGTGCGATTAACCTCAGCCAACACTACCACAGCAGCTGTTAACTTAGACCAGCCACACAAAAAGTGGCGCACGCCCTGCACTCTACACCACACTGCTGTTATACGCAGCTTTCACACACAGCTTGTTCCGGTCTCTGGATCGTGGTTTAAGTAGTTGTGGGGGGGGGGGGGGGGGTGCGAGAGGGGAGAGGGAGAGGGAGAGGGAGAGGGAGAGGGAGAGGGAGAGGGAGAGGGAGAGGGAGAGGGAAAAGAGAGAACAGAGAAAGGTGTAAATAAGATGGAGCGAGAGCGGGCTAGAACATGAACGGTAGGAGAGAGGTTTGGAGGGAGGTTTGGAGGGAGGGAGGGAGGGAGGGAGGGAGGGAGGGAGGGAGGGAGGGAGGGAGGGAGGGAGGGAGGGAGGGAGGGAGGGAGGGAGGGAGGGAGGGAGGGAAGGCGGTGGAGAGCGGTGGAGAGGGAAGGAATCGAAGATGGATGGGGAAGGGAAGGGGAGGGAAGGGGAGGGGAGGAGAGGGGGGAGAGGGGAGAGGGGGGAGAGGGGGGAGGGGGGGGAGGGGGGGAGAGGGGGAGAGGGGGGAGAGGGGGGAGGGGGGAGAGGGGAGGGGGAGGGGAAGAGAATGGAAGGGAAGGGAATGAAAGGAAAGGGAGGGGAGGGGGAAGGGAACAGGAGCGGAGAAGGGGGCAGGAGCGGAGCGGAGGGGATAGAATGTAAGGAAAATAGAAGGGAAAGGAAGGGAAGATGAAACTGACAGAGAAGAAGGATGGATAGTCTGAGAAAGAAAGGACACGCGATAAACATCTATCTGATCGGTCTGACGACAAATGTCCGTAAGCTAGCACTCATACGTTGAATAACGTAGCCTTTCCAATAAGTGGGAAATAATTAAGTGCAATCTTCAGTTCTGGGAAGGTGAATCTGACACGGAGTAAATTACGGCACGACATCCCGCTGAGTGGGGGATCTGGCCATCTGAGCATGAATGTCCCTGTAACTAAACAGGGTCATTCACACTAAAAAGCTGCCTAGAATATTCAGATCAAACGCACAACTTACAAATACATTTAATCACTCACATTCTGAAGTGATACGACCAGGCTTATAAGTTATATAGACATCTGACACGGAAAGACAGTCGGCTGTGCCCGCAGCCCACCCCCGGGCACACGGCACTATTAAATGGAAGATGAAATCAACACCAAACATGTGCGCGCATACATTCACTCACATGCCACCAATAAGCACACACACTTGACCAAGCTAGCAACGGCGAGCCATCATCAGCATTGAATAAAATAGGTTAAGCTTTTGTTTTGTTAAAGAAGAGAAAAAGGCTAATCACATAAATTGCAGTCTAGTCATGCCGTGAAAATGTAGGCAAGCGGCAGAAATGCCGGGGACCGACGAGCACCAAAGTGAACCGGCGGAGACGGCTCATTTTGGCAATAAATATGCACCGAATTAAAACCGACGGCGACGATGCTTTGTAGGCAATTCCTAATAAAAGGAACAAAGGCTTATGGACCAGACTCACGTATGCCTCTGGTGTAATCAGGCTAATTGACAAGGACGTAATCGTCCACAGCACTGACGACACTCCCCACTCGGAGGCTGCCCGAGATACATTCCGTCGGTGAAATGCTGACGCATATTATCATAGGGTGTGGGTTGTCAGTGCATTGCGTTAGTGCAAGACGAATGATTTCTGATTTTTTATCGTATTAAAATAACACACGCATGGGCGAGAATATTGGGGGAAATGGTTTGGTTAACAGACACACAAAAAAAGACACTGTATTTATTTCACCGTGTGATTTCTTGCAGTTCGTGTCAGCTTACTCTATTAATAAGTTATGTCGACAGCAAGAACCTAACAACAAAACTCCACAAGTCTTCAAAACGCCTTTAGAACAGCCTTCCTTCTCTAAGTTGGGCCCGATTCATGTCTCCCTCGTCTATATGGCTTACGCCATTTGCTACAAATTACAAGGCACGACGCTCAGTCATACAAGAAGTAGGAAAGGAGTGGAGTGAGGAGAGAGGGGAGAGGGGAGCGAGGATAGTGCACAGAGGGAAGAGGAGAGAAAGGAGAGAAAAGGAAAGAAAATGAGAGGAGAGGAGAGGAGAGGAGAGGAGAGGAGAGGAGAGGAGAGGAGAGGGGGAGGGGAGGGGAGGGGAGGGGAGGGGAGGGGAGGGGAGGGGAGGGGGAGGGGAGGGGAGGGAGGGAGGGGAGGGGAGGGGAGGGGAGGGGAGGGGAGGGGAGGGAGGGGGAGGGGAGGGGAGGGGAGGGGAGAGGGGACGGGAGGAATGAAGGGCAGAGGGGAGCGGAGGAGAGGAGAGCAGAGCAGAGCAGAGCAGAGCAGAGCAGAGCAGAGCAGAGCAGAGCAGAGCAGAGCAGAGCAGAGCAGAGCAGAGCAGAGCAGAGCAGAGCAGCGCAGGGCATGGTTACAGTGCGAACCCAACGAGGCCAGAATGGACCATGGTTACAGTAGAACCTGCGCTCACCAAGAGAGCAGTGGGCATCACAGAAGAAGCCGAATGGTCCAAGGAAAAGCATGGCACTACGGGAGAAACGCAGAAAGGGTCAACAAGAATGGGAGATGATGGGTGGAAGGGGGCAGTGGAAAAGCAAGGAGCGTTTACTCTGCCCATGAACTTCCCGTCCTTTTGTTTGCCATGTGAACTATACCAGCAGCTTTCAGGTGCACGCCACTGGGTGTGGGGTTGGGTGGTGTGTGGGGTGGCCACTCATGCTGAAAATCAGATGTGCGCCCGCGAATACTCCAACAAATGTCTGACAATAATTCACCCACTATAGCAAATGTCCGCAGTACCCTTAAGCAACATATGGGCAGCACAGGAAACACGGCGGCCACGAATGTCAGTGCACCTCCCACCCAAAGGCCGACCAACACTCACAAATTTGGCACCTGGAGGTATTGAACTTAAAGAAGAAAAAGTACTAAAAAAACGTAAAGAAAGTAGCTATATTGCACGACTGCTCTTAGTGTTTTACCTCCACAAGTCCAGGCACCACCTAATGACTGCAATTAATCGGGGCGCTTTCAGCAATTCGATGCCGTGACCGCCGCCATCTTGAAAGACATTGACTGGCGCCGACAAACGATGGTGTGTTCAGGTGCTTCCCCGTACATCTTGACAGACATGCTCTATTAAAGCTGTATAGTCCGATGAAAACATCAAACTGGGCTCTATCGCGTCCGGTTCTTTGTTTGTTGGGTGTCTACGTCCTAGCAACATCGGAGGTTATATCAGGTCAACCAATAAGGTCATAGTGACTTTATAGTGGTGCACCACTAGAAGACTGAGTGGCTGGCACCATGATTTGATATCCCACCCAGTCACATTATCCTGATACTGTGCAAATTATTTCATGTCCTATCCTATTAATGGCAAGCATCAGGCTAGGTAGCGACAGGTAGTGATTTTAGTCGTTGCTTTGACTCGAGAAGCCAACCTGCATTCATCCAGTCCCGTCCGGTTAAAGCGCCTTCACAGTCAGGACAGATATATACTTTCTTATTCCCACAGTAAGCCTGTCCCCAAATACTATATAAAGCAACATTTGTGTGGCCCCGTTGAGTAAGCAGGCTCAGTTAACGATGGCATCACACAATGGTATGGAATCAAAGCAGTGAGACTACACATCATCCACATTCACTCCAGGGCTAACCATTATGGCTATTCTTCCATAAGACCAAACATACTGAGATTTGGGGTCACTGGTTAGGTAAGGTATAACAGAATAAAATATTTTATGAGCTCATTACTACGGTTTATGTACCACTGGGAGGAGTGGGACGATGGTGGTGCAGTTGGAGCAGCATTAATCAGAGACGGTATGCATAAAGGCAAGTGTAGTTTGCTTCCAGAACCCAAACCCACCCAGCATCCAGCACTTTCCGTCACACGAGCACACAAATCTTGCGCATGCCAGAAATGTCAGGAATTGGTACACACGGGAAGTATACGAATAGACCACTACAATAAAAAAAATCATATCGTTATATTGATAATCGGGATCCATTCTTTCCAATCTTTCGGTTGGTAACTGGAAGGAAAGTAAATGTAAAAGTATGTTTGTTGGGGTTTTACATCCTGGCAACATCTAAGGTCATGTCAGGACAGGTACCGACTTGTTACAGTACACACTCATGGCGACTCTATAGTGCTGCCCCACCCGGAGACCAGACTGCTGGCACCATGACCGTATTGAGTTATTCCCTACACATTATCCTGATACTAAGCTAACCAGTCTTTACCCTATCCTAGTAATGCCGAGCATCAGGCTAGGTAGCGACAAGCATACACTTTCTAAGTCACTGGTTTGATTCAGCTGGGATTCGAACTCCCAATCTTCCGCATGGGAGGCCCGTGCTCTTACCGACTCGGCCACGGCGTCCGGTCTTAAATGTAAAACGCATGAATAGAAATGTTCTAGCTTCAGGAAACATTCCAACATTTAGAAAGTTGTGAACAGTGGTAGCATTCTACTGCGCATTCCACGATCTTTCTCCTGATCAGATAAGTATGTGGCGGGGGGGGGGGGGGGTTGAGGTGTGTGTGGATGTGGGGGGAACCACACATTGTTTGACCTGCTTCTCAGACACAAGACGACGTACAGCACTCGTTAATTACAGATGAGCAGTCAAGTCAGGGTGCAACTCTCAGCCAGGCGCCCAACTCTGTGGCCTAGTCAGCCAACAACAGTGATTTGGGTTTCACTACTTCAACAGTTGTCAGTAATCTGCCTTATGTATGCACACACTAGACCGACTTTATTCCAACAAGTTGCACACCAGGCTACTTCAGTTCGAGCCAGTTGGCAGGTGGCGGGCAGGTCGGCAGGTGGCAGGCAGGTTGGCAGGTGTCAGGCAGATCGGCAGGTGGCAACATGTCTTCAGGCAGGTCGGCAGGTGCTCACAGCCTGCACATGCATGCATTAACGGACACAGACCAGCCAGAAGGCCTGCGTTAACTCAGCCGACAGTCGCCTCAGACCTTTGACACTGCTTGCTTGACTCCGCTTTATAGGGGGCGCTTTTTGGTGCCATGATACAGACACATGTGAAGATATGGAATTCAAGGCTATTTCAAGGCGTTTCAAGGCTGTTTTTGATAGAAATTCAAGGTTATTTTCATTTGGATTTCAGGGGAAAAAAACAACAATGGCGAATGGCGATTTCGGACTAATGTAGATCAGTCTGGACAGATTAATTGAATTCAAGGTTTTTCAAGACTAAATACCAAAAAAAGGTTAAATTAAAGGCTTTTCGAAGCCTTGAAATGGAGCAAATGAAGTTCAATAACATTCAAGACTTTCCAGGTCCTGTATGGACCCTGTGGACCTGAACCATAATCGGGCAGTAGTAGCAGGAAGTGAACAAATGGAGCACTTACCACATAATTTGTTTATTTCTGAATGTGTCTGTAGTATTTCGTCGCATAGTTTTTGCGCCGTTGGTAATACATCTGTATGGTGCTCCGCTATTAAGTATTGCGCAAATTTTTGTAATTGTTCCCGACTCATTTGTAGCAACGTTTCTGGAACGAAGAAGAAAAAGATACATTATATATATTCGTTCTTGAAGGTTTATGCTGCATATCACGGTAAGTCTGAATAGACTTATTTTCACCGTTAGACAGCTTGTCGATAGAAAGCCTGAGCCTACACTTTTACTGACCCAAGGGATGTTTGAGTGCCCACATAGCATAGACATGGTATGAGAGCAACTGGCCTTTGATGACACTGTAAGTTACACACAGTGGTGGAAATCCAAATTGGCTGAGGTGTGGGCACGGGAACTCGAACCACTGACCTTCAGATTAGGAGTACGACCTAGAAAAAGGTTGGACACTCTGACGACACCACCACAGAGAACACCAACCGTATATAACAACTGATCCACTACCTTCTTGTAGATCCAGTCCATAGAAAAATGATTTATACATTTGTGGAAGGTTTTTTTTTTTTTACCAGAACGATTTCAATTGCATAATATATTGGTTTTCAATTTCTGCTATATTTGTTAGATAAATCGATATAATCTGTTTTTACTTTTGAGTAAAGCTTGGGAGTAACTTTTATTAAAACCGGCTAACTTTGGAGATATTTGAAGTGAAAACATTAAAAGATAACTTGGGTGTACAGGTCGAAATAATGGACATCATGGCGATGCATGACTAGCAGAAGGTAAAGGTTCTGTTAAATTGACTTAATATTTATTCTAAAATGTCTACGCAGCAATAAATGTTTGATGAGTGCACCAGCATTTAGGGTGCAGTATGAACATGTAGGACCAAACGTAGGCAAGTGAATGTTATGTTTTCATTTAATTATGGAGGTTTCAGATTATGCCGCTATTGCTCGTTTTTATGTTTGCTGTTTTGAACGTTTTACCGTACAGATATTTATTGAAGGCTTAGCGTGATTAATATATATATAAATACACACCGAGAGTGTCTGTCTCAGGTCTGGATGGGCTATTCACAATTTGACACAATCTAGATGTATGTGTCCCTAAATACCACACCCACAGGGTCATGACTTATCAGCATTTCCGTTCAGACAAGTAGTTGCCCTCATAATGGGCTAAACACACGACAAATAGCACGCAGTGAAATCTCACATGGGTGCAACAAAGCAACGAATCTGTAACTAGTTAATATAGGACAGATGTCACATTACATTGTCCTATTACAGAACTGGACGCCTTACTGTAGCCGATAATTTCAAGCACATGGATCGGTGACTGGTAAAATATTGATTACAGCTACTAGCCGATACTTTGAGGCACTCATGTTGATCAATGACCGACAATATATTGATTACAACTACTACTAGCCGATAATTTGAGGCACTCCTGTTGATCAATGATTGCCAATATACTAATCTAGAAGCTGGAACTTACAGATTAGTGACGGGCCATATATTTATTACAGCTAGTAGCCGGTAATTTGAAGCATGTTGATCGGTGAACAGCAATAAACTGATTACATCTACTAGCCAAATACGTCATTGGTTAGGTCAAGGTCAACATAGTATGATTTAAGCATTCGGACAGATTGGCAACTACCCATTTGTATTACGCCTGAAGTGAGAATTATTCCGGGAGCTGCCAAATAGGGTGCAAGTCAAATTATCGGATAGTTGGAGGCAAACTTTAAAAGCGTTGAAATACTGCCTCTTCATGTTCGCATCAATACAATCTACTTACAGAAATTTCGAAAGATTGCATATTACCACAAAGTACAAAATGAATCAATTTTAGGAGCCTTTTAATAACTTAGTTCAAATTTAGTTCAACCAAACATATCTTAAATACTATATAAGTAAGTAAATACTATATAATCGCTCAGATTAATGGAATAAAAAATACAGAAGATTGTGAGAGATTCATTGATTGACTGGTTTGATTGATTGAATGATTGGTGATGGTTTTACTGCATGTCACAGCAAAGGGTTGGCAGAGTATGGGAGGAGACAGTTGGTGGCGTGCGCCGGTACCTACCCGAGATGGGGACGCGCAGTTGGACGCTGGCCGCCTTCCGTATCCGGTACAGTGACAGCGCCACCACGTGTTGGCACCAGAAGATATCCCGATTGCCGCACCCACATTTTACTAGCGTCATTTTGCACCTGTTGGATGAGTAGAGAGTAATGACAGTAATGGCAAGGTGCAGTGGAATGAGGAAGACCAATTTATTAATAACAAATCAGTCAAGAAAATAAACCACAAACTAATGACTAAAGGTGTTTAGCATAAAGACACGTTCTATCATGAAGTTATATGGAATGGAAACTAGATTACCAAGAATACAGTTTCGCATTCCTTTTAACAGTTAGGTTTGCAATATAATATTACAACACATTAAGCTACATCGATAAGCAAAAGCATACTTGTTAACTTGGCATTCTTTCTCAATCGTATGTGACCAGAATCCGCAGACTTCATGCTTCATTACGTTTGCAAACATTTAATAATTATGTCATGTCCGGGAGGTTAGCGCCACTTCTAAAGTAAAGATGACTTCATTCATCTAGTGCTAATTATTCCCAGGCGAAATTAAATCGACACCACGGTACTTCCGTACTTTGTACTTCCGGTTTACAGTGCGTGACGTCACTACAGGTGTGTCAGAGAAGGGAAATTCTCCGGTGTACCGAGGCGTGACGTCACCCACGCGGTGTCTCAGGGACCTGGTGTTTCCTGGTTGTCTCTACCAATCACCCAGCTGGGAGGGCCTAGAATAGCAGCTATGTAATGCAACGTGTGTTGTACGGGGGTGATCTAGTTGTCAAAAGAAGTGTTTGTAATTAATCTGACCCTCTTCCTCGTGTTCTTACGCCCCCTTTCATGGATACTACCACCCACCTACTTCACCGAACACGCAGTGCTCACAGCTGTTAGCATATACTACTAATCAGCAAACCAGGGGAGATTATGTATGCATATGCATGCATATGTAGGAGTGGGACGTAACTCAGGCAGTAGAGTGTCCACCTATGAAGGTGTGGGTCATGCGATCGATCCTGCTCAGTGGACACATTTGCAGTTTGGCCTATTTTCCGTTCCAACCAGTGATCCACAACTGGTTCAACAAAGGTTGCTGTCGTATGGGTTGTCCTGTCTGTGGGAAAGTGCATATAAAAGACCCCTTGCTGCTTATCAGAAAGAGTAGCCGATGTGGCGGCAGAGGGTTTCCTCCGATGAAATGTGAGACGTCCAATAGCCGATGATAAAAATCAATGTGCTCCATAGGCATCGTTAAATAAAACAAACTTTCTTTTATGTATGCATATGTATATGTATGTGTGTATGTATGTATCTATGAATGCATAGCCCGATACCTTTAACAATCGATTTCAATAGGCTACTCTGGGGTTTTACTGGGTTAGTTTTGTTTTTAAACATCTATGATTTAAAGATTGAATCGAAACAATCATTTCCCGCAGAAATAGGCAGAATGAGGTGTGCCCAGGCGGGTGCATACATTTATCGGGATGAATGTATATGCAGCTATGTGTATGGGTGTTAGTGAGTGCGCGTATTTGTGTTGGGCATGGGGGGGGGGGGGAGTTTAATTGCTCACTCATTTAGGTAAAGGTACGTCTGTTATTGCGCGGTCACGAAGTTTGTTGATCACTATCGACCATCCCGCGATGTCATCCCCAGCCTGCACCTAATCACCGCGCATGCAGATCACGGCTGGGGTGAGGTGCCTGTTAATGGGGAGAGGTGAATCGAAGGGAAGCGAAGGGGAGGGGAGGGACGGGGGGGGGGGAGGGAGGGAATGGAAGGGGAGGGAAGGGAAGGGGAGGGAAGGGGAAGGGGAAGGGGAAGGGGAAGGGAAGGGAAGGGGAGGGAAGGGGAGGGGAGGGGAGAGGAGAGGAGAGGGGAGGGGAGGGGAGGGGAGGGGAGGGGAGGGGAGGGGAGGGGAGGGGAGGGGAGGGGAGAGGAGAGGAGGGCGGGGAGGGGGAGGAGAGGAGGGCAGGGGAGAGGAGGGGGATGAGAGGAGAGGAGAGGAGAGGAGAGGAGAGGAGAGGAGAGGAGAGGAGAGGGGAGGGGAGGAGAGGAGAGGGGGAGGGGAGGAGAGGGCGGGGAGGGTAGGGTAGGGGAGAGGAGGGGGGGTGGAGGGGAGCGAAGAAGGGGAGGGGAGGGGAGGGGGGAGGAGAAGAGGGAGGGGGAGGAGGAGGAGGAGGAGGAGGAGGAGGAGGAGGAGGAGGAGGAGGAGGAGGAGGAGGAGGAGGAGGAGGAGGAGGAGGAGGAGGAGGAGGAGGAGGAGGAGGAGGAGGAGGAGGAGGAGGAGGAGGAGGAGGAGGAGGAGGAGGAGGAGGAGGAGGAGGAGGAGGAGGAGGAGGAGGAGGAGGAGGAGGAGGAGGAGGAGGAGGAGGAGGAGGAGGAGGAGGAGGAGGAGGAGGAGGAGGAGGAGGAGGAGGAGGAGGAGGAGGAGGAGGAGGCGACTGGGATCCCCGCATCACACCCCATTCCTCCCTACACGCATGCGCCCAGTAGGCGTTTGTGTTTGCTGTGGAGCACCCATCAGTGAGCGTCTCCGCATCATTCATTGTCTATGTGGCCTCACTTTGATACCGGAGTGGTCTACACACGTCGCCACTCTTGTTACTCAACAAACGGGAGCCCCACAGAGGGGCGCCACCGTGTAACGAGGATCCCAACCCGGGGGGAGGGGGGGAGGGGGGAGCGTGGCACCACGCGCCACCCAAAGGCCGGCGTTATTTCACATGGCCCTAACTACAGTCGACACATGCATATATTCCTTGTGTAGCCGAGCGGCGGGTGGAGCAAGTAACCAGACGCCACCGGGCCCACTGGTCCCCCTCACCCCCAGGGCCCATATGTATGAGCCCGGGTTAGCGGTCGTAACCCTCCGTCGTGCAGATTTCCCGGGTTAGCGGCGAAAAGTGTGTATGCATGTGTCCGGGTTAAAGTAACTCGGCGAGTTTAAAGTCACCTGCACTAACCCCATGCGAAAGGAGGGTTAAAGGTGGGGTTAGCCACCGATTATGGCCAAATCTACATAACCGCCGCCGCCATCAACAAACCGCCGCCGTCGCCAGTCTGGAAAGCGACGTCGATGCAGCGGCGGCGATTTGTTTACTTTACGTTCGTCGATTCGAAAATATAACTATTAATATCGCCGCCAATGCGGCGGTAGCCTTAATAACACTTCGAATTTAGGGTTAAATTGATCAAATTTCACTTATTGCGTATGTAATTCTGTTAAATATGATAGCATTTAATATATTTGAGCCTAATATATGGCTACAAACACAGAGGGATTTCCCAAATCTATAAATAACTGAAACGTTAGCTAACCCGCACGTGCTTTGGTCACATACATCCCATGTGACACATTTGGAACCCCGGGGTTAGCTAACCCGGCACCCTCCTTTAACCCTGGTCCGGTTAAAAATTGGCTCATACATATGTGCCAGACTCACCACGCCACCACGGTGCGGGTTTTACAGGGTGAGGGGAGGCCGGGCAGGCACCCAGTTCAAGGCAAGGCCTTGTTACACGCGCACCGTGCATAGGGGTCCTGATAACTATGCTTGTCGACCTGCCAAACACCAGTGCACTTCTAGATAATCACCGAACATGGACGCCGAGGGCCATCGGAACACTCCGCCAGTTAAGGTGGTAGCGAGTGGCTGAACGCGGCGAACAGCGAGCGCCATAGATTGAACACATTTGGGAAATTACTATTTTTATGTCATTTGTTTGCCGGCTGAGATGGTGGGTCGGATACCCCCCAGGTCTGCATCGGTCGGCGGCTACCCGCACCAATGCCTGCGTCTGCTGAGACGACGGTGGTTGTGTAGGATGGGGCACTGGGATAAAAGAGGGACTGTACAGACAGCCAACCGAAAACTAATGCCCCAGTCACACTACGGCTTGCGATGACTGTCGACCACTTTGCGACCGCTTTGCGACCAAAAGGCCAAGTGGTCGCCGACTGGTGCAGCTTCTACAACCTCCTAGCAACCAAAATGGTTGCCCAGAGATCGCCGACCGACCCCAAATAATTGTTGTTCATGCCTTTTTGGGGAATTTGGTCTAAAGGAGGTTGCCGGCTTTTGATCGCAAAGTGGTTGCTAGACATAGTGCGACTGATGCTTAAGTGGAGACTTGAGATGAAAAGAGATGGTCAACTGGAAACTAAGCAGAGACTGAGATAAAGGACGGACAGTAGAGACATTCAGCGGGAAACTAAGCAGAGACTGAGATAAAGGAGGGACAGTGGAGACAGTCCATGGGAAACTAAGCAGAGACTGAGATAAAGGAGGGACAGTGGAGACAGTCAACGGGAAACTAAGCAGAGACTGAGATAAAGGAGGGACAGTGGGGACAGTCAATGGGAAACTAAGCAGAGACTGAGACAAAGGAGGGCCAGTAGAGACAGTCAGCGGGAAACTAAGCAGATACTGAGATAAAGGAGGGACAGTAGAGACAGTCAACGGGCAGAATATCACATAGGACTAGAAACAGGAGACGAGAAATGGACAATAGAGATAATCTAAGCTAGGGGAGTGCTGCAGCCTGGATGGAAATGGGGTGTGGGTGATAGAACGGATGGCTTTACAACATTACAATGTAAACCAATCAGGTGTGCGGGGGGCTGAGGAGGGGGGGGGGGGGGGTCCAGCGCCACGACCAGTGCCAGCAGACAGTACATTGCAGCAGAGTACACTTCATTCAAGTAGGGACCTTACCACTACACAGTATGGTCTACAGTAATAAAGCCAGGCACGGGATCACAACGACAATTTGTTTATTGAGGTTTTACATCCTAGCAGCATCTACAGCCATATGAGAACGGGTAGCAACTTGTGACAGTGCACTCACTGTGATTAATATTATAGTGTTGCTTCACTGGGAGACCAGGTCGCCGGCACTATGACCCAATATCACACTCTGTGACATTATCTTGATACTGAGCTAACTAGTCGTTGCCCTATCCTAGTAATGCCGAACGCCAGGCTAGGTAGCAGCAAGTATAATTTTTGTAAGTAACTGATTTGACTTGGCTGGGACTCGAACTCCCCACCGTCCGTTCGGGAAGCCAGCACTCTACAGATTCAGCCACCTCGTCCGACCTGAGAACGTCAGTGAGACCAGAGATGACAGGGGTGTCCCCACAAGCGCCACTTAGTCCCTAGCCAATGAGAACTTTGCTGAGTGTATACGACATAATGGTGCCCGGGCACCCTATCTCCGTACAGCTGGGTCAGGGGGTGGGGTGGGGGGTTCCTCCAGTGTGTTCTGCCTGGGTCTGAAGCGTTGACAAGAGGAGCTCGTGGAAGGTGTGGCAGGGGTGTGGTCGGCAGGCACTGCCCCAGGGTCGGTCGGCGTTAGGGGAAGGGGTGGAGCTTTGTTTATTGAGCCTTTAGATCGTAGTAACATCTTAGGTCATATCAGGACGGGTACCGACTTTTGACTGCTCACTCATGACGACTTTATAGTGCTGCCCCATTGGGAAATCGGGCCACCGGCACCATGACACTCAGTCACATTATTATGATACTGAGCTAAGCAGTCCTTGCCCGGCCAGGCTAGGAAGCGACAAGTCATTGGCTTGACTCGACCGGGAATCGAACTCCCGACATTACGGACGCGATGCCCGCGTTCTACCGATTACGGATTAGGCCACCCCGTCTGTTGCTCTGTGTAAAATAGTTGGCTATCCGGTCTGGTCTGGAGGGTGGTCAGTGTGCTTAGCATCACACAACAAACCCGCGACTGCCGCTTTCAGCAGCACGGTGACCCGCCTCGTCCCCTGCAGACCCCGTCCGCCTGGTTATCGTTTGGCCCGAGTTCTGATTAGTAATTCATGCTGGAACAATGTGCGGGGCGCCGGGAGCGGCGCACACCACCATAAACCCCGCCCGGCACGCTGGCGCCCAGAGATAGGTGGCGCGCGCAGCCCTCTCCGTTTTGGACAGCGCGAAAGGCCCGGGTGATGAAAGAGTCTGCGGCGGACAAAGGAGTTACTCAAGCGGGGTGGGTCATTGAGACCCACCGCCCTGCCTGTACGGCCCCACAGATGTATGGTCGCCTCCACGCGCCATTAATCCGGGACCCGGACTTTCACCCGGCCATTGTGGCCCGTATCAGTTACCGGCAATGACTGCCCCGCTCCCCGGGCACCTCCACCATCCGGGCCGGACCCCCGCCCCCCTGAACACACATCCACAAATCCATCCCCGACGTTAACCCTTGCAGCCCGCCCTTAACCCCGAGAGCGCGGCCCAGAGGTGGCGGCCTCTGACCGCGGGGCGGTGTGGCTGCCGAGACCGGGATAGGGCGGGGCGAGTCGGGCAGCTATTGGTGCGGGGCCGGTGTTAAATACATTTAAGCCTGACGTGCCTGACGTGTAGCGAAGAGAGGGGCAGCAATCCCCGATTAAAAAGCGCGCTGGGTTGGAGGAGGCACAGTACGTGGGCAGGTTGGTATCGCCCGCCTCAACTCGCTCAATACGAGGACCAGTCGGACTTGGCGTTAGAAAAGCAGTGCAGAAGTATTGAGTGTACGCCACTGGGCGTGCGTGCGTGCGTGCGTGCGTGCGTGCGTGCGTGCGTGCGTGCATGTGGTGGGGAGGGGGGCATACGCTCACAGTGAACAGCGTCTGAAGACCAGCGTGCAGATTATGGGGAACTGCACAACCTGACCATAAAGCACAGCGCGCCACCCCACTCCCGACACACCGGCTTTGATAACCCGACTCGCCAGCAACACACAAACAATAAACCTCCACCCACCCATCCCTACCGGCGCGCCCTCTACCGGCTCCTCTGTGAGCTGCTCAGCCGGCCGAGATCAGACGTTACGATGCGGAATTCGGAGTGCACCAATCGATGGCGAGCGTGGCTCCTCTCTCCCCAACCCCCGTTTTTTAAATAATATTTTTGTTTTTATAAAGTCCAGATCTTTATGCACAAACAATCCCGCTAAACCCCCCCCCCCCCCCCCCCCACCTTCCCGACCTGTCGTATCCTATGTTATAGATCCGCCTGGTCGCAAAATATAAATCGCCGACCGTCGATGTTGATGTGAAGGCGGCCATGGAGCGGTCCGGCCCCGGCCTCGACCACCCTACAACCCCACCCCTCGAGGCACTGATTAGGCATAAGATACACAGTCGAGGCAACTGGCAGGCACTCGGCCTGGCCGGGCCGCCTATGGCGGGCCGTTACTCCTCCTGCCGGCCCATTACGGTGTAGGGTGCCCGGCGCCGGCTACAGTTGCACGTGACCCCGAGCGACTGCCACTGGCCGCTCTTTGTCAATAGCAGATGCTACCCTGGACGCACACGATCCGCAGCGACGTGACGCAGTCACCCAGCTGTAGGGTCTTGGGCGGTGTGTGTGTGTGTGGGGGGGGGGGGGGGGGGGGGGGGACGACGGAGGGGTGAAACCCGGCAGATGCATCGTCAGTGTGTAGTGCTTCGGTCATGGGTGCACCCGATACCAGCTTCACAAGAAGTGTGATTTTACTAGTACAAGTTCACTCCGAAATTTGCTGATGATATGCATGAAAAGACATGAGTGAGAAGCAAGCAAACAGTTAGTATGAAAAACAAGACCTTCTAATAGGCAAAATAGATCGGAATGAGGGACGGGGGGTGGCATCCATTTTGTTACAAGCATAATCAAATGTCCATATATAATTATGTTTCTAAATTTATTGCTGGCATATCCAGAAAAACACAAAATTGAGAAAACCTTGCAAATGGCAATCACACTAAGTGTTGTGGATCTCTGTTCACTGTGTTTTTGTCACTAAGTGTTTCTCCAATGCTTCCAAAGCACGGTCAAGAATTTATCAAAGAATTACAAAATATATATTTATACACCACAACATAGCCCAGCTTCTAACATGCTTACTAGTTTATCTTATCAACCTGACAATGCGCATGTGCGGGAATTCTATGATGTCAACCTAAACAATGAACGTGTCTATACAGTACCACGTACCGAGGCTCGCTCACAAGGGATTCATTCATTGGTCGGTTTGGTTTATTAGAGCTTTACATGGTAGCAACGTCTAATGTCATAGCAAGTCTGACAACGCGCGGCAATGGCAACTTTATGGTGCTGCCATAAACAACACAGCAAGCACCAAGACCCAGATTGTAATGTCAAGCACCAGAAAAGGCAGCGAGAAGTATAAAGTTGTATGTTTATTGCTGTTTTACGTCCTAGTAACATCTAAGGTCATATCAGGAGGATTACCGACTTGTGACAGTGCGCACTCATGCCGAATTTATAGTTCTGCCCCACTGGGAGACCAGGCCATTGGCACCATGATCCGATATCCCACACAATCACATTATCCTGATACTGTGCTAACCAGTACTTGTCCTATCTTATTAATGCCAAGCGCCAGGCTAGGTAGCGACAAGAATCAATTTTGTAAGTACCGCAAAACCTCTCTAACCGACCACCTCCACAGATCGACCACTCCCCTATATCGATCGCTTTATTTGAATCCCAAACCATCGCCCATACAATACCATTGTAATGATTTTTTTTTAACTCCCTAAAACGATCACGTCCCTAATTGGCCCATTTAAAGTCGGTCCGATGGTTACTGTAATTGGTTTGACTCGGCTTGGATTCGAACTCTCGATCTTCCACACGGGAAGCCTGCGTTCTATCGATTCAGCTACTGCGCCTTGTGAGAAGTACCCAGTTTTGGCTCGACTTGGCCGCGGATCGACCATATGACCTCCTGTCCACTACTAAGGTCATTATATATTATGCAGCTTATACTGAAGACCTTTTTTTGTTTGTTTTTTTAATATAGATTCTGGTGGAGAGCAGGACAGATTTGAGGCGGTGATTGAAAACGTCTCGGAAGACGTTCTAGCAAATGACCCTTCGGCCTGGGCTTGTAAACACAAATGCACCTCAAACAGGTTCCAGAGCATTATTTCATAGTCCGCAGCTTTTTCGGCGCAACCCGTCAGCAATACAAACGAGGCCAATCTGTTTGCCAGTTCTGGCTTTCTTATCTTTCTCATGGACATGCCTACTAAATTGATTTAAAACCATGCAAAGTAAAGCAGGGAAATGCCGATATGTTATCACGGGTATACATCTCACACCCAGAAAGTATTGTCTTAAACGGCCATCCTAACTGATGTGATGTCCTTATTGGAAATAGGTCTCTATTTTGAGACCATCTATTCCGGTCAGAAGTACTGTTGGGTGAAGAATGTGTAAAGCATGTGTTTGGCTTCTCATGTTCATTAGTTTCCCACAGTAACCATGTTCAGAACCTGGCACTTGTGGGACTTGGCCTTTCTTCTATGTATCTGCTTGTTGCCATTGCTTTTCGTCTCCCTCAGACCAGACGTGATGGCCGCATGGTGAGGGCGTCCACTTTATGCCACCAGGGGCCATATGCAGGAGTCGGTGATAGCGAGCCAAAACAGTGTTTGGTGGGTATCCCCGTTTAGCGGCGAACAAGTGGTATGCACGAGTCAGTGATAGGCCTAACACCAAAAGCTTAAACGAGGTTAGGGCAACCCTGATCCATAGGTCGTTTAAGATTGGTGTTAGGTATCGATGATGCCCAAATCTATTCAATGCTATCATATTTAACAGAGTTACATAGTCAAATAGTGAAATTTTATTAAATTAACCCTAAAATCGAAGTGAGATTAACGCTGCTGCCGCAACGGCGGCGATATTAATATTTTCGAATCGACGAATGTAAAGTAAACAAATCGTCGACGTCGATATCCATACTGTCTCACATCGCCGCCGCCGCCGAATCGGCGGCAATATATTAGGCTAGTTTACAGCGGTGTTAGGTATCAAATCTATTCAATGGTGTCATATTTAACAAAGTTACATAGTCAAATAGTGAAATTTTATTAAATTAACCCTAAAATCAAAGCGAGATTAACACTGCCGCCGCTACGGTGGCGATATTAATATTTTCGAATCGAGGGAATTCCCAAATCTATAAATAACTTCACGTCTAGCTATAATGTAAGTGTTACGCGCTCCTGCATACCGCTTGACCACATTCCCTGGCTCGGGGATAGCTAAACGGTATCAGGCTGTAACACCAAAACCCGCTATCACCGACTCCTGCATACGGCCCCTGGACTAACACATTAAAACACGCTACTATCGAGTCTGGTGCTCGGCGAGGGCAAGGACTGGTTTCTTCATTGTTAATTATGTTATGATAATGTGACTGCCTGCGAAATCACGGCCCAGTTCGGCAGCGCAATATGAACGGTGTGTAAGTGCACACTGCATTCGCCTTGGTATGACCTCAGATATTGCTAGTACGTAAAACCCCAATCTAATTCGCTGCTTCATATTATAGTCTCGCATGGGTTTGCGACCAGGTTGGCCCTCGGTTGGTTCCTGGTCTTTGGGGGTGGGGGGGATCCGTATTCCATGTAAAATATCGAACTCTTTAATCCATCCAGTAACAGTGAATCATTTTAACATTACAAAACGCCATTTGCATCAGATTAATGAAGTGGCGCCGTAGTAAAATAACCTAACAAGAACAATGAAAACGACAATATAAAACAACACTGAACAGGGCAGCCGTGGCATTACTGTGACTTGTCATGTCTAGACCAGCAGGCCACGACCAGCACGTTCCAACCACGACTCCGTAACCTGTAATGTGAGATTGTGGGATAGGCCCAGGACTTGCACGACATGGACGCATACACATCAAAGGGTTGCCCATGCCAGGCATCTCTGTCTGTGCAATTCAACCCCTGCATAAGATCCCATAACACGTGATGTCACACGCAACAAAGTGACGTCACTGCCGTCCCCAGTGGTGGGAGGTGTCGAATCCCGTTGATTAATTCCAGTCACCCCCCCCCCCACCCCTATTGCACCACTCCAATCAAACTCCGATGTTCTACCCATCCCACTATGGTCAGTCTCGGCACCCAACAGATTATTCAGCCTAATTCAAACCTGGGAACATGCGTTCTAGGCTGTCTACACTAACATTTCAGGATGGTATGTACAATGATCATATGGAAATAAATATTTCATTCATTCATTCATTCTCAAATATATTGCTACCCATATGACCATTATTTCCGCCTTTAAATTGAATGTAGGGGGGGGGGGACGGAGCGTTTTATTTTATTTTAAAAACAAAATTAGTTGCGTAGAGCATATGGACTGCCATCCCCTCATGACGGTATAGCCAATCAGCATACATGGACAAATCAGAAACTGGTGATGCTCCAAGATGGAGGTTATCTACTCAAAACTACTATAAACATTGACTATCCCGGTGGAGTAGCTGTTGGAAGAGTTACCAACAAATGGGTATGGGTTCTTCCCCTTAATTCAGACTATCTTAGCGCCCACCTTTAATGCCATGCCAGAAATAAGCAGGATTGAGAAAGGTTGCAGGGCCTTCTAGAATGTGCTTATTCCAGGCTTGTACCAACTGACTAAAAAGAAAAGTGAGTTTGGGACCTTGCACAAATTCCCTAATGACTAGATTGAAAATTGCACACTCGGTGGTTAACATTCACACTGGATCGCTACAGGGAGTGATTGGTGCGAATGCGAACCAAGTGTGCCGTTTTAAATCCAAAAAGCAAAAAGTCGCTGCATACCTCAATCATTCACATACTGTGTATATGGAATCCTAGCTTTAGACGTTAAAGAGGAATCTGACAGACAGGTGCAGCATGGCCAGGACCAAAGGGTTCTCTGCCATTATTTTTTATTTTTAGTAAACACTTCTTACCCATGTGTTCATTTTTTTTTCTCTTTTTCTAAGAAACTTATTTATGATTACTTATATCTCTTACATGATATATCAATAATAAGGTACTTATACTTCAGTAAATTAAGTGATGCCCAGTCACAATATTGCATCTTGATCTATTCTGGGTATGGTCGCCAAACTGTTTTGCTCAGTGTTCAAATCTATATAATCTTAGATCTGGAGAAATTTTGATCTAGATGTTTAGATCTCCTATTTTTAAATTGCTGATAAAGATTTCATGGCAACACCACACATTGTTCCTAATTTTGTCGTATTCAGTGATCATTGTTCTAGGTTACTGTGGTATATATCCTGGGCCACATGGCGAGTGGAAACCTGACCATGGCAATGATATTAATAATCATAGTATCTCAGCCGGGATAGAAATATGGCCATAAATAGGTTGTGGGCATATAAACAGTGAGAGAAAAGGGATTTGTTATGGTAACGTCATCGTTGCAATGAAATAAAATAAACATCGGGTCACCAGATATTTCAGGATATAGGAAGAAATAAGATGCTACAGTTACACCGTGGTGAGTGGTGAGAATGGGAAGTTACACGAGTTTGTTCAACAGGATTAGATGTCCCCTTATAGAAAATGGTTAAACAAGGCTGCTAAACGGAATGAAATTTCCCCTATGTACACAATAGTTTACCGAGGCTGCTAAATAAGATGAGATGCCCCCATGTACAGATTGCTTTAACAAGGCTGCTAAATAAGATGAGATGCCCCCATGTACAGATTGCTTTAACAAGGCTGCTAAATAAGATGAGATGCCGCCATGTACAGATTGCTTTAACGAGGCTGCTAAATAAGATGAGATGCCCCCATGTACAGATTGCTTTAACAAGGCTGCTAAATAAGATGAGATGCCGCCATGTACAGATTGCTTTAACGAGGCTGCTAAATAAGATGAGATGACCCCATGTACAGATTGGTTTAACGAGGCTGCTAACCTAGGGTGAGACTGAGATCCCCGTATGCAGAATGGGCTAATGAGGCTGCTAACCTAGGATGAGAATGAGATCCTTGTATGCAGAATGGGCTAATTAGGCTGCTAACCTAGGGTGAGGATGAGATCCCCGTTTATAGATTGGGCTAATGAGGCTGCTAACCTAGGGTGAGGATGAGATTCCCGTATGTCGAATGGGCTAATGAGGATGATAACCTAGGGTGAGAATCAGATCCCCATATGTAGATTAGGCCAATGAGGCTGCTAACCTAGGGTGAGAATCAGATCCCTGTATGCAGAATGGGCTAATGAGGCTGCTAACCTAGGGTGAGAATGAGATCCCCGTATGCAGAATGGGCTAATGAGGCTGCTAACCTAGGGTGAGAATGAGATCCCCGTATGCAGAATGGGCTAATGAGGCTGCTAACCTAGGGTGAGAATGAGATGCTTGTATGCAGAATGGGCTAATTAGGCTGCTAACCTAGGGTGAGGATGAGATCCCCGTTTATAGATTGGGCTAATGAGGCTGCTAACCTAGGGTGAGGATGAGATTCCCGTATGCCGAATGGGCTAATGAGGATGATAACCTAGGGTGAGAATCAGATCCCCATATATAGATTAGGCCAATGAGGCTGCTAACCTAGGGTGAGAATCAGATCCCTGTATGCAGAATGGGCTAATGAGGCTGCTAACCTAGGGTGAGAATCAGATCCCCGTATGCAGAATGGGCTAATGAGGCTGCTAACCTAGGGTGAGAATGAGATCCTTGTATGCAGAATGGGCTAATTAGGCTGCTAACCTAGGGTGAGAATGAGATCCCCATAGCAGAATGGGCTAATGAGGCTGTTAACCCAGGGTGAGAATGAGATCCCCGTATGCAGAATGGGCTAATGAGGCTGCTAACCTAGGGTGAGAATGAGATCCCCGTATGCAGAATGGGCTAATGAGGTTGCTAACCTAGGGTGAGAATGAGATCCCCATAGCAGAGTGGGCTAATGAGGCTGCTAACCTAGGCTGAGAATGAGATCCCCATAGCAGAATGGGCTAATGAGGCTGCTAACCTAGGGTGAGAATGAGATCCCCGTTTTCAGAATGGGCTAATGAGGCTGCTAACCTAGGGTGACAATGAGATCCCCGTTTTCAGAATGGGCTAATGAGGCTGCTAACCTAGGGTGACAATGAGATCCCCGTATTCAGAATGGGCTAATGAGGCTGCTATAGCAGGTGGCATTTCCTCACCTACACATCAATTTAATGAGGCGACTAAACAGGACGAGATGTCATTAGGAACAGAATGGCTTAAAGTCGCCAGCTATCCGCCGCGTGGAAAACAAACGAACTCGGGAATGCGCCGGCGGCGATTTGTATATTCGGGTGTAATCGATTATTCAACTCGGGTCACTCGAGCCACTGTTTTGTTTACACTCGGCGATTCGACGCTGATCGAGCTGCTACGTTAATATCGCTTGGAATTTAAGGTTAATTTAATTAAATTTCATTATTTTAGTATGTAATTCTGTTAAATATGATCGCATTCAATAGATTTCGGCGTAATCGGTCCCTAAGACTGCCGGGCACAAGCTGAGCCCATACTGGGAACCAGCAAATCTTGTTACTGTGTGAGCCTGTTGCCGGCACAATTTCAGCCAATCCCAGCGCAGCTTTTGCATTGCAAATGGCCGCCGCCTATGGGGGCGGCCATTTTGAAGACAACAAACTGCCATTGCAGTTCAGACTAGCAGTGCCCTGGTCCCATACTCTCCCCACACATACTTGGTTCATTTAAACATAAAAACTAAACAAGATTGTGCTTGGAGAGCATTTGTCGGAGTACGCGCAGTGTCCCAGCGAGCTATAGCTGGTCCCTTTAACGAGACTGCTAAACAGGATGACGTCTCCATATACAGCGGGCTTAATGAGGCTGCTGGGGTAACGAACAAGTTGGAACGGGAGATGAACTGACCTGTCGAAGCTAATGGAAACCCTGTAGACCTTTTCTGGTTCGGAGTAGATTGGGTTGGGCGGCTCACGTACTGTCCCGCTCAGATGGAAGCCTGCAAGACAAGGACACGGTTAGTTCAGTTCTCAACGGGAACCGGCGTCAACGTCGCCAAAGGACCCGTATGTTGGCAGACAGTGGGAGGGGCATGACGTCACAGGACGATAGTCCATATTGTAATTAACTATACACATAACGGCGCGCTTGTCAGCATATTTACATATCTGTACACGAGCATTATTATCGCATACCAATTAGCTGTTGACGTGTTCTTGAGGGTTATAGACTATTATAGAATGAAAGACATCTGTACCCGTATACATTTTTCTTAATTTAAAGGGAAATTACAAATACCTTAAAATATAATTAATCGTACACATATAAAACAAAATGATGATGATGATAATAATAAGAAGAACAACAACAACAATAGTAATAATAACAATAGAAAAATAAAAAGAATGGAAGTTGTATGCATGATTCATTCATCCAAACGTGTCTTGGTTTTATGTTTCGAAATATATTACCAATCATTTTACAACACCGCGATCAATAAATTGCGACCAGGTTTCCTAGAAGTGTCCAAGAAAGGGGTCACTTCTCGGTAGTTCCTACATTTGACCTGCTGGAAAACCCGAAAGATGGGCGAATACCTACTAGACTAGCGGCAAAAATACAAGTAATAAACTTTGTGCATGTACCCAGACAGTAATATCAATTCAAATCAAATCAAAGATACCTGTAATATATAGCTTATGCCTTAAGACCAGAATGAACAGAATTTTAACTATAAAAGACCTATTTACAGTGAACAGCTTAAATAATTGTCAATTATCTCAAGGACCATGGAAACAAGTGCGTGGATACACCGGGCCCAGTTAGGTCGTCTACGTGTAGGACGCTTAGTGACATTGACAAGATGTCGGAGTACAAAGTGTCGCTCTCGTCTGCAATATAGAGAAAATGAAACTACAAACTTCATATTCCCACTTCAGTCCTTAGGCGATTTGAATCACCACTGACCTCAGCAGCCAGCATCGATAATTATTACTAGCATTGCTAATTAATTGAAAATAAGTGGGGACCGTTTGCAAACCGCCTACCAATAGGGCTCTATAGTAGTACATGTACTGTAGAACTCCAATCAAGTATTAGTAGTAGTACGAAGCATACCTTATCGTTACATTGCATGTTTACCTTCCACTGATACATATATAGCAGCTATGAAATTGTACTTCTCATTGCAGGACAAATATATATTAGAAGACTCTGTTCTTTTATGTTCACGGCATTCACATTACATTACATTAGCGACGAAACGAGTTTGGAATATTTTTAAAAAATAAAAGGAGAAAAAGGAAAAGAGCCACAAGTTTCACATTGGGGATTTAACAAAACCACACGGGTCCTTTACAGATGCATTAGTGTATTGAGTTTAATGACAAAACCACGTTTTTTGCGCGCGCGTTCGCACGCAAGTACTGGACAGGTAGAGTTGCCTCCAGAACAGAGAGCGGGAGTTATTAACAGGTACGTGAGTTCTTTGTGCTTTTGTTTCCCAAACATCGGCACAGAAATGCTCATCTAAAAAAAGTGTGGCGACGCCCCACCAATTGCGCGCCTAATGTCACCAGCTGCATGGTATGTGTGTTGGAAGGGTGGGGGTGGGGGGTCATGGATCAGTGAGCCACATCGGTCAGCAACAGGCCTACTGTGAATAGGACCCCCCTTTTCCCGCAAGGGTCAGTTACATAGCTGCATAGTCCGATGAAAGCAATAAATTGTCTAACCCAAGCCACATATCTAGCTTTGAACCATCATATCAAACTGTTGTGCTGCTGCACAGGACAGGATACTAAGTCAAGTTAATGGAACCTGTTACTGCTGAAGCCTTTGGTATCGGATGTTCTTGCTGAAATTACTTTTGGAATGTTTTCATTTCAATTATCTCCAAAATTTGCCATTTAAAATCAAAGTTACTAAAAGTAAAGTAAATTATAATGATCAATTTAAATTAATTTGGCATGTCTTCACTTCAAATATCTCGATAGTTAGCCGTTTAAAATTAGTTGCGAAAGAAATGTACATTATATTTATAATGATCAACTTAAATTAATTGGGCATGTTTCCTCTTCAAATTAGCCGTTTAAAATAAAATTTACCAAAGCAAAATAGATTATAATTATGAAGTTAATGTATTTAGCTATAAACAATTTCTAATTAAAGTTTTAAAAAACGAAATAGGGAGGGGGGGGGGCAGAAACTCAAAACCATTGGACTACAACTTCAGCTGAGTGTTATTGCTGCTGAGACTGGACACCGGTGGGGAACCTGTACCACCACACCACAGTGGGGTCGGGATAGCACGGGTGCCACGCCCCTTTCGCCGTGCGTCTAATTCAATAACGTCAGCAAGGGGTGCCATCAAAAATCAACCGGCATAATTTAACGATTAGCAGTTAACGGCATTAGGAGTCTACAAGGGAGAGGGAGAGAAACCGAAAAAAATATATCTATAATCAGACGATGCCTGCCTCGACTAATCTGGTTCCCTAGAGTGAGTCGGCACACATTCTCGGGAACTTGTAGTTGTAAACGGCGGCGACCATAACACAGGAGACTTGGGGAGATACTAAACAGGTGCATTTAAACCCAACTAATCACATTCACCGGCCCGATTACGGCTTGTAATATGATTGCCAATTAGCAGCGAAATTCCACTGGTTCGCCGGTGACTGTGGCAGTGGCCGCGGTGTAACGGTGTATGCAGCAGCAGCAGCAGCAGTTTCAGAATCAGCAGCAGCAGATTCAGAATCAGCAGCAACAGATTCAGAATCAGCAGCAGCAGCAGATTCAGAATAAGCAGCAGCAGCAGATTCAGAATCAGCAGCATCAGCAGCAGCAGCAGCAGGCAGGCAGGCTCGCTGACGGTGATGAGGCCAGATCACACAAGGCGGGGATCACACCACTGCCGTCCGTCCCCTCACAACAACCCGCCCCAACCTGACACTACATTAAAAATACATGCTCTACCCGCGCCCTATTTTAACAAGGGTTTTCAGGTGCAAAGCCGGGGCGTGGCAAAGTAGCGCTGGTCGGTTGTTGGCCGGTTGTTGGCCGGCTGGTGCACGGCTGGTGCACGGCTGGTGCCAGCATGGTAGCCGGGCATACAGTAACACAGTTAGGGAGGCGGTAAGAGCGGGCGGGCGGCACAGGAGGAGTGGGTGATACACGGGTACTCCCTTTACCACCAACGACCTTCGCATGACCTTTCTCCCACGCATCGTGATTAGTCCCTCACACAACTGATAGAAGAGTATTGGGTTTCTTTCTGCTGCTTAAAAAAAAAAAAGTTTTTTAATAACAGAGGTTATAGAGTTTAACAGCAGGGCCAGATGTTGCCGACTGGCTGCTTAAACGCGCTTCACACAGTTATTTACGTAAACATTACGTTAATGTTTGAACCCACGCTTAAGTCGCTCGTGGGAGGCTGTGCTTAAAGCTGCATAGTCCGATGAAAACATCAAATTTTCCAAACCAAAACCATCGCCTAGATTTGATCCTACATATCTGCATTTAACAGAGCCTGTTACTGCTGAACCCTATGATGCCAGAACTTTGACGTGTTCACCAAAATTAAATTAGCATGTTTCCACTTCAAATATTAGAGTTGCATATTCCTATGTTTTAGAGATTTTATCTTTTTTTTGGTGAGATAAATATGCTAGGTTGATCTTTATAATCTATCTTAGTTAGCTTGAAGTAACTTTTCTTTAAAATTACTAACGTGTGAGATATTTGAAGTGTAAATAGGCTCAATTAATGTTGGTT
This sequence comes from Branchipolynoe longqiensis, assembly GCA_030323885.1. Taxonomy (NCBI): domain Eukaryota; kingdom Metazoa; phylum Annelida; class Polychaeta; order Phyllodocida; family Polynoidae; genus Branchipolynoe; species Branchipolynoe longqiensis. The sequence goes on along the minus strand of CM059187.1, from coordinate 106,199,779 downwards.
CTCTTGCATAGGCTTAGCAGTAAAGTTGCTATATTAATTTGACTCAGTGTTCCCTTCTATGTAGCAACACATGCTTACTAACTGCACCAGTATCTAACTTTAATATTTAGGTTAAAATCACATAACCTTTTTGCATTTGAAAGGTTTATGCTTTTATCGGACTATGTAACGTTAAAATAACGTACTTTAAACTAAAGTAAAGTAGATTTACGATGATTAACCTGATATTTGTATCTTTAAAATACACAAAATAAACAAAACCAAGAACAGACAGGAACTGAAAAGCATCGGACTATACAACTTTAAGGTGCAATACCCGGTAATATATAACGGGGCGCGGGGCAGCTGCCATGCGCCATCACAATTGACAATTATGGCGCCTCGGCTCCGTATGCAATAAGGCCCAGCTTGTGAAGGGGGAAAAACAGCCTTGTTTTCATCGACATCAAAGATGATAGCCTGTTTATAATACAGTTGGCGCCATGCGGGGGACATAAACCTGCAGCCTGTCGGAAGGGCAGAGTTTGTATCCACGGAGGAGTGGTACGCTTTTCATATACTGACGAATGGGAGGGCAGGGGGTGGTGGGGGGGGGGGCGGGGGGCATCATCGTCAATAGGGTCTGACATGGTTTTGTTAGTGATTTTTGTTGGTGCTTGAATGAATGAATGAATTATAATTGGGGGGGGGGGGGAGCTAAATTCGCAATAAAACCTCCACAGTCGCGTATCAATAGAACTTGCGTGCTGTGAATAAATATCGAGTTGTAGTATTAAGACATGAACTTAGAATTATTTTTTTTATATTTATTACTAGCCACAGACTTCGGCTTATTTCCATAGGGTTCTGGACAGGCATACTGTCCGACTAGGCCAATGTTCCAGTAACCTCTGGGCAAGAAATCGAGGCGGCTTCCCATCCTCACTCACCAGGGGCATACCATCCCAGTCACAACCTCCTCAAATCGGAGTGTATGCTATTTCCTTAGGTAAAATACCTTAGATTGCTTTTATGATCTATTTTATTTTAAGTTATTTGAATTTAAATGGCTAATTTTGGAGACATTTGAAGTGAAAACATATTTAATTAATTTTGGGAATACGTCAAAATTCTGATACCATAGGCTTCAGCAGTAACAGGTTCCATTAAATTGCCTTAGTTTGTTTTGTTTGTTTTTTTGTTTTACGTCCTAGCAACATCTAAGGTCATATAAGGACGGGTACCGACTTGTGACAGTGTGTACTCATGGCGGCTTTATAGTGCTGTCCCACTGGGAAACTAGGCCGCCGGCACCATGATCCGATATCCCACTCAGTCACATTATCCTGACAATTGGCTTAGTATCATCCCCCTTCTATGCAGCCACAAATGCTTACTGAGTGCACCAATATCTGCATTTTATATGAAGAATCAAGTCTAGGTAAGTATTTTTGCTTTGAAAATGTGAGGCTTTCATCAGACTATGCATCTTTAATACTAATACCAGAATGAGGTTGTTACCATACACGACCACAGTGTTGCTATTGAAATGCTTCACCTGTATCCTGTATCGCTTGGCTTTCACTTTACAGTAACACCATAATGTTTGAACCAATCCAGAAATTTACATCATATTATAGTGATATTTTGTACTATATACTGCAATTTTATTATACAATATTTTTTTATTACCACAATTGACTACATGAAAGTATCTCATGTCTATTTTTAGTGCCTATTATTTTCCAATATAAATGGACTCCTTTGTATGTGTATGGACATCCAATTGTCTATGTATAATGGTGGCAGCCTGAATAGAACAGAACATACAGCTGCATCCTACAATAAAATAAAAATTAAATCTCTAATGGGGTTTCTCTTTGCTACTCCACCATTGCAAATTGTCATCCTGTGACATATTTTATTCGCGAATAACCATTTTGCGCAAGAAGGAGGATTTCGTGTACAGAAATTCATTTCGTGGTCGAAATATGAATTCGAGTAGACACCAGGTGGCAATACAAAACAATGAATATTAAATAACAAAGAACAAACTCAGCAACGAAAACCCACTAAATCGATTTCTGACGTGACGGAAGATTTTTATGCAGGTATCAATTTGGTCAAAAGCTGGTGTCCTAGACGAAATGCACTTTGGTTGGAGGAAGGTGCAACCCTAAAGCTAAGATTTCATACACGCGGTATGCGGTAGGTGGCATGCTAATGCGAATGTGGTATGCAGCATAGCTACTCATGCCGACCCCCAATAGCCTATGTCTACTTTTTGTGCTGGGGTGTCATTCAATAAACAAAACCCCCTCCCCCCAAAAAGATACCCATGCCATTTTGGGTTTTTTTTGCTCCAAATCTGTGAAGAAAAGTCAAAGTTACTGTTGTTTTCTATGGCAAACGCAGCCGTATTCGCATTCGCACTGATCGGCACATGGGTCGATCCATTTGCCGCGTTCATATTCGCGACACATGGAAGCACCACTATTCATTTACATACTTTTCTATATTTGCCGCCTTCGCATTCGCATACCGCATATATGGAATCTTAGCTTTAGGCATCATCCCGAGCGTCCTGGTGCGACCCTCAGTGCTCACCCCAAGCGTCCTGGTGCAAACTGGACCGGTCACATGACCAGGTCCACATTATTCCATGCAAGCCATGTCAAACAAAATATGGCTCTTTTTTCTATCTTATTTTCAGTGGTGAGTGGTGAGGACGCGTTCTGCGTGGGGCTGCCACCAATACCACCCATCACACACAACCCATTGCATGGCGGTCCCCAATCGCATGTTTTGTTAGGGACTGCGCATGTCCAACATGCCAGTGAATGTATAACAATAATTGTCCCCTCTTTGACACACTCGCTCCACCTTTTTTCTAATTTTATGAGCCACACCTCCTCCCCCCACCCCTCCCCCCTCGACCATGTCCCTAACAACAATTAAGCCCAGATTACCCTCAGCCCAAACCCCCAAGGCTGCACATTGTTGTATCTAGTGAACACGACACATTTGTCCAACTTAATGGTTTCTATGCCACGCCCCTTTCAGGACAGCGCTTCAAAATTTGCATATCACCTCAGGAAATAGAAGGCTGGCCACAATAGCGGCACATGTGTCGGGGCTGTCGGTCGCGGTGGGAGGGTTTCCAGCCAGTCTGTCACACAACATGGACCACAACAGACGATCAAGTGCACGGAACCCTTTTGTCTCTCCACCTTTGGCTATTCGCAAGGCAAACTCATCGAATGTAAAATAATTAATAAATATATTATATATATATATATATATAAATTAATTCGCCTGGCAAACTCAGGGAGTGCAAAATAATAAATAAAATTATTTTGAATGATAATGATAATAAATGAATGAAAATATAACATAACCCCGCCCCACTCCCAATAACAACCAAAAAAAAATAACAAAGAGCCAAGTCCAATCAATGGCCCGCAGTTGTTCCATTATTCAGTGCGGCATTATTGAAATCTGCGAGTACTTAAGCATGCCAGGCACCCATAAAGAATAATTACCCGCTCTGAGCTATGCACCCGGCGGGTACCGTCCGACAACCAGCAGCACGACACTGGCACAGAGTGCAGTGTGCACAACTGATAAACATATCGACCCCTATACACAACAGCTAAATTGGTATATTCCAATTAGGAAAATAGAGTAAGGGTAGACACAGGGTTGGTCGCTAGCTACGGCCCGCATGTCCGGTACCCTCGGCCTCCTTTCCGAGGGTCGAGGGAGGATACAAAACGTGCACGATGTGTGTTCCAATGCCCACCAGACACCTACAGCTCGAAAATGTTGTGAACCTCGGTGGTAATGTGCTATCGGGAACATCGCAACTCCAGAAACTAGGAGAGTATGGCCTCTTACAAACCTATTCGACTAACATCATAGGAAAACTCACGAGTTATTAGTAACAACAACCACCACCACCAACACCACGAGTACAAGAGCACTGGTATCGAACATGTGGCATATGTAGCAGCGCAGGAAGCATGGTAGATAAAAGATTCACATCCTGAGTCAGAGGTGAAACTGTTATCTAGGAGCATGTCTGATAGGAACTGTCAAAGATATATGGGTGACGGTATTGCGTGTTCCACCGAACATCTAGTACACCATCCTTGCGATCACTCGAACTGTCTTGATATCAAATGGACGTTCGATGTATTCGACGAGGAATACCACATTCGTATTTTTAGGCTCCACCTTCCCCGGCGCCAAGTAGCAAACGTACTCATGAGAGTATAACCAGTCAAATAAGATATTGCGGCAGGTTCTCAGAGATGAAATGCCGATGCAAATTTATATTATGAAGCGCCTTTCAAAAGTATTTAGTCATTGCTAATGGAACTGCTGCTTAAATCAATATGAATTTTTTGTTTTTTAAACATAGAAAGTATGGGAGGGGGGGCATGAGCAATGTGCATTGAAAACACTGCTGCATGACATCATGATGCACCTGCAGTGTGTGGGGTTGCCACTGTGGTGACAGGATCGCCAAAAATATCCGATAACACTGCTGTTGTGCACTGAAGCGCATGCAGTGTGCGGGGTTGCCACTGTGGTGACACAGGATCACCAACAATGTCTGATAATACTGCCGCTGTACACAGTGATGAGGATTGCTAACAATGTCTGATAACACCATCGCTGTACACTGTGATGCGCATGCAGTGTGCGAGGTTGCCACTGTGGTGACACAGGATCACCAACAATGTCTGATAACACTGCCGCTGTACACTGTGATGAGGATTGCTAACAATGTATAATAACACCACCGCTGTACGCTGTGATGCGCATGCAGTGTGTGGAGTTGCCAGTGTGGTGACACAGGATCGCCAACAATGTCTGATAACACTGCCGCTGTACACTGTGATAAGGATTGCTAACAATGTCTGATAACACCACCGCTGTACGCTGTGATGCGCATGCAGTGTGTGGAGTTGCCACTGTGGTGACACTGGATCGCCAACAATGTCTGATAACACCACTGCTGTACAGTGTGATTTGCATGCAGTGTGCGGAGTTGCCACTGTGGTGACACAGGATCGTCAACAATGTCTGAAAACACTGCTGTACGACACATCAAACTCGGTGGCCGAATCCGTGGCGAATCATGTGGAATGTTAGAAGTGCGAACTCTAGTCGAGTCAAACCAATGACATAACAATCCCAGTGGAGCAGCACTATAAGTCGCCATGAGTCCTGGTCCAGTCCAGTCCAGTCCTGGTATGACCAAAATGATCACCAGGATTTAGTTTTACGGATTATTTTGTTCATAGGGGGCAGTAGGAAGACACCGATTAATGGTTACACGGTTCCCGCGATTTCTATTGTTAACAGAACAGTTATGTTTGTGGAATAATGTATGGAAATTGTATGAGAATTTATTTTGTCTAAATGTCGAAAATGCCCAGGAGATCGGTTACCAGTGAGGACCACTTTGTGACCAGGTGTTTTTTGGTGGTCGTAAGCAGTCGCAGGTGTAGTGTGACCGGGGTATTAACCATCCACCGTGATGGTCGGCAGCGTGATCAAGCACATGCAGGATTCCCATTGTATTCCCAAACACTGTCAATTTCACATCTTTAAAAGGGGCGGGGGAGAGAAGGTAACAAAGCAGAATCAAAAACAAAAAGCTGTGCCATACCGATGTCTGGGTTTGCAAGCTTCCTACTATTTACTTGCAGAGGTTTGTGACAATTACTGTAGAAGTCGGGGTATGTTGTGACCACCTACACTCCTCAGTTCATGCGCCAGTCTCAACAAGATTGGGTTGCTAGCGCTCCCTAATACTATTAGCATCCTCCCCTTACTGGGTGTGATGGGCTTCTGAGACACGTCGATGAGCCCAGGCTCTATGGTAGCGGCTATAAATGCTCAGTAGGTGTGGCTGTACCGCTATATCGGGCCGGGGGGTAATGAGTGCAAGGTCCCGGGGCGAGCGTTGTAACGGGGCGAGTGGCCGGCCATTGTGCGCTATGTGACGGTGAGTGTGGGATATTGTTTTGGCGGCGGCCGGCCCCGGGCTGTCCGGCTTGGTAGACAATGGTGGGGACTCTGGCCGCACGTCACATGGTCAGTGCGGGCATTTCAACACGGCCCACTGTAAACACAACTGACCCGCAGCTGGAGCTGGACACAGTGCAGACACATTAGAAACCCACATTCTAGTATTGTTCGCCAATTCTTTTCTAAACATTAAGTGTAACCCCCCCCCCCCCCCACAACACCATTCATGGTAAATTTATGAAAACGATGGCTCAGCAATCTTTATAATAGTTTTAGTTAGATTTGTTTACTTCTGGACACCAGTGGCCCAATACAACATACATACCAACCCAATATCAGACAATGGCACACAGCATAAACACAGGTTCAATACGGCATACACACTGGCCCAATAAAACATACACAGTGGCTTAATAGTAATAATACACTATACATACTGACTCAATATGAATACACACATGCCAATAGATAGAACATACACACAGGCCTGATACAGCATACACTATGAATACAGACAGGTCCAGTATAGCATACAATACAACCAGGTCCAATATAGCATACACCCTGGCTTAATATAGGATCCGCACCAATGCATTTCAGCATACACAACACAGACTCAATACGGCATACACACATGCTTAATAGCCATACACAGATGGCGATGCACAATTACAACATACACACCAACTCGATATGGCATACACACCAGCTTAATACAGCATACACATCAGTTCAATACAGCAATACACACCCCACACTGGTTTAATACAGCCTACACAACAACACAAAATAACAATACACATCATTCCAATAAAGTATACACATAATTCCATAGAGCATGGACATCTTAGACAGCTAGAGCTTGAAGTTCATAGAAAAAGAAAAGTCTATAGAATTTAGAAGACACAATCGGCAACCTGGAAACCCAGTTTTGGTGATATAGCTCTTCTTTGGTGTATGGTTCGATGACACCAGTCTACGAAAAGAGGTCAGGCACTGTTATCAAATGACAGGTTTACTATATGGTTGGTTGTTGGAGTTTTACGTCCTGGCAACATCTAACTTCTAAGGTCAGGCTTACTACATTCAAGCAGCGTGGCTAGACAGGTTCACGACACATACTCTATTTCGATGTCTGGTAGGTAAGGAGAGAATTGGTACAATTTCTGGCAGTTACTTATTTCTATTTGGTGGAAATATCTAACCTCTAGAATGCCATTGTTGCTCGATGATTTGTAATACAGTTGTTAAGTTAGAGGCCAAGTTTATGTCTTTGGGCAACTCTTCACCGTGCCAGCCAAATGAGAAAATAACAGTTAGGCACACTGCAAAGTTACTTGCACACTGCAAAGTAGTTTGCAGGCTGCACAGTTGTTTGCACACGGCAAAGTTGTTGGCATATGGCAGGGATCGGTGAAGACGGAGTATCATGAATAAATAGTCTGTTGGAAATATCTTCAATCGACCGAAGTTTGAGCATGTGCAAATACACATCTGTTATCAGCAACCCCAAAGGCTAATCTGCCCACCTGGCGAGGTGGTATCTGCCGCCTGAAGGTGCGCCACTAACGACATGATATGGTACTATTTCCAACAGCCGTGATCCTCAAATGTTATGTATAACCAGACCAGTGGAGCCCACCACATTGCCAACAATAAGGCAGCTGCCTGTACTCACATAAACCACACATCACACACCGGATAAAGTCGGTGAATGCCAAGCATTAAGGCCAGTTTACAGTTTTGACGGCGTGTGATGGCGCAAAACAGTTTGACGCACACCGTCGCCAACATCGACCAATTCTCAATGTCAACGCAGCAAAGAAATTAATGGGGACATTCGACTGGGCCTCTCTATCTGAATATCAAAATATTTCCGAACAAATTCCTATTTGACTGGGACCGGAAGTGGGTTCATATACCGATGATTCGGATGTGTGTATGTGGCTCTATCCGTTCCATCCGTAAATCTTGCGGATAGAAAGGGCCCAGTCGAATGCCCCCATAGCTGCAGCAATGGTGTCTATGTGGAGCATTTATTTTTTGCAAAATAATTTTTTTATTTTTTATTAGGTCGATTAAAAAGATCTTAATGCGCGATTGAAAAGGAAGATCTGAAGTATTTAATTTAACCTAAGAGCAATTTCCTTTGAAAGGATTCAAAAGCAGTGATAATAGTGAAAGTTGGGATATTCTAAGTGTTAGCCTGAACTGCCGACGTATGGAAGCACTGACCTTGAAAGTTCTACATAGAGGAAGTGGCAGTGTTGCGCGGTTTAACGCCGTCAAGCGGCGACGTAAAGTCTAAATGGGAACGCTGGCTTGCGCCGTGTTGCACCGTCAAAAGTATAAGGTCTATTCTCATCAAACTGCAACATTTAGAATTCTGATATCATTTCAGCTCTAAGCTGACTCTATTCAGTACATATTGGTACATTAGTGACGGAATTTGGGCAAGTTAACTCTACAGATTGACGATTCTGTGACGATTTGAATAATAAGGTTCCTTACTGACCATAACCATCCGTTTGCACACATTTCCATAGACTTCCAACATAGATATACCTAGTTAATACCTGTTAACCTATTATTTCTGTTTTCTGAATGCCCTACTTACAGGGTTATCTAAAAGGGAAACATTTAAAGCTACTTTTGGCCACCAAATTGTCCAAAAACTATGGAAATATGACCATTTATGGGCCACAGTTTTATGAGATCACGTCATACAGATACAAAACTAGTATCCCCAGAAAGCCCTAACGCAGATGAATTCCAGCCTTCTAACCACATTATTAACGAACTTCTCATATTAAAACAAGTTTGTTGCAGCTTTATTAGAAGTGACCATAAACGGGCCTTTATGGTATTCCGCCATGCTCTAGAAAGGTCTTAGTGACTTTGTACTACTGAGATATGTATCACGGACGCTTGCTTTCATGTGCCCCCTAAACCAGACAGGGCAGGCATGTGTACTGAAGGTGTAGGAATAGGAGCTCCCTGGGGCCATATGCAGGAGTCAGTGTTAGCGAGCCAAAACGCGTTTAGAGGGGATTTCTGGTTTAGCGCCGAAAAGTCGGTATGCACGAGTCAGTGATAGCCCTAACACCACGCGTTTAAGGTCCGCGACACTAACCCCGTTTCATATGACGTTTAAGGGTGGTGTTAGCGTAAGGTTGTGGCCAAATCTATTCAATGCTATCATATTTAACAGAATTACAGACGCAATAAGTGAAATTTCATTAAATTAACCCTAAATCCGAAGCAATATTAACGCTGCCGCCGCATTGGCGGAGATGTTAATATTGTCAAATCGACGAACGTAAAGTAAACAAATCGCCGCTGCATCGACGTCGCTTTCTATACTGGCGGCGGCGGCAGCTTGTTGACTGTACCTTCGTCGATTCGAAAATATAACTATTAATATCGCCGCCGTTACGGCAGCAGCGTTAATACTGCTTCGAATTTAGGGTTAATTTCATCAAATGTCACTTATTGCGTATCTAATTCTGTTAAATATGACAGCATTGAATAGATTTGGGCCGAATGCACTCGCTATACCTGCTATGGAAAGCGGCGCGGCTGCGGCGATTTGTTTACTTTACGTTCGTCGATTCGAAAATATAACTATTAATATCGCCGCCGTTACGGCGGGCAGCGTTAATATTGCTTCGAATTTAGGGTTAATTTCATGAAATCTCACTTATTGCGTATCTAATTCTGTTAAATATGATAAAATTTCACTTATTGCGTATTTAATTGGCAGCGTTATTCATATTTATTCATATTGCCGAATCGACAAATGTAAACTAAAGAAATCGCCGTCGCGACCCGCCGCAGTGCTCGCTGGTACCCGGCTATATCGGCGGCGAAATTAATATGGTTGAATCGGGAAATAGCGGTGCTCGCCGGGAACCAGATTCTTGTTTAGCTAACACGCCCCGTTTAGGCGCCTCTGCATACGGCGTGACATACTTCGCGTGGCCAGTGTTAGCTATACACGTTTACCGGCTAACACCAACCGACGCTAACACCGCGTCCTGCATATGGCCCCTGGAGACTATACTTTATGGCTATGGGCATGACAAGGAGCAGCGGACGCACATATGGTCCATTCTAGTTTGGGTAGCTTCTGTGCAAAACACTATATTCACAGCTGTCTCTGTACCATCTGCCCGACGTTTCCATGTACACTATATGAAGTTAGCATGTACGATAAATAATAATTTACATCCTCGTACCTACCGCCGCTACAATACACGTGGAATGTCACGTGATGCATGTAGTGGGTGCGGGGTGGGGGTTGTTGTTATGCCAAAGGAGTCGCTGACGTTATCTGTTTGGACCGTGTCTAAATCAATATGAGACTGACAACCACAATGGCCGTTTGCTGACGATCTACGAGCATATGTCTAATCACGTAGATGTTGTCGAAGTTAAACCGTACGGAACTAGCGCATGCCACACGAAGCACGTTAACATGCTTTGTTCTAAAGGGGCTCAGTTAACAAGACCCCAGTAATCTCACTCAACAGGATTACAAAACTAAGGAGAAAAATAACCACTAAGTAAATCTTAGTAATAAATTATACTAGTTTTGTTGGTGTTTTTTTCAATCCGCATTATAAAATTTGAATAAATAAATAAAAATGGATTAAAGAAACCGCATTACAGCTGCATTCAATGAATGATTCATTCAATTCAGTAGAAACCGCATTACAGCTGCATTCAATGAATGATTCATTCAATTCAGTAAAAATTGCACCCCAAAAAGTCGTCACTTACAGCACCAATGCTGTCTTAATAAGTATGTACTTCCTAAACCATCGTATCCATAACAACCACACAGACGATGCATCTGGCTCACAAGCCAAGCTGTGGCACAACAGTTAAAATATAACTTTTTGGTAATAATAGTCTTTAAAAAATTTCACAAATATGGCCCATGAATATATACAGGTGACGACTATTCCAACTAGCAGTATTAATAGTACTAGTACCCTCTCTGCGCGTTTTACCGCAGTTTTGTCACAGTATTGGGCGTCGACACATGACGTCATCATAAAGAAGTTAACACTGCATGGTGCCCGTGCCAACTGAACATAGCAAACCTCTACCGACACAGGCTGTTTGTGTGTCACTGTGATCAGAATCAATTGAGTCATAACACCAGAGGATTACAAACTGAAGAATCTGATTTTTAATTGCAATACCGAGAAGGCTCGATCAATTGTGACTGATTCATTCCAGTCTGAACGCATTGATTAGCGCGCGAGTAATTTATGAATATTGATCAGTTCCAGCACACTTCATCACCCGTCATCGGACCACGCAGACAAAGTGTGTCCCCAGAGAGGAGTAAACTGTGGAGCGGTGAGGGGGGGGGGGGGGGCGTTCTCAGTGGATTATGGGAGCTGGTCAAGCGAGACTCCCGTGTGGTGCATGGGTCGGTGGGGCGTGGTCCAGCGCCGCCAGGGGTCGGAATGGTCGGCCTAACCAGTAGATCCTCCATGGTCATACGCACCTAGGACAACCTTGGTCCGAGCGCAGCAAGGCCGCCGGGCTATAGGTCAAGGGGTCAAGGTAACCCCGGTGACCCTGCACTAAAGACCAAAACCCACATTATAGCGGCTTACCTTCCTGTACCTGTCTATTGAAGGTTCAGTTAGTAGACACCCGCCTTCATCCGCCCCCACCCCCTCATCTACTCCATGCTTGTCATCAGAGCCAGAGGACAGGGTCATTGTACGGAACGCGCGGATCGATGCCACCGCCCCCTCTTTGTGAACCCCCACCCCCACACACACACACACACATACACACAGACAGTTCGCAGCCCGCCGCTCATGTGCCTTTCGCCATGCTAGCCGGCCTGCAAGGGGGTGCCACTTTGCCCGGGCCCGTCACGCGATCAATCAGGGGTGAATGTTGGGGGGGGGGGGGGGACGAAGGCGGGGGCGGTCAGACCGGGTCACGTGGACCGGGGAGGTGAGGCGTCCACCTGCACGCTGCGACCCGCGCCCCGCCCACCTGCTCACACACACTGCACTGTACAATCCCAACCTCCACCCACCAATACTTTCAGTGCAACCCACCGCCGCTGTTGACACAATTAGGCAGCTACAAATTCCCGTTTAATATGCAATAAATATTGAGCTACCCAAACTTCCTCAAATAAATATAACTAAACGTGTGACTGAAATTTGGTCCAACGGAGAGAGAAGGCAAATAAAAGTTGTGTCTATACCACGAGTGCAGGAAAAAGCACAAACACGCGACTAACTGCGTGGTCATCATCAGCCAGTGGTGGGCGTGCGCCTTGATGAGTAGTGCAGGGGCGGGGCAAGGTAAGGCGATCCCACCTGGAATAAAGGGTCCAATCAGGACAGCGGGGCCGCCCTGGTCGCCAAAAAAAAGTACGCGCGGTGAGGCTTGTGCACTTTCATGTGTCAAGCTCTGTAACCTAATGATCGCCGCTGTGCCTAAGAAGTCTAATGGTGGGAGGTGGGAGAGGAGGGTGGGGGATGGGAGGTGGGAGAGGAGGGTGGAGGGGCACAGTTGGCAAGTGATCTGTGGCCGTTTTCATCCAGGGTCTGTCGCCAGTCGCGGCGGGCGGTGTCTGCGGCGCGAGACATGGCTCACCCTCCCGCCGCCTCCTCCTCACACACGGCCAGCATGAGCGTCACATGTGACGCTACTCCTCCAGATCCACACCGTCACACGCAGCCTCTAAACGGCAGCCTCCGCGGTGCCCACCCCCGCCCACTGCCCCCCCCCCCCCCCCCCTCCCTTACCACCAGCCCTCTCATCACCAATCAACGGGAGTGCCACGTGGCGTCGCCGTGGGTCGCGGAGGGAGGGGGCGGGGGTTGATAGAGAATAGAGACGGGTAAAAAGAAGCGGGCCCAGCCCCGTATTGATCAGGCCCCGGTTTGCCCCTCCCGAACCTCACATTATGTACATCTCCTTTACTTCGCAAAGGAAATCTTTCAATTCTAACCGACGAACCAAAAAGAAAAAGAAAAGGGGGGGGGGGGGGGAAAGACACCTCAATCCGGACTGGGGTGCAGCACGCCGGCCTTGACATGAAATCATTTACATTCGGGCCCAGCCCGACTAATTAGTTTTCTTCTTCTGTGAAATTGACTGGCAATATTAAGAGTCTGTCTCGGATGCAATGAGCTGTGTGAGTAAGCGGACGTGGGGGAGGCGGGGGGGGGGGGGGGCTGAGACGTGGCGGGGAGGTGAGTAGTCCTGTCCGATGTCAATGCACCCGTCACGTGATCAGACACACCGTGACTGTGCGCACGCGTGGTACATGTGTGTGTATCTGTAAGTGAGAGTGGTGTGCCTGTGTCTGTGATGGAAAGCGAGTAGATGGAGGGGGGTCCTCATTAGGCGCCGATAATATCGATCCACCGCCGTCTTCCAGTACCGAGGCCATTGTGCTGCGAATTATAATAAAGGATTCCGCCAACACCACGAGGCCCGTTCCCATAGCTTACCCCAGCAATGTTTTGACTGTCGGGAAAGAAGCGTGTGAAGCGGACCCGGCAAGTGGGGCGGGTTGGGCGGTGTGATTACTGAATGCTGCGGGAGGCATGACTAATACCAACAATCCCGTCATGTTATATAAGGCGGGAACAGTCACGCACATGGTTTCTTGTTATACATAATGGAAATGTGTATGAAGAAATACCCTTCGGTACAAAGGTATTTCGATCAGACCCGGTGACCGAATCGGTAAAGCTAAAGCGCAGGCTTCCCATGCGGAAGGTCCGGAGTTCGAATCCCGACCAAGTCAAACCTGTGACTTATCAAATTGATACCTGTCGCTACCTAGCCTGGTGCTCAGCATGAATAGGATAAGACAATGACTGGTTAGCACAGTATCAGGATAATGTGAGAGTGTGAGATATCGGGTCATGGCTTGGTCTCCCAGTGGAGTAGCACTATGAAGTCGCCAGAAGTGAACACTGTCACAAGTCTCTACTTGTCCTGATATGACATTACATATTGCTAGGATGTAAAACCCCAACAAATAGGTATCCAATCATAAACATCACTGTAAATTATATAACCTACATCAGTTTACTTTATTCCAGAGCAGCGTTAAACTATTAGTATTAATAGCTGCAACAAATGACTAAATGTAAAATCTTTTTTGGTCAATGTCCAAATACCGTTGCAGTTCAAAATGCAGTAAAGTCATAGATCTCATCCTATATCGGGGAAAATGCATGCAGGGCTCCTGGCTGGTACCAGTCATCCCAGAGTGACTACCCTCCTCTTCTCTGATAACATAATGAAGGACGTCAGGAGACCCAACCTGTATAAGTAGGATTTAAACCGAATGATTTATTCCTTGGTATAATCCACGGCACATACATTGTTTCAAATCCAAATACATAGAAACATGCATGCCAACACAGATTCCTAACACTATTAAACCAACATGACTAAACCTCTGTCGTCGGCCAATTTAAATTTACGATTGTATGCCAACTACTGACGACAATGGTAGATGGTGTACTGTTAGCGCCATGTTAGCAACGTACATACTGGTTTAAATAGAGTTAAGCTGGATGGGAAAGCATTGACTGACATTCAATTCTAGAAGAAATACCGGACGCGGTGGCCGAATCGGTAGAGCGTGGGCCTCTCCTGCAGGAGATCGGGAGTTCGGTTCCAGGTCGAGTCAACCCCATGCCATATGAAATTGTCACTTCCTAACCTGACACTGGGCATCAATAGGATATGGCATGGACTGATTCGCTCAGTGTCAGGAATATTGTGCTTGAGTAGGATATTGGGTCATGGTGCCAACAGCCTGATTTTCCAGTGGGCAACACTATAAAGTCACGATGAGTGTGCACTGGCACAAGTCGGTAGCCATCCTGAGATGACCTTAGATGTTTTGCAAGGACATACAACTTCAACAACCAAGCAACAATTTGATTAGTCTGGGTGTCGTATACATGTCCTAATCTTAGATGAACACATCCGACATTGTGATCAGCAGTACATTTATCGACCTACTTGGATCTATGTTAAGCTGACAGCTTCAACCATACCCTCATATCGACATCAACAAACTAATGCTGTCATCGCACAGTTAAAACATTGGCATGTTGAGGAGCTACCTGTTATAATTAGAGTATGTTAGGAACACGTTAGGTTACCATTTTTTCCTAGAGAAAATAAACCAATACTATATATATATATATATATATATATATCTATATATATATATATATATATATATATATATATATATACACAGAGGAGGATGGCCATGGCCAAAGCTAGCGCATCTTTCGGCTGACTACACAAGAGACTCTGGAACAACCACCATGTGTCCATGCGGGTCAAAGGCAAGATCTACCTTGCAATCGGGCTATCTACCCTACTATACGGAGCTGAGGCCTGGACAGTGTACAGATGACAGGTGAAAAAGATGCATGCCTTCATGATGCGACATCTGCGTTCAATCATGAGGCTAACGTGGAAGGACAAAGTGACAAATGAGGAAATACTCGAACAGACTGGGCTGCCCTCTATGGAAGATCTCCTGATCAAAAAGAATCTCCGGTGGACTGGACACCTCATGACTACCAAAGCAGATCCTCTACTCTCAACTGTCTTCTGGTTACAGAAGGAGAGGGCGCCCTTGTCTCTGGTTCAAGGATACCATCAAGAGAAATCTGAAGCTGAGAGACATTAAGACTGACTCATGGACATAACTCTCACAGCAGAGAGCTAAATGGAGAGCGGCAGTCAAGTAATGAAAGCAGTCTTTGATGCGACCGACAGCATGATGATGATGATATATCCCAGATATGGGTAAGACCCATATATATATATATATATATATATATATATATATATATATTTGGGTCGTTCTCAGAAGTTATGTACCAATACTGTGACATCAGTACTACAAAATCAAAATGCTGTGGAAGTCCAGCATACAAGCTTTCTCAATGGGTCCTTTTGCATCTGAATAATTGAAAATAAACATATTCTGACATTTCTAAGTAGGTCAAATGATGCTCACACCCAATAAATAGCAGTATAGCATGGAAACCAATCTGACTCCAAAATCAAATATTTTCCACATTAAGCTTGACATTTCTAGGACATTTCACATGCCACTTGCTTTATAAACAATAGTAATAATAATAATTTGAAACCTCATTGCTATGATTTTGTGTTATTTGTGATGATTAAAGAGAAAAGCAGAAAAATATTAACAATGTAACGGTCCAAGTGGAATCAACAATTTTACACAAATGTTCAGCTCAAATTTCAATGCTATGGGGCAATTTCAGGATTTATATTTTACCCATACCATAACTGGGTCAATGCATAGCATCAAATGGTGAGAATAGTTCCTGCACTGTATCTGTACTCAGTGTTTGATACAGAGTTTCATAGTACTTGCAAATGGAAACGAAATGTTAGAATGTTAATGACTCCAGAAAAGGTTAACTATTTCATCATTTTTATTAGAAAGAAATGTCTTGAACTTAATGAAGACATTGTATATGACCATTTGAAGTGAAATGTGCTGTTGTTCAGGTTTTCATTAAGTTTGTGACACTTTATTTTCAATTTTGTTGACAATGTCACAAATTAGTGATGTTTTTTCTATTTATTTAGCTACATCCATCCCAATAAGATACATAAGACACAATATTAACATTTACTTTTGATCTAAAATATCTCCCACATTATTGAGCTAAATGATGAAGTCTAGATATTGACACTCCAATAATGGGTTTCTTTGAAATATGCATTTCAAGTAGACTACCTCAAGTGGTACACACAAATGTGAAGATGAACAGTCATGTAAGGATCTACGAAAATGGTTAGTAGTAATAGTACACTTAGCATATGGTTCTTACAGAGCTGTTGCAACAACCCTTCCGCTACATCCCTCTGAGAGCTGGAGTAGTAATCCCAGCACAATGCTTCCTCGGGTGGCATGAACAGGGAAGCTACATTATTTGCATTAATGAATCACTCTTTCGTTTGGGCTCTAAATAAACTATATACAACATAAACATATCAAGAGCTGATCCATGCGTAGTTCCATTGTGTTTGTTATCTCCTCATAGCGCACAGTCACCCAGGGACCATTAAGTCATGTAAAGATAGGAAATAATGTGTGTCTCTTGCTAACCCCTCCTACCCCCCCCCCCCACAATTGAGCCCCCGCCAGCGCCTACCACATGCCCAACATGCATCCTTTGTTCTCGATAAACCTAGAACTTCCAGCAACTCTAAATTAGCAACATGAAATCACGCTGAACACGCCGTGTATACTGGATGCTGGAACCGCGGGGACTTCCGTCAGGTGCAAGCTCCGCGCAAGGGCGCGACATGCGCACTTACAACATCCGGTCCGGGCCGCTCACCCCGCGTCTGGTTGACCCACATTCCGAGCAGCGTTTACATCACGGGGCTCTACGTACCGTGCTCATAACACTAACATAAGTCACCCCGCCCGCTACCACCCACCCACCCATCCATAAAACCCAGTGACACATCCCTCCCCCCCCCCTCCCGCCCCCACACCACACATTCAGGTCATTATTTATTTTATAAATGGCCATTTCGCTTTTGGTGCGCATTGATTTTCCAGAAGCACATAAAGGACGCTGGTTGACGCCATTGTGCCCGAGTGTGGAGCCCGCTGTATATGCTGCAATACACGACTCCGGCCCCGGTTTCATCCCCCAAACCGCCTTTTTACCAATGCTAACTTGGCCCGCGCCGCTCGCCGCGCGGTACAGCTAGACGGTGCAATGTATACGCGCAATCTAGGTTTTAGCCTGCCAGTAATCACCGTCGTAAAGAATAACTTCTTGGTAACTGTCGGTGCATTAGACAGACACATCCGGGAGTGGTCGAATCTGGGGGTGGTGGCCGGCCATCGCCCACCGAGGGGGAAACCCCTTGTGGTTTGTGAGGGTGCGCGGTCTTTCTTATCGTAATCTGACTGTCTCTTTATACCCAACTCAACAAGCCGACGTGAAGACTACACTACCGAGCACCTGTCGACAGCAGTTACTCACAGACTCGAGACACTAATCTGGTACCACCTAACTGACTGAAGAAAATTAATATTGGACAGAAGTGACTTAGACAGTCACTGAGTCAGTGTCCGGTCGGAGGGATAAGGCTATTCATGGTGGTTAAAACCATGCATTGGCGTCGTGTCATGGTGGAAGTTATGTCGTGGGAGAAGATCGGCAGGGAGTTTGAACGACATGTCAAACATGGATGTATATTTAAGTGCTTTATGGTACATGTTAAATAATCTGCCAACTCATTACATTACCATGATGGAAAGTTCCACACCAGCCAGTCATATAGCCTGCATCAGGAAACTTAAAATACGGCACTTACTTATATACCTAAATAAACTATCCCCATCTACTGTCTACATCCGGGACGGGGTTTTGTATAATGGATAGGAATGGGGCCAACCAGACACATAAAAAATGGACCATTTCCCAGAATGCCTAAGTACTCGGTGTTTAGTCAACAATATGTATTTAAAAAGCAAGTGTGGCGGGGAAAGAAAGAACTAACCACCCTCTGACCTTTTCACTTGTTCCCCCACTTGCCATGGATATACGTTGCGTGCGTTGGGAACAACGGTGTGTAGCCCAGTACACGCGGGGTGATCCAGCCACTGGCGGCTCTCGACAAGACACTGCCGGAACAGATGATCTCTCACTGCTGTGGGATGACCGAGATCCGCGGTCACTGTCTGGGTAGGCCGGCTGGAGGGCCCATATACCCCGGCATTCTGTGCCGTCACGCTCTGCTACCCATGGGATGTCGGTCACTGCGGCCTGGCGCAGCGTTCTGAACACCCACGGAGTCTGCACAATGTGAGCACCCCCCCCCCCCCTCCCCCACAGTCCCGCCCGATAAGTGGCCCCCACTCGCGCCTTAAGCGCCTGTCACACCGTACCGGACTGAGTACCGGACACCACCGGACAAAGAATTGTCTAGTCCGGTGCTCTCAGGTACACAAAATGTAGCATAATTGGGTAAATTGCTGCCGGACAACCGGTCAAGTACCGTACAAGTACCGTACATGTACCGGACTGTATTTTTTTGATTTTCTTGGTATTGTCACGGGGGGTGATGAAAATTGGTAATATTGCACATAGAACGGGACTCGAACCCACATCTCTTTGCATTCCGGGCCAGTGTGCTAACCATTACACCACCTAGGCTCCATGATATCAACACACTACCCACGCCTACCTGTCTATGTGGTTATGTCAGTGTCGACTACTACAGTATATATATATATATTTTATTGACGTTCTCACCACCAGACAATACCGGAAGCGAACCGGACACCAACGGATGGGTACTGGACATGTACGGATGGGTACCGGACATGAACCGGACACCAACCGGACACATCAGTCTGGTGGTGTCCGGTAGACGTTTTGTGCATGTTCAAAACTTGTACCGGAAACCGCCGGACACCGCCGGATGGGTACCGGACATGTACCGGGCATCACCGTACACAACCGGTCAGTGTCTGGTTCCCCAGTCCGGTAAGGTGTGACTGGGCCTTTCATTCATGAACTACCAGTTCGCAGAAGTCGTCAGCGTACTGTTAGCAACGGGCTCCCTTGGTACACATTTCGGATACAGCCCAACTCACCCAGTGCCCACTATTTGCTTACATTGTTAACTAAAGTGGCCTATTTTCCGTGCATATCTGGCCGAGATCCGCGAGGACTCGGTAAATAGCCCATCCCTCGGGACGTTATCGTCGGCAACCACCACTACTAAAACAACGTGAAACAAGACAGCAAGCAACACCAGCGTGTCCATCAGCTCCCGACACACACCTGCCGTTTCCCGAAGTCCGTTACTTAGCGGTTCCATAATTAATCAAAGCAAGGCGTCATAAATTAGCTAACAGTGACGTCAAACGCTCCCGCGAATTCCATCTGAAGCTGCACAAGATGGGGGGGGGGGGGGGGCGGGGGAGGGAGGGGTTATTGCGTACCTGCCCCTAGCAGTAGCCACGTATCACCCGAATTTACATATATTAGCATGTCGCCAGCGGAACATAAAACATGCACACTTAATCTCTTCATGACTGGCGGTGTTGAAGCTGGTAGTTGGTGCATGACCCTAGTTTATGACACTTTGCAGGGTTGAGTATATTTCACATGTCCACGCTGCCCCCCCCCCCCCACACACACACACACACACTGTGCGTGAGTTATTGTTGCACTTAGAGGGGGGCGCGATGGTCGTGCAGGGGAATCCTTCTGATACTGTCCATTATGTACACGTACAGTGTATACACGTCTCAGCCTGCAAAGTAGGCTAGGATGGCAATTCGTCATGCGCCTCTCCATAAATAGTGAGCCCGCACGAACTGAGTACTTGTCGAGGTCCCCAATTGGCGCCGCCCAGCGGCTTGTGGTGGACGAGGTAAGGCCCGAGCACAGACAACCCTGCACGATATAGGGCCTGAACGGCGGCCACGCGAAATATACGGAGTCTTATTAGAATAGTCGAGCGGCGGTGGGGGTGGGGGGTAGGACAGCTACAACGCAGCTCTTTGGTTATAAATGCTCAGTTAGATTCTTTAGTTATATCTTACTAGTCAAGGCAATTAAACGGAGGGCAATCGGTGCGAGTTGCTTTATAACATGTGGCCTCAAAAAAGAAACACCTCAAGGCGTCACGGGATTATAAAGGAAGATTCGGGGATTGGCCTACCGCTTGTTCCCATGGTTATTTCGTTCCGGTTGCCTACACTTCCACGCATGCGCGGTGAAGATGTCCTCCAAAGCACATGACTAATTTCCGGGTTGAGATCGTCCCTAGCCCTCTCTCATTCCCCATGCCATTTCCCAGGACTTCCAAGGCTCGGGGAATGGTTACATCTATATTTGATAAGTGAAGTAAGATATTTTCTGTGATGGCAGTTATAATGCAGTTTCAACGAGAGTAGGGTTACTAGAGGAGCATATGAATTATCTAGTGTAAAAGATATACAAAGGGGAGTGATGTCCTTTGTAATTCACAGTTGCGCTGGTCATTCTGGATGGACTGAAGCTGCGACCGGGCACACCGAGGCACAGCGACAGACAGCTTCATGCTGCAAGTTGCAGTTGGTGCCACCTATCCTTCTCTATAGGCCCAATGCTATAAACTCACTTTGCACCTATAACCACATCCCTTAGGATGATCACAGTTGGTCTCGATTTTGCCATATTTGTTTGTAATGTCGATTGAGGTGACATTATAGCAAGCAAGCTTCCTATCCAGGCTCTCGGCATTATTATGATAGGGCAAGGACTGGTTGGGTCAGTGTCAGGATAATTTGTTGCCAGGACGTAAAACTCCGACAACCAACAAACCCTAAAAAAGGGGAAAACATTACAAGAACCCGAATATTACTCGAGTATGAATAATAACAAGAAACATGGGTTAACTATAGGGGTAGGATAAATAGGTGTCGGAGATCCTGATCCTGTATATGAACTGACTGACCTATTACTATTAGCCCGTACACGGGTTCAACTCTCAGTCTTCAGGGCGTCCTAATTTCCTGGTATCGCGCTCTCCAATCGAGAAAGCGCGTCCCACCATGTAACACACAGAAAGGCAACGTGCAAGGAGACACATCGCAACCAGCGTGTTGCCGCCAGCAAGCTTTTAACGACGTTTGATAACTTTGAGGTTAGCAGGTTTAGCATGTACATTCCACCTACTTTGTGAGAAAACAAAATGGGAGAAATAAAACTGTTGAAAATTGGAACCTGCACAGAATCACAAAGTGTGTGCAATTATTCAGACCTACTAATGACTTATAAAGTTGAGATACATCAAAATTCTTGGCGTTTCAGGGCCAAATAGGGCGTCAGTGCAACGTAGTGGACATAGGCGAAACATTGGTCCAATGTAGTTGTAGCGTGTCTCCACGAGTTAGAACGTAAAAAAAAATAGGCCCAACATAAGGCTAACGAGCCTCCTGCGCGCACAGCATTAGCCTAGCGAAACCCTGCGACGGCTTAGCATAGGACTCGTAATTATGCCCGCCCTAATGTAGCTATGTGTGACTGGCGTAATTTGTAACATGAGTAGACATCAGGCCCGCGAGTGAGCACCGTCAGTCTAACGACAGTGCAGCGTGCTCAGCGTAAGGACAGTGAGGCAAAACGTTCACACCACATTCACTTATGTTGGCGGACGTTACATAAATTACGCGCGCGCCAGCCGTTCGTCAACTATGTAGAATACTTCAAGACACATTGGACTTACGTTAGACTAATGTTAGACACACGTCAGAGACACGTTAGACCTATGTCGAGATACGTTAACACCACGATGTCAGCGCGCGGGCTGCACATTCCTCCCGACTCTCCGTCAGTCTACCGTAAGTCGACGCAACTCAACATAGACTGACGTAGCTCTAACGAATGTCTAACGTATCTCAACGTAAGCCCAACGTAACGGCCTTTATGTCGAAAGTTTCGGGTATGTCCAAAACCTTGACGTGTCTCACCATATCTCGACGTAACTCGACGTAAAGGCCAAATTTCACCTACGTTGGCTTACGCTACCACGTTACGTCGCAGTGTGACAGGGCCTTTAGGACATACCAGCTGTTGACCTATTTTAGCACTACCTTTATATATTTATACACACACACATATACGGACATATGCACACATATACACATATATAGTATAGTTAGACGAATCTTACCTTGGTACAGATGATGGATAACTCTTGTTTTCCCGAGGTACAAGCCTCGGGTAGTCGTGGGCTAGGGAGAACGAAGCAACATCCTGTACGTCAATCTTTACAAAACTTATTCAGGATAAAAATGCGGTTAATGATTGGAATTCCTCATGTTTTCTTTTTGGCACAAGCAAACATAGTAGTCGTGACTGGGTGTGGTGGGTGGGCCCTAGCCCACGACTACCCGAGGCTTGTACCTCGGGAAAACAAGAGTTATCCATCATCTGTACCAAGGTAAGATTCGTCTAACTATACTATTTTACCTCGGTACACCGCCTCGGCTACTCGAGGCCGAGGGAGACTTTACGTAGCCTCATTTTTATCCTCAATCATGTACATCAACCATGTAACATTCAGAACAATCATAACTCAAACTGTTCACACTCACGTGACCTTCTTAGTTGGTGAGTAGTCGGGTCGCCACCCCACTTGTCTTCTCAAGTCGTTTGTTGTAATGTTTTGCAAACGACTTCGCCGTCTTCCAGCCAGCGTGCGCCAGGATCTTTTTAACCGAGATCCCCAAATGTCTTGCTTTTGAAGCCATCGCACCTCTCGTAGAATGCGAAGCATAACGTTGTGTATCAACCCCTGCTTCCTTGAGCACAATCATCGTCCATCTTGCGAGCGTGTCTCTGGAGATAGCCTTATGTGGCTTAATAAAACTAATCAATAGCTGGCGCGAATTCCTAATTGGCGCTGTCTTGGAAATATACACTTTAATCGCCGACACCACACAAAGTTTCCTATCGTTTGGGAAACTCGTCAAACTAATCGAAGAGAGTGGGTCTCCTAAACGGTTTGATTTTAACAACTTATCCAAATCAAACGTAGCCTCCTTGTCATCTATCTCTAAGCCCTGAAGTGAAAGGGCAACAATAGTTTGGCCTCTATGTCCAGTTACCAAAAGTAACAAAACAGCCAACTTAAAACCTAACTGTTTAATCGATAAATGCCTATTACTAGGCCATTGCTGGAACAGCTTAAATACTACTGAAACATCCCAAAACCTACTATACTTTGGCTTAGGAGGATTCCTAAAATAAACACCCCTCATAAACCAGTGAATAACATGATATTTTCCAACTGTTTGTCCTTCAATCCTGGGAAGAATTACCGATAGGGCACATCTGGCTGTATTAACAGCTCCATAACCCAGGCCATCATCTTCCATCATCCGCAAAAATCTTGTAACTTGAGCAATCGAAGGGTTCATAGGCTTTACTTTATGCACTAAGCAATAAACACCCCATTTCTTTAAATAACACGTATATAATTTAACAGTTCCTGGTCGCCACGCATGCGCAATTAACCTCTCCTGGGTAATTTTATCTAAACCAAACTTTTCTAAATATTTAGCTAAAAAAGGAAAGCCAATAGTGGTGTCGTGGACACGTCTCCCGTGTTTGTCAGTTTTCCTTGGTAACAAAGGTTCAGCGGACCTCTTGGGAATCGTAAACAATCTCTCGCTCCCCATTCCACTGCTGCCCTCCAGGGCTGCGTGTTCCACTCCGGCACTATTAGCACTG
The DNA here is from genome assembly GCA_030323885.1 of Branchipolynoe longqiensis. NCBI lineage: Eukaryota > Metazoa > Annelida > Polychaeta > Phyllodocida > Polynoidae > Branchipolynoe > Branchipolynoe longqiensis. The sequence continues at coordinate 106,175,429 of CM059187.1, read as the reverse complement.
CATGCGCATTGTCTAGTCTGATTTTCCTGGCTACCTTGCTGATTAACGCAAAAGGGGGAAAAATATAATAAAATTTTTCATTCCAAATCATCGAGAAAGCATCCACTTTCCAGGATTCTGGCTCTGGATGCCAAGAAACATATCTATCAACTTTGTTATTCCTACGCGAAGCAAACAAATCTACTTCTGGAAAACCCCACTTGTTACAAATTTCCTCAAAAATACTATCACTCAAAGACCATTCTAAATGATCATGAAAACAACGACTTTTAAAATCCGCTAACGTATTTTGGCTACCTGGAATATGTGCAACTGTTAACCAAACTTGGTGTACTTGAGCCCAATCCCAAATTTGTGTTGCTAATTTGTTACACTCCTTGGACTTCGTTCCACCCATATTCCTAATATACGCCATAGCTGTAGTATTATCCGTTAAAACTTGAACAACAGTCTCAGGCACATCTACCAAACTCTTTAAACCTAAATAAATAGCTCGGAGCTCTAAAACATTAATATGATCACTTCTCTCTTCCTCTAGCCAACGGCCCCCTGTAGCTAGCGCCCCTCTATGAGCACCCCAGCCTTCCAGCGAGGCATCTGTGGTAACAACCGTATTAGGCTCACCCATTCTAATTGGATTATGAGAGTTACTAACGTGGCTTAGCCACCAGTCGATATCTTTTCGACCATCTTCCGAAATGATCATAAGACGTTCAAAATCTCCTTTATTTTTTGATAACGCCAAATTTTTATCTATTTCCAAAGACTTAATATGTGCCTTACCATATAAAATAGCGGGTGAATACGCTACCATAATCCCCACTAACACTGCTACTTGCCTTATCTTAGGTCTTTTGCACCGCAACAAATCACCCGCTGTGGTCTTAAATTTCTCAATTTTATCCGGCGTCAAAGACACCGTCATACATATAGTATCTATAAAGAAACCCAAACATTTTAATTTCTTTGTAGGGAATAAAACTGATTTAGTACTATGAATATAGAAACCTACTTCCGTTAAAGTATCACATAAATCTTTAATGGCTAACAAACAATGCTGTTGCGTTTGTGCAACAATAAAGGAATCATCAATATAAGGAAACATAACATGGCCTTTCTTTGCCATCTCAGAAAAAACCGGTTTAAGTAATTTCGTAAACAAACGAGGAGCACAAGCCAACCCATTCGGTAGACATGTAAACTCAAAAAGCTGACCCCCCCATAAAAACCTCAAAAACTTCCTAGAAGTTTGAGCAATGGGGATAGTGTAATAAGCATCCCTTAAATCTACACTGGCGAGCCAAGCACCTGGTGTCACCAAATCTCTGGCCGTCTCAAGAGAAAACATTTTAAAATGTTTATAAACCACTAGCTTATTTAACTTAGTCAAATCCAAAATCATCCTAACCTCTCCATTAGGTTTAGGTCTAGAAAAAATATTAGAAATATATTCGCCTTCAACGTGTTGAACTGGCTCCACTATTCCTTTAATACAAAAATTGTTGTACTTGCTTATCTAAAGCTTGATGTTCGTCCAAAGACAGACGATAAGGAAACGGTATACGCCTTTGAACCGGAATACTTAAAAAAGGGATCTCAATACCCCTAACGATCTCCAAAACTTCAACATTACTCGTAATATTTTGCCAAGCCAAAAAATTATTAGCTATATTACCAGCGTGAAAATCGCTTACTGAAGTTTGAGTCGACACCTCTACTTGTTGGTGTCCCTGTTGGCAGGCCTCGGGAGCGGCTTGAAGGGCGGGTTCCCCCTGAACGGACGGTTGCCGTCGTTCCAACCGAACTGGTTTCTCTCTCTCTGCCCCCGGCCTCTCTGACTTCCGTAGCTGGAACTGCCTGAGCGTCCTCCCCGTTGGCCGGTTCGCCTGCCCCGAAAATCCGATCTAAATTTCTTAAATTTTCCAACACTGTCCTTCTTCCCCTCATGGTGTTTTGACTGTTTGGCTGCCGTCTCCACTTGTTTGAACAAGTACTGCAACTGACCTCCAAACATCTTTGTTGCATCCAGTGGCTTTCCTTTAATTGGCTTCGGGGGAAGGAACAACGTGTACTCTTTCCCATCATTATCCACCACTTTCTTGGATCTCGCCACCTCCTTTCCTGCCTCTGTGGTAACTGATTTGAAAACATTCTCATATCTGCGATATGAGAGAAAATTACTCGTTGCCGTTAATGCTGCCACCCCCGCGTTCATATCGTCACAAAGAGTAGTAAACTTATGGTCCGTCATCATACGGTTGGCTATAGGCATAATAGCCGCCAACGCAACCAGCACCCCTTTATGCGCCATGCTCAAGGATGCCTCCATTCGCTTCCGTTCTTCATTCAAAGTAACATCGTCATCCATGTCTTTCATGGTAGCCTCCGGGAGTCCCTTAACCCCAGTGTACTGCTCCGCCAGTTTATTTATAACCTCCACCGGCTTAAACGTGTGAAAATGTCCACGGACATTTTTACGCATCAACGAACACGTGTTGATTTTCTTTCGTTTATCCAACCTGATCTTTTTCATCACCTTCGTCGTAATGTCGGCATACTTCCCTTTATGCGACGCTTCCGAATCCGTGTCCGTAGTCGTAGAATCCGACGAAGAGTCGGAAGAAGAAGACTTCTTCTTTTTCTTCTTCTTCTTTGACTTAGACTTCTTCACTTTCTTGGGCTTTCGGGATTTACTACGCTTCCGGTAGTACTCATCACCTTCCGATGAATCCCTCTTCCTCTTAGACTTGGCAGACTGCAACACCTCAGAGTCAGTCGACTGCTGCGCACGCGAGGCATCTTCCCACTCCGAGTCGGAGTCCGAAACCTGATGCCGGCGTTTCCGTGCCCGAGAATCAGAGGGCTGCCTGGGATCCGGTAACAACTGTTGCAGCTGCTCACGTATCATCTGGGCAATCTTGTCTTCCTTACTGGAGAGCCCTGCCCTAGGTGAAGAACCCTCAGACTGGCCCGAAGCCAATGCAGGGTTCTCCTCGCGGTCTGATGTGGGCGATGCCCCCGCGCTACTCTGCTTCGCCGCCATATCGACGTGCCTAAAACGAATGAAAAAACGTTTTTAGACCAAAATTAAGTCGCATCTAGCCAACAGGACAGAGGTACAAGTGCTTAGCAGCACTATAAAGCATAATAACTGTATTTACACCAGTTTATGCGAGGCGTATAAGCTAAATTTGATTCGAAAGCATTACAGCTGGGAGTCCCAAGCTGCTGCCAACGATGGGGTAGGACCAGTGTAGGTGCCTCCCACTCCCTCTGTGTTCTACACTTCTCAATCCTGTGGCTTCTGCACCAACAAGACAAAGAAAATGCTAAAACACTCGGGGGTTCGCCTAAACCTTGAGAAATCTATTAAACAGATACTTAAGGCATCGATTTCCCTTTATCTAACTAAACGAAGATTGACTCCTGTCAATCCGCTCTCCGTTCGGCAACGGGCGGCAAAAACAAATGGCGGTGTTGTCATACTACGCACCGGCAAATCCACGCACAAAACCAACGAAAAACGACAAAATATCGTCCAAAAACGCTACTCAAAGCGACAAATATGTGCGTGAAACATTTATAAACAATTCTCTGTAATATTACACGCGTACTCACTCGTTAACGCGTCAAAATCCTGTAAAAACTGCTCGTACACCTCGTAACGTCCTCCCGTTACGAGTGGAATATGCTAATTGACGTACAGGATGTTGCTTCGTTCTCCCTCGGCCTCGAGTAGCCGAGGCGGTGTACCGAGGTAAAATTATATACACATAGGCACACATATACATATAGGCGGGATTGAGTGAGCACATTTAACTAAATTACTCTATACCACGGATATGACTGAATATTCAACTGAGTAGTATTGCCACGTCATTTGAAACTTATGTATTGACTTTCTGATATGGAGCAAGTTAGCATTTAATCTAATATACACGTACGTACTGACAATATTGACCTAACCGACAAATTGGAAAGGCTGTAGTAGATTGCTTGTTTGTTATTTTACGTCCTAGCAACATCTAAGGACGGGTACTGACTTGTGACAGTGCGCCCTCATGGCCAATTTTATAGTGTGCCCCACTGAGAGACCAGGCCGCCAGCACCATGATCTGATATCCCACTCAGTCACAATATCCTGACACTGAGCCAACCGGTCCGCTGTAGTAGAAGTAATACAAACAGCATACGTCCAAAACTAAGAGGCACAAACTCTTTACAAAAAGGCACAACATGCGATGTAGGCGGCAGTAAATGCTACTAACATTTAGGTTACATCCCGTGAAATTTTTGTTCGTTTTTGTTGTTGTTGGTAAAACAGTTTATTCATCAGAATATAAATTTGTTCAGCGCCGAGGCACTGGTCTTCCGGCCGTTTACATTACATGGTAAATAGGTAGATAAGCGGGTTCTTAGATAGGGCATATTAGTAGTTTGTGAAGGGTGTAAGTGTGTTAGTAGGTTAGCCATAATAAGTTCAGTGTTATGGGCTAAGAGCTGCAAAAACTGTTGTGCAATTACGGTATAGTTGAGGTAAGTAATTGAGTGAGGGGCGGGGGGGGGGGGGGAAGAAAGGCAGGGCACAGGATCCACACTATGGTGTTTGTTCAAGGGTCTGGCCAGTGAGATGCATTCTGATCAGTAACTTAAAGCTTTGGTAGGAAGGTGCACTTCTAATAGCAGATGGTAGTTTGTTCCACATCTTGCTGCAGCCCTTGAACACCCTTCACAATCTACTAATATGCCCTATCTAAGTACCCTATTGGTGCTTTAGCTAGTTTGTCTGTGCTTGGTCTAGTAACACTGAGGAGTGGTCCATCTTCCATTCTTGTCTGCCTGTTCAGTGGATCTCTGTATTGTGGTTCTTTTGATCTTTTATACATAAATGACAACAGATGAATGTCCCGCCGCTGGGCTAGGGTTTCAGGATTTGCTTCTATTTGAATGTGCATGGGGATTTCGTTCCTTCCAATGGTGGGTGTCCTGCAACTACTTACTGTGGTACTGTATGTGTGTGTGTGTGGGGGGGGGGGGGGGTGGCTGCACTCTATAGAGCTTATTTATAAGTAACGGCTGACTTCCGGTTATACTGACCATTGTTTGTTGGGGTTTTACGTCCTAGCAATATTAGGTGACGGTGTGCACTCATGGCAACTTTACAGTGCTGCCCCCTGGGAGATCAGGCCATCAACACCATGACCCAATATCCCACTCACTCACATTATCCTGATACTGAGCTAACCAGTCCATGCCATATACATGTACTAATAATGCTGAGTGCCAGGCTAGGTAGCAATAAAATATCAATTTTGTAAGCTATTGGGTTGACTCGGCTTGGTTTATCAAACTCCCGATTCGGCCACGGTGTCCGGTTTCTGCTGACGAAGCTCGGTATACTAGTATGTCACGTGACAACACGGCATAGTAGTTTTTAAACATGATTACATGTATACATGTATAAAATGGTCTACTAGTTTTTAACATGGTAACATGTATAAAATGGTCTACTAGTTTTTAACATGGTAACATGTATAGGATGGTACACTAGTTTTTAACATGTTAACATGTATCAAATGGTGTACTAGTTTTTAACATGGTAACATGTATCAAATGGTCTACTAGTTTTTATCATGGTAACATGTATAGGATGGTATACTAGTTTTTAACATGTTAATATGTATCAAATGGTATACTAGTTTTTAAACATGGTAACATGTATCAAATGGTATACTAGTTTTTACCACGATAACATGTCTAAAATGGTATACTAGTTGTTAACATGGTAAAATGTATCAAATGGTATACTAGTTTTTAACATGGTAACATATATAAAATGCAAATCAAGTAACGCATAAGCAATTAAAGAAATTTTGTTGTGTCACAACAGGAATAGAAAGACACAACAAATGTTAGCCACACACTAGTTATAGCTAATTATTTCCATAACTAGATCTGGGCAAGGGTGGAAACTGCGATCTAAGCAGGGCGGTCTATTGTGTACTACTTCGCTTGCCTGCCAAGTATCAAAAAAGTAAAGCGGATATGTCTACACGGAATTGGATGCTCCCTCACAGCTACCAAATGGAACCAAGAATTCGCTGGCAACATTAGGCACAGCGACGGTGCCAATATGCAGTGGTTCTAAAGGCCCCTATGAATGCTTTATCAGGGACAATCTATTTCGGACGAATGCATCGAATCCATTGGCAACCTCCGCCAACATATCGACAACGGACTAAAAGAAACCCCACTCGCCTTGAAATTAGTTTGTATTTACGCGGATTGAAAGATTCATAAGATGTGCACAAATCTTATTGCTTAGGCACATTGCATAGCTACACTGGGTGAATAGTTGTGTGTGGTGGGTAGAGAGACGACAGACTGGCAGTGGCAATGAGTAGATAATAACTACAGCGACTGGCGGGGAAGGCCGTGCCGGTGGCACAGGCAGCTTACGTGTGAGAAGTGCCAAATCGCAACAACTAAAAGTATGGACATATAACACTGGCGGCCGGAGGCTTCAGCTAATAGTAGTACCCATTTTACCTGCACCTCAGCAACTATATCACACCACCAGCATATACCAGTGGACCCAGGGGGCTTCCTCCGCTAGTGTAACATGAACAGGGTACCAGTAGAGTCGGGCCAGACAACCAGAGCCAATTACTAGAACAGAACCAACTTAAAAAGTGCCAACAGCAGCCGCTTATGGGAAACAATTGGAAACTGTATCAACTACCGGCCAGACACGGGTAGACACTTTGACTGGTTGCATTGATCGAGTCTGTGGTGGGTGAGAGACGCCGCCCCCCCCCCCCCCCCCCCGCCCCCTGGATGGAACGCTGGCGTGGCCAGGCGGGGATGCACATTGCAATAACTAATATAGAGCCGAGCACAGATGGGTCCACAGCGATTGGATGTCAGGCAAGCATCCAGCAGCCTCGTTGGTAGTTTCAGCTCCAATAACCCACGGAAATTAAATGTCAGGGCAGCCGGTCACATGATAAACTTAAGATAATACATATTGTATTATCGTCCATGGCTCCAATTCCATCCCACCCTCCGCAATAACTTCCATGCCCAAATTTTTATTTGGGACAATGTAAGATAATAATTACTATACATATGTATACATATATGGTGTCTGGCATAAAGAAGCGGACACCTAGGCTAAATCTCTGTAAATAACCGAGAACGCTGAAAACAGAACGTTGCTCCAATAATAGTAATATTATCCTAGTAATTGTCTTACACCGTTGTCCAATATCATGACAGTTGGGGGGTGAAAGTTAGCTCGTTCTATACATAGACACTCTATATATACCATGTGTATAAATAATCCTGGATTGAAAAATGGCTCGAAGGCCAGTACTTCGCGCTGAATAAAGAACCTATTCAGCAGAATAAACGTATTTACCAACAACAACAAAAGTGATTGCGGAGGGGGGGGGGGGGGGAGAACAAAGAAGGAAATTTGAGGCATGGGCGATAATACAGTCACGTGGACAGTGGAATGCTCTCCAAGTAGGTCAGTAGAATGAAGCTAGGAAAATGCTTGGAGAGTAACCGATGAAACGAGACTTCTAACAATTTTCCCATCAGAGTGCTAAGCCTATGGGAGAATGAATATCCACGCTCCACTTGCATCGAGTATTCCGACTGCAAAGTTCCCTGATATTGCTATGAGTGCCTCCCGCGTTTTCACGAAAACTTACCCTTGTTGTTCTCGTTCTCTTTGATTAGGTTTTAACTCCTAAAAGCATGTTATATCATATCAGAACGGGATTCTGACTGACCAATTGCTGTCATATATCATTGGCATTTTGTGAAAGTTCAGCTGAGTTTGATTTAACCACAAACACGTACGGTAACTGTACGGCTTCCCCAAGGGGTGATCATCCAGCGGAGCAGGCAATGCTACATTATATTTAAAGTTCATACTTATGCTAAATAGATTGTTACAACAAATCAGCAATTTAAATCGTTACCTAGGATCAGATATGTCCCTATATGTATACATATATGCAAGCATTTGCACTAGGTGGACTTGCCGAGTGGTATCCGGTTACCACCTGTTAGGTCGTGGGATCAAACCGCGGCCGAGTCAAATCTTAGATTTAGTAAATGTATACTTCACAGAAATGTCAGAATAATGGGAGTGGGTATGATATCGTATCATGGTGCCAATAGCACTCTATGCCATGGGAAAGCAGTATACAGCCTCCAAAGTGTTGACTGTCAAAACGGCCAGTAAACATGCGGATATCACTAGGACATGAACTACACCCCCCCCCCCCAACCCCGCCTCAGACACACACACAGTTTTAAAACTATATACATTAAATCAAGAAAGTATCTTCAACTGAACCCATGAGAAATTTCGATGCGCAAAATGGACCTTGGAATGCTGAGAAAGGTTTTTTGGCTGTAAATTGGCTGGGAGTGGTTGGTTGGGCTGCCCGTCGCTGCCAGCCACCTCCCCTGATCGTCCATTCAGATTACCAGCCCCGTGTGAAGATGCCCAGATCACGGCCACAGGCGCGTCCACCCCCACTACCGCCGCCCCCTTCTTTCTTTCATCAAGTACGAGACTGGGAGAGCAAAATTGGCACACTGCGGTCTGCCATTTATGCTGATGAATCCTACAGCACGCACACACTCATGGTGACAGCATGCACTCATGGTGACTTTATAGTGCTGCCCCTCTGGGAAATCAGACCGCCGGCACCATGACCTGCTGCCCCACACAGTCACATTATCATGACACTGTGCGCCCAGTCCCTGTCCTGACCTCATAACGCCAAGCGCTGAGCAGCAACAGGTACGTACCTATTTTATAAGAATTGATTTACTCGACATGGATCCAAACTTCAGTCCCTCCAGATTCACCAGTATGCACAGTAAGTCCGACCAAAGCCAGAGGAAGAAGTGAAGTGAGGATGGAATTAGTTAGGCAGTGGGTGGGGTTACCTGTTAGTTGTTAGTGAAAATTAGTGGTTAGTTGGTAGTGGTGTCAAGTTAGGTATGGGGACGAGGTGGGGCCTGCTAGCCCACACTGTGAGGGTCTGGGCGATCGATAGCGTTGATGATATCTGCATTCTGGTGGTAGAAGCGAGCAACTTGGAAATCCTGGAGAGGAAGGCCAGAGCGGCCGTATTGTCGCTGAGTTGGCGGTCAGAATCCTCCATGAAGTCACTGATGGCAGATCTGTCGACGGCGCCACAAGAGGCGAGTATGTGGGCCACATTGAAGATCGTAGTGCCGCAGGGACAGCGCTGGAGGTTGGGGACATCGATCCAATGACGATAGCCAGTCCTGAAGCACACTTGGGTAACGGAAAGGCCGACTGGATGGGATGTTAGTTCTGACCAGGGTGTACCAGAGATAGCTTATTGAATAAGGGTTCCTTACTTGTTCCTTCTGTGTGGCGCGTTCCCAGAGTTTGGTGGTGGCTAGAGAAGCGACGGCGGTCAGTTTGGTGATGGAGAGAGGGATGGCTGCCCCCAGATCTGCTCGGTTGACACCAGCTAGAGCGGCACAGTCAGCCTGGTCATTACCATAGTCCTATATGGGAGGGAACCCATATCAGGACTGTGTTGAGGTGTGCCTGATGTCTGGTAGAGATTATAATCTGGATCACGTCGGCAAGGGAGTGTCGGGCATTTGGGCGGGAGATCTCTTTGATAGCATTCAGAGTCGGTAATGATGATGGCACTTGAGTTGTGGAGGTCTTCGAGGGCCATGTGAATGGTGGCAAGCTCGGTATTGAGAGTGGAAGCAAAGTCTGAAACCCTGGTGGTGTTCTTTGAGTTGGAGAAGGGGATGAAGCTTCCGGCTCCGGCTCTACCTGATGTTGGATTAAGGGAACCATCGGTGTAGACCGTTTTAGCGAGGGGGAAGTCCACCTTCGCCTGAGTTATGGCCTCGAGAGCCAGGGAGTGTCTAAGTTGGTGGTTTGGGCTTCCACTGGAATGGAAAACCATGGTGGCTTGTGAGGGCTCAGGGCAGTGTTTGCAATGTGGGGGTGTGGGAGTCATTGAGGGTGGTGATGGCATCCTTGAGGCGGTAGGAGATGTGAGGGTGTCCGCCGGTCCCATCTCTGATGAAAGGCTTGAGGAGAGGGTTCTTGCGAGGTGGGTGGTGAGAACTTGTTTGCCTCGGAGGTGGAGGGGAGGGAGTCCGGATTCAATGAGGATCTCAATCCTGGTCATGCTGGGAACACGGAGGACAAGCCTGGCAGCCTGGTGTTGGATGTTCTCAAGTTTGCGGAACTCATTCAGGAAGATCTTTTTCTTGGTGTAGTTGAGTTTGGGGGCTGTGAGAACAAGTGTGGGCGCGGCGTAGTCGAATAGGGAGCAGAGTGCCTGGCGGTAGAACAGTGCGAGTACACCGTCCGGTGCACCCAAGAAGAAGCCAGAGATGCTCTTCATGAGGAGGAGTCTGTTGGTCATTCTGGGGGCCAGGTGGCGGAAGAGGGCTCTCATGTTAAGGTCTCGCACTAGACGGATACCATAGAGGGGGTGAAGTGGTTGACCTCTGAACATGTGCAAGATCTTGGACTCGGTGGGGGGAGATTTTTAGTCCATGGTTCCGGCAGGCATTTCCTACCAGGTGGAGCACCTGATAAGCCAGATCCTGTGCATTGATCGCATGAGATGCAGGTGATGGCGATGGCGATGTCATCTGCATAGCAGACTATTGTTGTGTCTGATCTCTTGGGTGGCTAGGTCTTGTTTAAGCCTCATGAGAGATGCATTCACTGCATGGAAGAGGAGGGGGCTGAGCACTGCACCACGAAGGACGCCATTTTATTGTTGGAGGTAATTTTGGACGTAGGCAAGAGGCCGGCCAACGATGCCAAGATCAGCCATGGATGTCAGTACCACGTTGTGGTCGATAAGCTGAAAGGCTTTTTCTAGGCCAAGGAAGATGGTTGCTGTCTCGTGTCCATTACCGAGGACATAGCAAATGCTCTCAATGATGGGTGCCTCGTCCTCCTCGGTAGCCGATGACCTCCTCTGGTAGGCCAGTGGTGGGGACCACGGTGACCATCTGGAGACAGGCGAGGACGATTCTTTCACTAACTTTCCCAAGGGATTGGAGAAGGGAGATGGGTCTGACTTCACCTGGGGTTTTCTTGGAGATGGGGATGATGTCAGCAGCCTTCCAAGATTGGGGGATGTCTGCATTGTAGAAGATATTGTTGAGGATGGGGAGGAGAGTTTCCCTGTTAGTGGTAGATAACTTGGTTCACGCAGTGTTAGAGAAATCAGGTCGCCGGCACCATGACCCAATGTCCCACTCAGTCACATTATCCTGGCACTGAGCTAACCAGCCATTGTCCTATCCTAATAATGCCGAGCACCAGGCGAGGAAGCGACAAGTATCAATTTTTAAGTCATTGCTTTGACTCGACTGGGAATCAAACTCCCGATCTTCGGCACGCGAGGCATGTGTTCTACCAATTCTGCCACCGCGACCGGTGACTCCGTTGGGTCCAGGGCAGAGGGGGAAGGAGAACCAGTGGAAGGGGGAATCAGTTTGGGCAGGCACGGCAGCAGTAAGGGGGCCTCAGGTTGGGTGGGGTGAGTGGGGCAGACAGGAGGGGGAAGTAGGGGTGGGTTTAGCCGCTTCCACAGCAGGATGCGCACGGGGCAGTCTGTACTCTTGGCATTGTGATATCCTTTTCAGGCAGAGCACCTGACAGGTGCCTCACACTTAGCAGCACAGGAGCAACCCGGAGTGGCACAGCACGCACAGACGGCGGCAGTGGCTTTGCATTCATGCTTGTAATGGCCTATTGTTGGTAGGTGGCGCAAAAGGTTGGTCTGAGGTGGGGAGTGGCGATTCGTAGGAGTCTGTATGCTCCACAGTCGAGTCGGGAAGTGGTATCTATTGGATGGCCAGTGAAGAGTAGGTGGCAATGTCTCCCTCCTTTATCCGGGAGGCGCTGACAATGGAATGTCGTCCTATCAGGTGGACGGGGTTTATGTGTGGGTGGAGGCCAGAGATGACATAGTGGTGTGTCTTGGCCGATCCACGCATCCCCGTAAAAGTTGATGAGGCTCGGAGCCTGTCGAGGGAAACCTGTGTCTTGGCACCAATGATGAGGTGGTCAGGGTATATATCCAGGGAGATATATCAAACTTGTCGAGTTCCTTCAGCTTGTCCTCTACCTTGCCATTGAAGAGGACGAGGAACCTCTTGGGGCGGCAGCTATCAACGTGGTACTCAGTGTGTGGAGGAGGTGTAGCGGTGGTGGGCCTCTTGTGTTTCTTCTTTCTAACTACCGTAGACCAAAAGTCCACCTCGGTGGGGTTTTGGGAGTGGGGGGCTGGTTGGGCTGTGGCTGCTGAGCGTGTGTCATCGGACTCGTCGTCGCTGGACTTGGGGTCCTTGTCGGTTTCGGTGAGCCTGGGCTCATGGGATGGGGAGGCTGACCTGTTCGCGATGGTATCATTGTTCTTGTACGTGGAAAGGGAGGTATTGTGGTGGTGGGGAGGCTGGATGAAGAGGCGATGGCGACTGGGTGTGGAGTGGGGTTGACAATCTTCCGAGGTGGTGTGGGAGGGCTTCGTGGAATGGGCCTGGCAGAAGAGGGGCTATGAGGTGGTGCCTCTATGCCACTGGGCACCACCTCATAGCCCACCTATGAGGTGGGCTATGAGGTGGTGCCCAGGTCATAGCCTGGGGTCAGTGAGGTCAGACTTGGGAGTCCAATGGTGTCTGGCGACATAATGGTCCTTCGTAGGAGTGGTGGGAAGAGTGGTATCTGCATAATAAGGGGAGTTTGGGTTGGTGGAGTAGGTGAAGTCATTGTCGTGTGGCAGAATCGGAGTCGCAGGTGTGGAATCAGAAGCGTCAGCGAGGTTAGAGTTACGGTTAGTAGTAGCATGAGTTGCAGAATTGGAAGGGGTGGAGAGAGCTCTGGTTGAGGAACGGGTGGTGACTCCCGTGGTGTCAGGCCAAAGAAGAGGCTTCATCCCAGACATGGTAGACATGCAGCGATTCCTCTTGTTGGCCAAGGGAGCGACCGGAGGGAAGGGTACTGGTGAGTGGCGAGAGTAGGGGAGATAAGTAATGGGAGAAGTGAGGCGTCAGGAGGGAGGTGAGATGGGGGAGCGGGGAGGTACTAAAGGGGAGAGATTTAGAGTGGAGAGTGGGTGAGATGCAGGGATGGAAAGTGCTCTTCGGGGGGGGAAAAAGTGGAGATGCTGATATTCTCCCATAGGTTTAGCATTGTCAGGGAATTGCGGAAAATTCCCGGCAGTCGGGTTACATATATATTGGTATACGCTGATAGTGCTGCGCTGTTTGAATCATGTATTAGTAGTGTACGCTGATAGTGCTTTGGTGCTTGGAGCATTTATTAATATTAATAGTGTACGCTGATAGTGCTGCGGTTTCAGCACCACATATTAGTATATGCTGATGGTGCTGTGGGATTGAAAAATCCCGGAAATCCACGGAATCGCAGAGCTCTTCCATCCTTGGAGATGGTAAGGCTTAGTGTGGTGGTGAAGTGGAGGTAGTAGGTGTGTGTGGCTGGTGGTATTGGTGTTAAGTGGTGGTGGTGATGGTGCTTAGTGGTGTTCAAAGGTGGTGGAGGCGACAGTGTTCAGTGGTGGTGACGATGTTCAGTGGTTCAGCAGTGGTGGTGGTGGTGTTAGGTGAAGGTGATGACGGTGTTTGGTGGTGGTGTTGATGTTCGGTGGTTTGGTGGTGTGGAGGTGTTCAGTCATTGTGTTCAGTGGTAGTGATGATGGTGAGGTGCTCAGTGGTGGCCAGTGCCACTGGCTGAGGGGTCACCCTTGAGCCAGGGTGGCAGCAAGGCAGCGGCTGGTCGGTGTCCGTTTCGGTGTAGAAGCTCCGATGTGTTCCCTCCCGTGGTCCGTGGCGGTGTGACTGACGAGGCGCGGCGCACCGAGCTGAACTAGCACCCCCCCCCCCCCCCCCCCCACACACACACACGCCACCCCCCGCCCGAGACTCTAGACTCGGGGGGCCTGAAACGAGGTCAATGCGATCGCTTCGAAACTGGGTCAACGTGACCCGCTTCCATCGAGGTCATGCGAGGCTAGCCAGCTGCCAACACATGTTCGGGGCCGCAGCACTGACAGCGTCGCAGGGCGGCGCAGCGGGACGAGGTAGATCATCGTACGTTACGATCGGGGGTTGGGGAGGAGAATGGGGGCGGCCCGAGCCCGGGGAGGGGGCGGGATGAGTGGCGGAGGGGGCGGGTCGACGGGAGGGAGGGGGGCGTGGCCGTTTTAGGGAGCCGTGGAAAAGGGGATGTTTGTAGTCCGCGTTCACGTAATACTCGGGATATTCACAGGTCTAACTGGGATCTCGTCGGTGAGCGCTGAACCCACCCGGCGCCTTCTCAATAACGCGGATCCTGGGCACCCCTCGCTGATACTGTGAGCACACAGGCGCAGACATGACCGGAGCCAGCCGGGCTAGGAATAGACGGTCGGTCTGGGAGTATGAGACAATGACGTGACCGGGCCCTCAGCAGCCCGTACAGGGTGGCACACACCGAGGGTCGGGCGGCGTGGGGAGCTCTCCCTCCCAGGGCTGCCTGCCCCACACTGCACGCGTATTGATTAGGGCTGTTAGCACCGACAGCTGCACAGGATCAATGGCAAAGTGACGTCTTATCCCGATCAAACTTGTCATATCCAGATCAAAATTGTGATATTCACAGCGGAGGGGTTGGCACATTCTACTAAGGGACGATCTGGGAATCTTCTGAAATGAAATACCTTCCAATTCCATAACTCTTTTTGCATGATTATATCATTTCTGAGAATTTCTCTATTGAAAAGAAGTTATGCACATTTTTAGGTGGTACTTTAGCATGCGGTTTACCAGGACTTTACTCTAACCCTGCCCGTAAGCAGTCAGTTAAATATACAGGTCAGATGATCCTTATTTAACTAGGTTTTTAGGGTTGGGGGTTCGAGCACCCATTTTTACATTATTTTTAATTGTAGATTTCAGGAAGTATGCTCAGTAGCACCTGCCGAATCAGGAGGTTATGCGATATGTCAGAGGGGTTAGAAATAGCATTGCTGTAGAATGTACTATTTTATAGTCTTTATAATGGATATTCAGTGTTCAAGTCCGGTAAAGTGGTGATATGTCAATGCATTCTCATGGATGAAAGCCGCCCCCGGTGACAAAGAGAGGCGGAAGTTGAACTTCCGGTGAATCACCTGCGCTTCTCTCGGACTCCTAAGCACACAAACAGTTGTTCGTCTAGCTTTTTCGCAAAGAAAATAAGAAGAGCGAAAACTGTGATGTATTTAATTCCTTGATGGGTATTCTAGCTATGAGCGATCGACAGCTCATTTTGAAGCATGTGCCTATTCTGCCGAGTATGGATTTGCTGTAGATATGTTCACACTGAATTTGTCGCGCAGGTGGTGAACTCGGTGAACCACGTGTCTATTTCATCCTTTTCAGCCCACATTTTCCGGTTCGTTTTTTCCATGTGCTTACGACACAAAAGCCGTGTTCACACTGGCAAAATGTGAGGCGAATCAGACAAATCGAATCAGGTGAGTCGAATTACAGTGCGTCCACACGGGCAAAATTATCCGCATCACAGAAATCGATTCACGTAAACTACCTCGCGAGGTGGTTTACAGGATCCGCATCACATGAATCGAATCAGCCCTAATCCACCTCAGACGTGCGTTCACACGAGAAATGTGAGGCGAACTAGGCAAGACGCTTTCTATGAATCGATTTACATTGCCCGTGTGAACACGGCTAAAGAAAGGCTGAAACTTTAATGGTTTTGACCTGAGTGCTTGGCTCGGATCAGTTATATTTCGGTTCTAATGTTGCGCCTATCGAAATCGACATATCTCGCCAGTGTTGCATTACATTAGCCTATTAGTTTATTAGCAACATTAGCTCAGATTGTCACGATTCTAGATCAGCTAACCGAATGGATATTCAATTACTTGTCAGTATATAATAAAAACACGAAAAAAAAATAAACACTGTTTTCATTATTATTGTTATTAGTTGTAGTAGTAGTGTTAGCAACACATTAGCAGTATTAGTAATATTCATAGTAATATGACTATCAGTAACAGTATCATTCGTAGCAGCAGTAGCCCATCCCATATGACGTCGCAGAATGAGCACCCCGACAACTAAGTACGTCGCTAAAGGCGCAGTTTTAATACAAATGTTTACAGTTGGCACTATTTACTTTCCCCCAAATAAGTGCCACATCACTCCCTAGCTGTTGGAACGCGCTGGTTCCATGTGCCCGTGCCATGAAAGCGGAAATGTCACTTTCAGTTCGCCAACTAAACATGGCGCCGGGAACAGGGTCTAGGACAACGGCACTTGAAACAGACGGCGGGGGGGGGGGGGGATTAATATGCCAGGACCAATAAACCATGGCGCTATTAAGTTCACGGCATGTTTGAGCATGTGTCAGTCAATAACAGCAGGTGCAGGCAGGCGACACTGGCGAGACAATGGCGACACTCGAATGCTGGAAACACTCGACTGTTTGTTTGCGTGTGAGACTTGCAACACCAGTGTCCGGTCTATACACGCCAACCATGGTTTGTACATGGAAAGTGGATTCGTGTATGTAGCCAAGCCGACCTCTTCGTTCCACACCAGAGTATGCATTAACTTCGGGGTTGATGTACTGTTGGTTGTATTTGTTTGTTGTTGTTTTACGTCCTAGCCACAGCTACGGTCATATTAGGATGGGTACCGACTTGGGGCAATGTGCACTCATGGCGTCTTAGTGTTGCCCCACTGGCAGACCAAGGCCCAATATACAACAGTTACATTATCCTGATACTGACCTAACCCGTCATTGCCCTATCCTGTTAATGCGGAGCACCAGGCTAGATAATGACAAGTATCACTTTTACAAGTCATTGGTTTGACTCGGCTGGGATTCGAACTCCCGACCTTCGACACAGAATGCCTGCGCTCTACAGATTCAGCAACTCCTTCCGGTTTGTTGGTGGGAGGATAGCTCGGAATCAGACTATGATGATTATAACGCGACATCGCTTCAATTAGTTATGAGAGGAAGAACGCAGAATAAGAGGGTGAATGGGGATTGTTGGTTTCAATAGACACTAAAGTGTGCTATCTCTCATTCTAAAACGACGTTCATGATGTATTGGCGAGAAACCGTCCACGTTCAACCCATGGGATTCTGACATCTACTCCAGGATCTCAATTCTATGGACTTCTGGATACTGCAGATGAGGCTTTTGTTATATTACGCTCTGGCGCGTGTGCACACTGTGATGTGGGTGTGGGTGTGTGTGTGTGTGGGGGGGGGGGCGAGGTTGCCTGAAGCGAGGATCGGGGCTGACATAAAGAAGCAGTGCGCCCCCCCCCCCCCCCACAACCTCCCACCCCAGGAGGTGCCTCCGTTGATTAGATCCACTGGCAGTGCTTTTTGTAGTACTAGTAGGCCAGGCATCCGCGACTAGGACCAAGTGTCCACGGGAGGGGTCTGGAAAGACGGCGCTGCACGCCGCTACCAGAGCTGCTCAGGGCCGGCCGAGCAGCTCAGGTAGGGCACCACGCGGGGTGACAGGTCGACAAAGGGTGCGCGCGCATTGTGCACCGCTCCGCCTGGTGCCGAGCGTGCAAAGTGAGACGCCGCAAGAGTCGGGTAACATGACGCTCAGCACGCCTATATCCAAGGTCACATGACCAAACACAGTTACTGCACTAGGTATACTATTACTAGGTATTTTGACCCATTACTCTCCTATATTTCCAAGCATTAAATCAAATGTCACTGAAAACCGCGGTAATTTATTGATATAATTTACTTTCTGGTTTTATTATTATATTTCAAAACTACACTCGGTGAATAAATAACAAGTACATTTTAATTACCAGCCCCCCTCCCCTCCCCCATGAGTGTACAGTCAAAACTGCGATCAAACTTTCTGGCACTCCGCCCTCCCCAAAACAATAATTTATCCATTAACAGTGTGACTATGTCATTTAGAGATTAGCTATAGTTAGAATTATATTGGGGTTAGAAAGGCTAAGAACCCCCGCCCCATGGGTTACTTTCTCCTTTTGCTTTCGAACGAACCACTATCTACTTCGGCCTACTTGTTTGGGCTGTCTACATTTTGTGACATCAGTGATGGCCGTAGTTATTAACTTAGGTATAGCATGTGTAGATAGGTATGCAGGTATTGCAATACCTCAGGGAGTTTGACGCCCCTGCCCTGCAGAGGTGTAAACCACTGCCTTGTGGTACAGGTTCTTGACAGAACCGAAGGCTAAGGGAGCAAACCCTGAACAGAAAACCATTTCACTGTGGCAGCATCAAGGGCGGTTGATGTATGGAACTCCCAACATCTTCCGACTAGCCACTGCAGGGACAAATAGTTTTGCGCCTGTCTGAACATGTTCTTGCTGGTGTGAGACCTATATTTGCTCCCCGAGAGAGTGCCGCTGGTAACTTGCAAAAGCCAGCATCATTTCAACACTTTTGTAAGCAGCTTTCATGAAATGTTCTACTCTCAACTGTCTTCTGGTTACAGAAAGAGAGGGCGCCCTTGTTCAAGGATACCATCAAGAGAAAGCTGAAGCTGAGAGACATTAAGACCGACTCATGGACAGCACTCTGACAGCAGAGAGCTAAATAGAGAGCGACAGTCATGAAAGAAGTCTTTGTCACATCATGATCGACAGCATGATGATGATGATGATGATGATGATGATGATGATGATAGCAAAATAGGATCACGATATTATTCTGTTGGTGGGGGGTGACTCGATTATTCTCCTCTTGACAAGATGTAGTTATTGAAATTTGCCCTATTCAGTTGAGAGTGGTAGATGAAACTTTGACCCCGATAGAGTAGGCATGTGTAGACAAAATATCCAGGCCAGGCAACTGGCGGTAAAGCCGTGTTGCCACCGATAACGCTGGAGGGGGTCGAGGTGAGTGGCCCCGCCCCGTTGGGTCGACCCACCCGGCCTCTCTTGACGGGTGCGAGCAGGCTCCGGTGCCACCCATCTATCACGAGCAATGTCTGACCCCGCCTCTTGGATCCCGCCCTCCCCATTGCCTTGACGAGCATAATGACGGGGGCCTTTGTCCGCGACCGCCCAGACCCAATCCGCATTGATTAAATGGTTATAATTCATGTTACACGAGATGGAGCTGTGGACAGGACCGGAGCTCCGGGATGCAGCGGGGTGCGTGCGTGTGCGTGTGTGTGTGTGCGAGTGAGGTTGCAGCGTGTGTGCGTGCATCTGTTTGCGTATGTGAGGGTGTAGTGCGTGTATGTATGTTTATTTATGTATGTATGTATGTATGTATGTGTGTATGTATGTATGTATGTATGTATGTATGTATGTATGTATGTATGTATGTATGTATGTATGTAAGTATGTATGTATGTATGTATGTATGTATGTATGTATGTATGTATGTATGTATAGTGGTCTGCACTGACCTCTCAGGCAAGTAACCACATAGACAGGTAGGCGTGGGTAGTGTGGTGATATCAGGGAGCCTAGGTGGTGTAATGGTTAGCACACTGCCCCGGAATGCAAAGAGATGTGGGTTCGAGTCCCACTCTAGGCGCAATATTTCCCATTTTCATCACCCCCATGACACTGGTGCCGTGATCATGATCCTGTACAAGCTTTGCGCTGTATGGTTGTTGAACCTACCCTGTGTACATGTATACATGTGTTAGTGCATTGCCTGTATGTATGTAATTGTAAGCATTAAAAGACTTACAATTCCAAGGGGACAAGTGTAGTGGTCTGCACTGACCTCTCAGGCAAGTAACCACATAGACAGGTAGGCGTGCGTTGTATGGTGATATCAGGGAGCCTAGGTGGTGTAATGGTTAGCACACTGGCCCGGAATGCAAAGAGATGTGGGTTCGAGTCCCGCTCTAGGCGCAATATTTCCCCATTTTCATCACCCCCATGATGCATGTAAGTATGTATGTAAGTATGTATGTATGTATGTATGTATGTATGTATGTATGTATGTATGTATGTATGTATGTATGTATGTATGTATGTATGTATGTATGTATGTATGTATGTATGTATGTATGTATGTATGTATGTATGTATGTATGTATACATATATATTGCATGTGTATATGTATGTATATATCTATGTGTGTTTATGTATGTATGTCAGTACCACAACCACCACCACCGCTCAGCCACTCCTGACATGAGCAGCACCAGCAGTGTGTTAAGGCGCTGACAGATGTAAGCAGACGCTGTTTGATCCACCATAGGTTGCCTCTTCAACCCCCCCCCCCACCCCCCGATCCTCACGCACACAACCTGGCCATGCTGTTCTGAACACACGCCAGGCATGCTACTCATCCTAGAGGTACAGTCTAGGCAATGGCTATGAACACTATTATTATTCAAACTAGCGTTCATTCAGCCCATCTTATTCCTGCTTGCTTTCAAGGGGATTAACACGAGGGAGGGAGAAGGCTTTAAAACGAGGATATTTATTGGCCCCCATTGCGGGTAATTTATTCATTCTCAACCACAGCACGGCGCCCAATCCTTTTTTTCACCCGCTCTTACTAGTCTTAGGATAACGTGGAGAAGACCGAAATGACATTTGACACAAATGAAACTGGGATGGGGATAGGGATGAGGTTATAGCAGGCGGAAAGCATAACTTCTGGCAGATAGACATTTCTGGAACTCATCACACGAACAGTTCGCTGGGTTGGGGAGAGTGGAGGTGGATAGAGTGAGTGTGGTGGTGGGGAATGGCGGGGGGTTGATACCCCCCCCTGTCCGACATAGGGACCTGGAGCATACAGTTGTATAGTGTAAGTATGCGCTTTGTGGGTCAACTATGTGCTGAGAAAGCATTACAACCCTCCTGTATACTGAACGAGATATGTATACACTGGTGCGATGATGTCCCAGCAATTGATGCACGAAGTCCCATCCCCCACCCCCAACCAAAGCCTTGCACTGTGCGGCGTTTCTATTTGCTGGTGGCGCATTGACGGGCATGCCCTGGGCTGACACGGCGACACGAGGGCCGGAGGAGGCAATGACCACCCTCTGGGCACGGAGCCCACAATTAATCAGCCCCCCCCCCCCCCTCAATCTCTTCAAATGTTCGTTTCCATGGAGGCCGCTGTGCCCGCCCCAATCCTCCACTGACACAGTTACCCCCAGGAGTACTAGTGGTTGACGGGCCGCTACAGAGGCTGCCTGCCAGTGGGTCGCATGATCAGTCACCCACTGCACAGTACCTACCTTCCCCAATTGCCAGTTTACAGTAATCCATACAGATGACCCTTTAGAATTAATAAACCGGCTCGGTGTCGAATCAATCAGCCAAGATTATGCAGGTACCATTTCCATACAGGCCTGCTCCCCCCCCCCCCTCCCCCCACCCAACTGGCTCAGGCCCTACACCGCCCCGCCCCAAACGCCATGCTTGAATTATCTTCAGCAGAAAGGACTTATCTTGGGGGCCAATCTCATCTTGCCATAGATCATAGCGGGCACAAATCTTATTGCCATCACGACAAAGGGGCGCCTGGCCGGTGCGTGGGTAATGTTATGCCTGCCTGCCTGCCTGCCTGCCTGCCTGCCTGCCTGCCTGCCTGCCTGCCTGCCTGCCTGCCTGCCTGCCTGCCTGCCTGCCTGCCTGCCTGCCTGCCTGCCTGCCTGCCTGCACTTGCGGCTGCCCGGGGCGGGGCGGGGCGGGGCGGGGCGGGGCGGGGCGGGGCGGGGCAGACCCTGCACATCCCGCTGGCCGGCGGATCCGTGCCGACGCGACCTCCATACCAAGCACCACAAAGGCGTCCCTCCCATTCACGGCGCCCAGGGCTCCCGCTACACATCACCATTATATCTCGGGCAGCGCAGACGATTTTGTAGAAAAGGGGGTCGCAGGAGGTGGGAGGGGCGAGCCCTCGTCTGAAGGTCTACATGGGAAGTGTGCAAAATAAGTTCCACGAAAGGGTTGTTGACAAGTCTGAGCATGTAGTAGGCTGGCCCGCGTTGCTCCCATGACATATGCTCGTCTCATAAGGTCTGCTTCCCTACAACAAGGGAACAGCCCGCACACCCTCTACCCCTGCAACAGACCACTACAGAACGTGGAGTGGCGTACATTACCACCACCCCGTTGAATCAAACTGACGTGCCGACACGACGGCATCCGACACAACGGCGCCCACGCGATCCTCGTCGGCTGGTGACGGATTACAGAAATAAACTGTGCTCCCATTTAGCTATTTTCATGCAAACCGCCCTGTCTACTACTGTGAACACGAGAGACAAGCATTCTGTGCCGGTCGCTACAGATAGGCCTTGCGCATTACATATTGTGAAACTAAGTCTATGCAGAGGCTAAGTACCGAGGTGAAACTATGCAATTGTCTGTCTGTGTCTGTCTGCTTACTTGACAACCTGAGCCACTAGTGTGAAATTCATCCGCTGAGTGGCGCTAGGGGTAATTGAATCGGAACATTACCGGAAAAGAGTTAGCGGTAAAGAATCACCACACATCTATGGAGTTCTATAGCGAAGACTATAAGAGAGGCCACACTGTGTGTTCTATACGTAAAGTATGGATTTCATTAGCCAGGACTCTGCAATTATGTGTACGTGAAGCATCGTGAGGAAGTGATGAATTACGCACCCGCCGGTATTAACGGCACGGCGAGAAGAGCGGCAGCCGTTTGATATTCCACACGGCCATTCCCACGACGAATGGGGTGATCGATTACGCTACTGCCCATCGTTCCTGCACAGTGAGGTGGAGTCGATGCGTCACTAGGTGGCTGGTTCCCGTACTAGTGGTAAGCCGCCGTGCGCTGGGACCCACCACGGCAGCGCCAACAAGTCGGACACTTCCGGTGACTAGTCATGGCAACCAGTTGTGGAGGCTCGCTGCCGCCGTCGTTTTAATACCGAACTAAATCACGTAATGGAGCAGGCTTTTAAGCGTCACATTCCAACGGGGAAACGCCCCTTAAACAACATGAGTCCGGGCGCCCATTAGACGGCGGTACGGCCTGCAGCAGCGTACAGTTCTAGTGAAGTTGAATTGCCGCTAATGTAGCAAAGTGATTTATCCAGCAGTGAGGGCCGAGTGCCTCCTATAATACAATTTAAACATATTTCCAGTAGCATCATAAACAGGCCGGCATAAGTACCAACAGGTTTGCTTTATTGGGCTTTTACGTTCTAGCAACATTTGAAGTTATGTCAGGACTGATAGCGACTAGCAATCCATTGACACTTTTGTGTTGCCCCATTGGGATATCATGCTCTCTTGTCATATTATCCCGAAACTGGGCTAACATGTCGCAGCAATAAGCATTAACCATGTAGGAATAGACAGGACGAGAAGTCTTGTCAGTGAGTCGCACCATCCAACTAAACGCATTACACTGGGTGTGGACATTACTAGGAGCATCGCAGCCAAGGTGAAACTTTTTGTTTAAAAGCAACAACATTGATGACATGTGGCGGGCCTCACATAGGGAACGGTTATGGGCTGCTAAACGGTGGTGTGGCGAGTGTGGGAGGCAGGTGGTGAGAGATATGCGCCGAATGGTACAGGGTAACCGGGCCAGTCAGTAGTATACACAGAGTGGGTGGTTTAGCCATGCTGCTCCCACACACCCCGGATTAGCAGTGAGTGGTCAGCCAAGGAACGTGGAGTGGAGTGCGCACATGCCTAGGAGTGGCACACGTGTCAAACCTATGAATAGGGTTCTTACAAAAGCTAGACACCAGATTCAGGAACATTCGAAAACATTTTGAAGGAGACGCACAACATTTTGATACTAAAATTGTACTAAGACAACATCACTTGACGTAATTTGCTTACATGTACAATCTTTAGTGGCTAAGCGGAGTGACTGGAGGGGGGTGGGGGGGGGGGGTAAGAACACTCAAAAATATTTGCGGGTACTCGAACCAAAAATATAAATTGAAGAACATTCAGGAGTTTCGGCGACATATGCGAACCCTGAGTATGAGTTGTGTAACATACAAAACTGACAGCCATTTGGCCTCCTCTCAATGTAAAGCTCAAAGTGACAGTGTACAGTATCCTGTTTTAGAGTTCAGCATCTGCCATCATCATCTATCTACATACAGCCCCTGAAGCGGTCCCCACAGAACGTTGCAGCATGAGCTGCTACAGCAGAGCCGCAGACATGTGTAGCCGGTTAGGCATTCACCTCGCCACATCAGTCCCCGTGGTGCAACCTCCCCTGCACCCTGCACCCGCCAGGCCCGCCTCCAACACACCACGATCAATACAGACCGCCAATTTGTGTGGGTTTTTCCAACACAAAGTAACACTCATAAACGTACCGGGTTACTTTAGTGTACCGACTCGGGAGGTGCTTTCCTCGGCAGCTCTTAGTGCTTTTTTTGGTCCTTTTAAAACATGTGTCTAACCAGTGGCAGTCTCATTTATACGCCCAATGCTGAATACCCCCTCCTTAATCAATAAGACAGCGCACTGGTCTCGGCAAGTATAATCTACACACCTGTACACAGTGCTACGTAGTCTGTGACTTAAGTAGCAAGTCGGCTGTCACCACCCAACAATCTAGATAAGTGGCATATTCACTGCAACTGTGAACCATTCACTGCAACCGTGAACCATTCACTGCAACCGTGAACCATTCACTGCAACCGTGAACCATTCACTATAATCATCAGGGTGTGAAAAAACGTGAAAAACAAGCCGAAATTATTACACCGCCGGCGAATTTCCGCGATAACGCGGATTTTCTCATAGACTTAGCATTGTCAGGGAATCACGGAAAAATACCGGAAGTCAGGTTTCAATTAGTCCTGTTGTGATTGTGTTATCGCCCATATCTAACACTTTCTTGTGTAGGTTTCATGTTCCATCTGGTGAGAGATGCTATTCGCAGATGACTGTGCACTGGTTGACCACTCTGTGGAAGAGATCCAGAGAATACTGGATGCTTTCTCCCATGCGTCAAACAAGTTTGGCCTGAAGATTAACATCAAGAAGATGGAAGTACTGTACCAACCCAACTCTACAAGAACCTGAGAGGAGGATATCATGGTTGTTGGAAACAAGCTGAACTCTGTCCCAGAATTCACCTACCTCGGAAGCACTATATCAAGTGATGGCCGCATTGATGCTTAGATACAGAGGAGGATGGCTAGGGCTAGCGCATCTTTCGGTCGACTACACCAGAGACTCTGGCACAACCACAATGTATCCATACGGGTGAAAGGCAAGATCTACTGCGCAATCATGCTATCCACCCTATTATATGGAGCCGAGGCCCGGACAGTGTACAGACCACAGGTGAAAAAGTTGCAGGCCTTTATAATGTGACATCTGTGTTCGATCTTGAGGATAACCTGGAAGGACAAAGTGACAAACAGGGAAATACTCGATCAGACGGGCTGTCCTCTATGGAAGAGCTTCTGATCAGAAGGAACCTCCGGTGGAGTGGACCTGTGATCAGGATGTCAACAGACAGGCTACCAAGGCAGATCCTCTATTCTCAATTGTCTTCTGGTCAGAGAAAGAGAGGACGCCCTAGTCTCTGGTTCAAGGATACTATCAAGAGAAACCTGAAGCTGAGAGACATTAGGACCGACTCATGGACATCACTCGCACAGCAGAGAGCTAAATGAAGAGCGGTGGTTATGAAATAAAAGCAGTCTTTGTCGCATTGCGACCGACAGCATGATGACATCTAATGTCATATAAGAACGGGACTTGAACCACGCGACTGTTATCCCATTTTTTTAAATTTTGTTTAACGTTAATCGGTGAATATAAGAAATCTTGGAAATCCGCTATACCGTATGAACCATTCACTGCTACTGTGAACCATTCACGAAAATCATGTAACTTTTACTGCAACTGTGAACCATTCACTGCTACCGTGTAACTTTCACTGCAACCGTGAACCATTCACTACAACCGTGTAACATTGACTACAGCCACGTAGCATTCACGGCAACCATGTACCATTCAATACAACCATGACACTGCAACCATGTAATGTTCACTGCAATTATGACATTCACTGCAAATGTGAAGCATTCAGTACAGCCATGACACATTCACTACATATGCAACCATGAAACATACACTCGGTGCAACCATGAAACATTCACTGAAATTGTCACAGCCACCCGTCACACATTGATTACAACCGCGATCGAAGGAATACCCAATGTATGTGAAATGGATATGGCTGACTATTTACCATTTTAAGCAAGTGCACACACATACCTACATATATATTATATATGTGCCTTAGAATGGGTATAAATATTAATCTCCCATTCCATGAATGGACCTACTTTCGAAGTTTAACCAAAATCAATATTCCATATTAAAGGTCAATCATTCTTTTCAGGTTTTTAACAAATTAACCGAATCGTCACTGACCCTATTTACCATTTTAAGCAAGTCCACACACAAATATATTTATGCATGTTTTTCCTGGTTAAAAGCAAAGCAAACAAGAATCAATATTCTATATTAAAGGTGGATCCACTTTTTTTTAATAAACCAAATTATTACAATGGCGTTCGCACAATATGCGCCGAATAACGGCGCGCAGCAACGCAATATAACCGGCGGCTGCTGCTGCATATATTCCCGGAAAAGCCCGAATTGTATGCCTGCCCTAATTCTCCATTGTTATTAAATACACAGTGTAAACTCTATATTGGTTTTGGACAGGCAACACATTACAGACCGTCAGCTGGTGTTCATCAAGCTGTCGGGATGTATTATGGCCGGCCCAGGGGGAGTTGGCACACACGGCCCGCCTCCTTCACCGCACAGGAGGGGACGCCGCCCAGTTATTGGGGCAGGTCGGGGGGGGGGGGGGGGCGATGAATACAAAATGTAGGTGTATTATGATAGTCGCGCGCATGCGTATCGCTTTAATCTGCAGGCCATGCAGGTAAACGGCGGCCCTGGAAAGCACCCAGGGAGTGGACAAGGCCCCTAGAGCCCGAGCTAACCATTAAACAGGGCCGCGTCTAGGTCCAGTCCAAACCCCCACCACCACTACCTCTCCTCCCCACCTCCCGCCCTGCAGTCCCTCCCTCCCCATACCACACATTTGCCTTGCAGCTATGTACAAAAACACCGGTGTCATCCCAACCCAAATGATAATAGCTTCAAACGACGTGCCATAGACCAGGTGTATGAAGACTGAGCTTCCCCCTAAGCCACACCCTTAGCGCTAGTGTCATCTGTGCCCGGATTGAAATATGCAGCGCCTTTTGTACAGCGCTTCTCTCGCCGTGTAAGCAAGACCTGTTTTACCAATACTCTCGACATTATATATATAATAATAATATATATATACACGCCTGTACTGACATCAATTATGAAAGCTGTAGAGGTGGCAATCACACCACAGAGCGCATGCGTGTGTAATCACAATCATCTGGGAGTGTGCGCATGAGCGCATGAGCACATGGTCAGTATCGGACGCGCACGTTAAACTTTAAAGGCTTAATTACCACGGACAGTGTTAAAGAACACACTGACTGCCGGTAAAGGATGGATAAAGTATAGCCTACATACTTTTCCTCTGTGGGTACTTACGCAATTATTTGTCGGTAATGCCAGAGCGCCGAGGGCGCCACTACAGAGGTGTGTGTGTGGGGGGGGGGGGGGGGGGTCCCCACCGGGACTGACTGACCTCCAGCTAGGCCGAGCCGTTATCACCGCTGCAGCTAGAAAAGCAAGTGCATCGTCCGACAAAAGACGTTAGTGTCAGCGCGCCCTCCTCCCCCACCCCCAGCCCGGCCGCAAGGAAAGGGCGTGGCCCATGGCCTGCACTCGTCTATCTTGACAAGACACCTGGCGATTGGTGGATACAACCCAAACAGGACTTTCACAATGTTTGTGATTAGATCCACAACACACAACTATGCGCTATCAACATTATATATTAATCGACAACCAAAAAACACCACAGGTTTGAAGAATTGGTCATTTGTCGAAAATTCACAGATTGGTTCTTTGCTTTGGTTATTGGGGTTTTACTTCCTAGCAACATCTATGGTCATATGAGGACAGGTGCCGACTTGTAACAACGCACACTCAGTGGTGCCGCCACACTGATATAATGTCCCGATATTCAACTCATATTAAAGCTGCATATCCAAATTTCAAAACCAAACCAATTATCTAGATTTGATTTCACATATCTAACTTAGATACTGATACACTTATTAAGCATTTGTTTCTGGGTAGAAGGCAATACTGAGTCACTTTAATAGAACCTGTTACTGCAGAAGTCTATGGTGTCAGAGTTTTGGCAAGCTTGCCAAAACAAATTTGCCATGTTTGCACTGAAAATATCTCAAAAGTTTACTATTTAAAATAAAAGTCACTTTGACCTAATGTAAAGTAGATACTAGTGATTGATCTAATATATGTATCTCAGAAAAAATACAGAAATTCAAAACCATCGGACTATGCAACTTTAAGCTGATAGTAAGTACACCGGTCCATGCCATACCATATTAATGCCAATCATCTGGATTGGTAGCGTAAAGTATCACTCTTTCTAAGTCATTGTTTCGACCCTGTCGGAGTTCGAACCCAAGACCTCCGCCCAGAAGGCCAGCGAATGCGCTTTCCGGTTCGGCTATTCCATTCGGTCAGTTTGGTGACTAGTGCTGTTATTTTAACCATCGGCTCTCATTGCGGCATGCAATGGAGAAGTGTAAACGGACTTACAATAAAAGCCTAGAAATGAGAACACAGAAAAACCTGAACTCACTCATAATAACCAAAGCATGGAGCGTCATGTTACTGAGGGGCTTAGCTTCCACATACGCAGCTGCGTACCGCCTGAGATTGAAAACCTTTAAAGAAATAGTAGATGGTATTTTACAGTGTTTTATTCCATTGTGTTTCATTCCAATAGTGGTTCATTCCATCGCCAAAAAAAATCTGCGTATCACCTGGAAATTTCAAGCTAGGTGCATGTTACTATTACCCCGGACAAAGCTCTGTGTGGAAATGAAGCCCCCATTTGATTGGCATGGCAGTGGGGGTGGGGGTTGGGGCTAATGGCGCTCCACTCTCCAAGAGCTATTCTCTATTATATGGCGCTGTGAAAACGGCGCATCCTTTTATATAGCAGTGTGTGATGTAACCAGAGGCGCCCTCAGTCTCGGCCAGTGCCCAGAACAATGGCGGCAACGGACACCCCCCCCCCCTCACCCCGAACCAAATGCATTGATTACCTAAATTGGATTCCATACAAAACCGTCGGATAGAGCAGCAGCATAATGCATAGCTGCAGGCAGCCAGTGCCACGCCGACCAGAAAGCGCAATCTCCATAGGCTTTGTAGTACAAGCAACGTGCACCCATCTATCTCAATTATGTCGGGATAAATTGAGGGGTTGATAATAAGGCGGTTGCAGCGGAAGTACAGTTAGTCAGCTGTGAGATGGCGGCACCAGTGCGCTGACTGCGGGGTGTGAGCTGCGGGGGAGGGAGGAGGAGGAATGGGGGGCGGGCGGCGCTCTCTATGGAAGTGTGCCCCCCCCCCCCTCCCCCGTGTCCCAATTAAATAGTGCCGGGTTCGACACAGGTGGTCCTGCAGTCTAATGGCCAGATATCTCACCTGTGCGGTCCACGGGAGCAATCACCCAGATGTGGAGGTTCAACTTGAAAAAAGGCACCTCACTTACAGGGGGGGGGGGGGCTACGGTGTGAGCATACACTAAGATAAAATGTGTGTATCTAATGGCCGGTGCACACCTACCGTTTACGATTCGCGCACTAAAACTCGCGACTCGACCCGACCCGCTTAAAACTGAAAACGGGCCGATTCGTTTTTCGAATCGCGAATCGCAATCGTAAACGGCCGCTTTTAGCACTAAAAATTTAGTTTTATGCGCGAATCGCATGCGTCTAGTGTGCTAGGGGGTCGCACACCTAACGATTTTTGGGCAGTTTTAGATCGTATACGGTAGGTGTGCGCGGAAAAACGGTAGGTGTGCACCGGCCATAAAGAAGATATATGACACATATGACAAACACTGTAAGTGTAAGGCACGTTCAATAGAAAAGGCGACGATGTAAAAAAGGGAGCGGCAGTATGGTAAATACAAGAATCTCTAACACTTTCCCACCCCATGGCAAATCTCTCAATAAAATAGACGGGAGCACATCGCCAAATCTACTTGACGACATAAAAACATGTCTTGCACTTTGAAATTTAATTCCGGATCAAACAGTACTTAACTAACTTACTAACACAGTAACAGCGCTCAATATATCAATAACAATATCGATAAATAGTATTCATTGCGGTTGGTGAAACTCATAACTGATTGAAAATTCAGCAACTGCCCATTGTAAGTGTCCGACAAGTAAGAAAGATGATGAGTAATAGGGATTGTTAAGTTATATCACAACCTCGAGGTTAACATGAGTGTTAGATAAGGACTATGAACACTTCTGGACTGATGTTTCACCATAATGTATAAAAAAAAAAAAAAAATTAAAAACACATCAGCACAGTCTAGAAAGATGATGCTTCATTAACAGGTATCTCTCTTAATACCCCATTCAAACTGCTCCTAAAAGCCAAATACATCCCAAAGGTACCTTTTAGACCCACTCAGAGCACATCCTCCTTTGAATTTCCCCCCGCCCCCTCCACAGGCTGACACCGACCACACTAACTGGGGTGGGTTGTGGAGGACTGCTTTGTTGCGGCCCTAAGGACCCGTGTGACTGTGACCCGGTGTAGTGAGTTCTAAACACTACCCCACAAAAACACTACGGTAGTGTTTTGAACCTAGGTTCAAAACACTACAGGAGTGTTTTGAACCTAGTTGAAGGTAGGTTCAAAACACTACTGTGGCCACGCTCAAAACACTATCATTAAGTTCAAAACACTACCCTTAAGTTCAATACACTACTCTAAAAAAAAAATGTTATAATTGTTGCATATTCAGTTTCATTTGTAGTAGCGTGATGCAGTATGCAGTGAGGTGGGGAAGAATGCAGTAAGGTGGGGCAGTAGGGGTTGTTGTTTTATGTCCTAGCAACATCTAAGATCAATCCTCGCCGACCGTCGCCGTCCATCAATGAATACCAATAGCGCCTAACGTGTGCGTAACGCTTCCTGACGTATCCCGACGTTGCAGCAAAAAATCACACATGTTGACGCGCGTTGGCGAGAAACGTCATAATGTGACAGCCCCATCAGCACCCGCACGTTGTGGCACATTTTGTGCAAGCACAAAACTTCGCCGATTTCCTGACGCGCGCTGCCGACCCTCGCCGTCCATCAACGAATAATAAATATAATTTGGTTGTATACTTTATGCTACTGCCGTGTCATGAGTGTTTTGAACTTGGGTAGTGTTTTCAACGTACATAGGGGTAGTGTTTTGAACTTAACAGTAGTGTTTTGAACCTAAGCTCAAAACACTACAGTAGTGTTTTGAACCCAGGTTCAAAACACTACAGTAGTGTTTTGAACCCAGGTTCAAAACACTACCGTAGTGTTCTGAACGGGGTAGTATTTTGAACGTCCTACACCGGCACTGCGCCACGTGTACTGTGGCGTTGTGCTTCGACCAGACAGACTGGGCGCGGGGGGCAGGCCGCTGCGGAGGAGGGAGGAGTGAGGGAGGAGGGAGGAGGGAGGAGGGAGGAGGGAGGAGGGAGGAGGGGAGGAGGGGAGGAGGGAGGAGGGAGGAGGGAGGAGGGAGGAGGGAGGAGGGAGGAGGGAGGAGGGAGGAGGGAGGAGGGAGGAGGGAGGAGGGAGGAGGGAGGAGGGAGGAGGGAGGAGGGAGGAGGGAGGAGGGAGGAGGGAGGAGGGAGGAGGGAGGAGGGAGGATGTTCTTATTTTAAATTGCATAGTCCGATGATTTTGAGTTTCTGCCATTTTCTGAGGTAAATACATTAGCTTGGTCATTACAATCCTCTTAACTTTGTCTGAAGTCACTTTTTTTTTAAATGGCTAACTTTGGAAATATTTGATATGAAACCTTCCTTTATTAATTTTGGCAAGCACATCTTGATTCTGATAACATAGACTTCAGAAGTAACAGGTTCTCTTAATTTGACTTATTAAGGGCAACAAGTGGGTTCTTCTTCAGTGCTTGTCCTAAAAAGGGGGAATCAGAGGTCAAAACTGAAATGTTACAGCCTATCCCAATTAGGCTTGTTGTGTTCCACATACATCCAATTTTAAGACACAATTTAAAAAAAAGCAGTTTGGACCCCGATTGCTTCGAACATGACCAAGTGGAGAATGTTACGCGTGTTTCGGTCTGACACAAACCCCTTATTATGTAATATTTAGAACAATACCCTTATTATTTCCTAGTTGGGTTTTGAACAGTAGTCACTAGGAGTAATTAAATGCAATTTTATGAGTGTTCGTCCACTGGAGAGTAGAAGAGAACATACAAAATTGGGACACTGAAACATGCATGACATGGAAAGGAAACGTTGTTCCTTCATGATCAAACAAACACCACAGACGATGAAAAAATATTTATGCTTATTAGTTTTTGATGATGTGGACATATTTCAAAGTGATCTTGGAACACTTCCCTAACTTCTGATGTTCTTGGAATTGTAACACATGTTTCATGTAACATGTAACACATGTTTCATGTGACACTCAATAATGACTTAGGTTAGAAACTGCTAATAGCATGCAAAAAATGTATCTGTTCAGGGCATTATTTGTATACATTACATGTGTGCAAATATTTCTTTTGAGTGTTATAAATTTTCTTATGTACAAAAATAAATACTGTGATGACTTAGAGGATGCAGATGACAACAGGTGAACGCACGTTTCTTCTTCATTGATGTGTGACACACCAGAGTAATAGCATCATAGCACAACTCCCTGTTTATGACTCGACACCACATCATCAGTAGGCGTGTAGATGCCCAGGGTATATTTGAAAATCGTGGTGAGAAGAGATTTGATCCATTGTTGCATGTTCTATCGCGAAATAAATGTTCGCCATAACGTGTGTTTCACCTGTGACACATATGTTTTTATTGCAATTTTAAAGCATTTTGTGTTCAGAGCTAGGCATCTACGATGCTGTGCTATTTATAGCATCAGGGTTTTTCCTGGCTTGCACGGTTGGATATTGTGAAAATTGAAAGTGAATGCATGTTTCATGACATGACACCTTATGAAAGATGTATTATGCTCACTTTCAAGCATCATTGTTTTACACAGGGACACTCAACAGTCCTAAAATTAGCGTTCTGACATTTCTGCATGTTACAACTTTGCAAATAAACTAGCTATATTTGAATATCTTGGTCTGCTATGAAGTGGCTTCCAACACAAGCAGTAGAGTTTCACCATTCCCATTTTTAGCTGTCATATTACTGTGACAAAAAAATCTATTTTTGAAATAACAAATAAACCAAACATTTTTTCCCCACTGGATTCCTGTGTCATTGCTTCTTATAATGAAAGGAATTTCCTTCATTTGGTATGAAAATGAGAATTCATTTAGAAGAAAACAGTTACAATGTGAGGGACCAACCAATTGGGACCAGCACTAAAGAAGAACCCAAGTATCTAAGTTGGACTGTAGGATTAAAAGTAGTTATGTTTTGGTTTGAAAATTAAATGCCTTCATCAGACTATGTAACTTTAATATAGAGAGTGTAACGGCCACCGGGTTCTGACAAGGAGCATCATCTTACCAACTCGTAGTGGCAAGACGATGCATCAAAGGCCAGTAGCTCTCATACCATGTCTATGTGGTGTGAGTGACAGCTACCCACCCAGGTTAAAAATCCCTTGGGTCGGTAAAAGTGTAGGCTAGGGCTTTCTATTGACAAGTTGTCTAATGGTGAAAATAGGTCTATTCAGATTTATCCATGATAGGCAATATAAATCTTCAAGAAGAAAAAAAGTCTGCAATAAAGTACAGCCAAAAGCACTGACTGGATGCTGCCTAAATAGCGATGGAAAATTTCGGATCGATATCTCAGGGATGAAAGTGGTCTCCGGGGAAAAAAGCAGAAATGCTGATATTCTCCCATAGGCTTAGCATTATCAGGGAATTGCTGAAAATTCCGGGAGGTCGGGTTTCATACATATTGGCTTACGCTATAGTGCTGCGCCGTTTGAACCATGTATTAGTAGTATATGCTGATAGTGTTGCGCCGTTTGAAGCATGTATCAGTAGTATACGCTGATAGTGCTGCGCCGTATGAAGTCATTAGTAGTGTAAAGGGGCTGTCACATTACGGCGTATGGCGGGAGCGTATTGAAAACCTACGTACGCCATCGGGTGCCACTTTCGGGTGTGTTTGAGCGTATGAGGAGCGTATGAAGAGCGTATGCGTAGCGTATGCGTAGCGTATGTGTAGCGTATGGGAGCGTGCTGTGACATTTTTTGACAGTATGGGCCATACGCCCTCATAGGTCGCGTTTTTTTGAGCATGCACAAAAAAATTTGGACGGACGGATTTATGAAAGCGTATGGCGGCGTATGCATCATAGGCTTCACATACGCCGGCGTGTTGCGGCACTGGCGGCGTATGCGGCGTATGGCGACGTATATGACGTAAGCCGCTACGCCACCATACGCTCCCGCCATACGCCGTAATGTGACAGCGCCTTAAGCTGCTAGTGCTGCGGCGTTTGCACCACATATTAGTATACGCTGATAGTGCTTCAGCGTGAAACAACGTATTGGTTGGTTGTCGGAGTTTTACGTCCTGACAAAATCTAAGGTCATAACAGGACAGGCGCAACGTATTAGTATACACTTATAGCTACAGGAAAAATCCCGGAAATCAGCAAAATCACGGAGATCTTTCATCCCTGAATGGGTAAGGCATTATAGCTACGAACTGTGGAGGGGGTGGGGATTCGTTGAAATAAAACCAAGGATTGCTGATTCAGTAACAATTCATTGCCCTGAGGTGGGATGCTTTGAAAATGGAGATCCATAACCGGGTGTGTCAAATAGCATTTGGAAGGATTTTGATAATGAATAAAATATCGATAGTACAATGACCGATATGAGTGAGCACTGAAAACAATGGTTAAATGCATATCGGTCAAAAATTAATAAACGGCATTGCATATAGAATGCACGTACACACCTCAGTAGTTTTCCCATTCAAGAACCATAACTTATTAGACACCAACAACTCCTCCATTTTCCCAAACATTTCACGCAGACTTAATACCTAAATCAACAAACATGAAGGCATGGGAAATGCTGTCATCTAGTATCATTATGGCTGCATAATTCAAGCAATCCATTATGGCTCTATTAGCACGATGGTAGGAAGATTGTGCACACTATTTCCTGATCCTCACACACTAACTCTGGTTCAGTAAAGAATCCGAAAGAAAGTCTCCCAACAGAGCACATATATGTGCCAGACAATGCCCACCTGATTTCCAATCGGTCCTAAACTGTGGACCATAATAATGAATAAAAGTCCAGTTCATATACTAAGAGCGGATTTGGCATTGGCCAACACCATCAACACTGATGTCGAAGGGCAAAACAAAACAGGGTTAGGGAAAATGTACGGTTAGAAATAAATTGTATCGACAAGAAAGGACGAAGGGAATCATTCGCAGGCACAATAAAGAAATCGTTTCGGGTGCTCCGAATGGCTGGGCCGGCGGAGCGCGCGTCGCCGGCCTAAATTATCCTGTCATGAAAAGGGATGATAAAAGCAATTTATTGCCCGACTAGCACATGGTGAAACCTGATTATTTCATTGCAGTATAGTTCGGCAAATTGTTGGGTCATTGCTACGCGGATATGTAATAAATATACCCATATGGTTAATGTTAGTATTAAAATGGCAGTCCCCATCCACATAGATAAAGCGGACGTAGAAGCCGGGGTTAATTGGGCAATGGCTAATTGCTGACGTCACCTAGACCATAAATCCACCACTGACATTAAACGCAGTGACATCATATCACATCCACGGCGCAGCTAAATACACGTGGGATCGTCAAAGCCGATAAATACCTGCCGAGTAATGACTAATTTCTCTATTTCATCTATTCCTGTGGCTGCGAAGCGGCAGCTCCCGTTAGCTGTGCACGTTCGGAGTGACAGAATAACCTGCCACTTCCATATGCTCCCATAAGAAAACCAATGAACTTTATACCAAACATTGATTTAGAAGGCGTCATCACCTTTTTGTGTGTTTTTTTGGTGTCATCTCCAGAAGTTCGTCAAAAGGTGATTAAAAGTGAACTCTGGCGATGAGTGTGCTTCGGCTTAAACTAAAGATAGTGTGTTGCGTCTACAAATAACAGCACAGAAACCCAATCTAACGCTTTCTGGATGTGGAACCGTGTATCAACCATAATAGCCTAGAATGACATTTCCTCTGCACCCGCCCCCCAACAGCCAGCGCTGTGTTGCTGCTGCTGCGGCGGCTGCTGTAGTATGCTCACTACAGGGCCGCCCATCTACCAGGCGGGCCCGAGTCACGTGACCACCGCGGCCGGGGAGCCACCCCGACTGTACTATTTTTAGACGCGGGATGCCTATAATGAGACCTGCCGTCTGGCACAGATGTGTGTGCTATTTATAGCATTATGGAAGTTATATTTAAATGACGGGGAAGCACCCCCGGTGAGTGACAGCTACCCACCCAGGTGGGCAGGTGCTTGTGAAGGAGGTGTGTTGGAACGCGGGCGGTTTGTTTACATTCAGTATTCTACACGGGAGGGAACCGCCTATCGTCGTAATGCTCTACTGGCGCCTTGGTGAGTGGCGGTTCCGAACCTCCAGGCTGAGGCGTGCGTTTAGAACAACCCACAGAGAATACTGCAATGGCAGCTGGGTGTGATAACAGGCGCGCCACACAGTCACACCCATCACAGCTACTATGGCAATGACAATGTTGGTTGCACCTTCCACCGCGCGCAGATAAAACTGATAATTCAAAATCGCGAACAAAAGAAAGCACTTTAGGAGGTCGAGTGGACGTACCAAACTGTGCAGACGCGATACTCACGCCAACAGGCCATGCTTTCCGGCCATATGGCATACCCAACTAAACACAACCTGTTCAGCTACGGGATGGGTCGCCCCATTCCATGACTACACAATGAATAAGCCTGTTCTTCCCCATAAGCAACTATGGGGCTATCCAAAAGTTGTCAACATGTTCACGGTCGTACAAAAGTGTACGACAGGGGGGGGGGGGGGGGGGGGGGGGAGAGTAAACTACGAGAGTAGTCTATTAAGCAGGGGAATCTGTTTGACTCAACCGATTGAACCCCATGACCTACCAAAACGGGATGCATTTGGCCACCCTGTCTGGGACTAGCAAAATGTTGATTGGGGGTCTGAAATAGTAGTACTATATGTACTACCTTTAAAATATTGATAACTTTGGACGGCACGTTCTCCACTGAACCTAGCCATAACCGAGGTTTTTGAGGCAACCACATACAGTATATCTCAGCAAAATGAAAATGTTGGGTTGGGAGTAAGTTAACTTCAATAGTCTAAAAATATTTTTAATTGTATTCTATAATAATAATAATAATAATAATTGTTGAAAGGGACACTTTGAATTAATCAAAAGTCCATCTGGTATTTCGAAGTCTGGTCCAGATGGCGGATTGTTTGAAATAAGACAATGTTAACATTGTTGAAATTCATTTCCCAAATGTGACACTGAGTTATCGAATACAAAGTTATCTGAATACAAAGTGAAGCTTCATCTGCCGGACAAATATGTCTCAAATAGCCGTGTTGAATTCATGTGTATTGGTGAAATGTGAGAGGTAGCATGATATGTACCGCCACCAAGGTAACAGCCGCACACAAAAACACACCCACCGTGTGTAAGCGCTTTGGATCCGTTTACTCATAAACGGATTTCAAATGAAACTGGTGCAGCTCACATATGTAGTGTGGTGCGTTTTCTGTCATGATACTGAGTGAACCAAAGAGGTGGGTGATGCTGCTTTCAGCGGCTCCTTGTGAATCGCACCGTCTATTTGAGAAGATATCAGTGGTATTGAAGTATGTGTAGTTGCCGACCGGTTATATTGAACACAGAGGTTTTGCTATACCAATAAGTGGAGGTGGACACAGATTACTACATATCTGAGGTGCGGGAGTTTCAATTGAAATATGTTGATGAGCATACCAGACAATTTACATAATAATTAATATGTGCCCACAGTAAATCTTGGGTCGGTAAAGTGAATGACAAGAGGCAAAGCACGAGAAGGTTTTGTCAGAAATTTCGCGGGTAACTTGGGGGGGGGGGGGGGGGGGGGGGAGTCGACCGCCACCACAGGCTCTCCTAGGCAACGTCACTCCGTCCTTTCAAAAATGTCGCACTCACAGGTGCTGGGTCGGGCTTGCTGTTTGCTTGCCTCTCAGAGCAAACTGTCTTGTTAGCTCAAGGTCTTTCTGCAGCGGCAGCGGGCGTGATGGATTTGAACCTGATGTACACAAAGACACTTTCATCTGGGACCGCCACGCCAAACAACCAAGTAAAATGACGGTGGTGAGGAGAAGGAAGGAGTGTGTGTGTGTGGGGGGTTGAAGAGGAGGAGAGGGCTCGTATTCTCCCAACCCACCAGCATCGGCATTCAGGTGTTGTACAAACGGCCTACACTAACAGGTGACCACCGGGTACAAGCACCCTGGTAAGCCAAGACGACCATGCGGCCATATACCATACAGCCCCACCAAAGCCGCCCACAGGGTTCACCTACAGGTTCACCCACCACAGGGTGTGCTCACACCCCACCGCACTCATTGCCTCTTTCAACCCGCTTCATTTTGCCTGCTGACACAGACAGAAGGGGTCGTATAACCCCCGCGTCCTTTCACTCAACACCCATCCTTTTCAAGTCATTTTAAACGGCGCTATGTATATGGTGGTTTTTTTAAAGAGAGAAAAAAATGGGGTGGGGGGTGGGGCTGGGGAAGTTTGCATTCACATTCAAATCAGGCAGACCAGCCCTTCACCCCACCCCCAAATAGCATGCCCCAGTTGTAACAAGCAAAGAGGCTCCCACAATGGGACCTATTGTAGACCAGATAATGCCTGACCATTTGCTGTAACCAGCGGTGCTCAACCAGCCTGACCATGGTGTGGGGCTCCTCTAAGCAATTACCTAAAAACCCACTCTATGGACAAACCACGGGCTGTACTGAACAGCCCATTCTCAAACTACGACCTCATCTTACCCCCTCCCCCATCCCTGCAGGCATTGTAGACTGAAAACTGGTATTTCTTTCTTTGGGGGCGCGGGCAAGGGAGGGGATAGAAGGAACACTTAATATACACGAACAAGTGTGCGTTTGACAGATCATGTATGTATGTATGTTTGTTGTTGTTTTACGTCCTAGCAACATCTAAGGTCATATCAGGACGGGTACCGACTTGTGACAGTGCGCACTCATGGCAACTTTATAGTGCTGTCCCACTGGGAAACCAGGCCGCCAGCACCATGACCTGGTATCCCACTCGGTCACATTATCCTGACACTGAGCACACCAGTCCTTGCCATATCCTAATAATGCTGAGTGCCTGGCTAGGAAGCGACAAGTATCCATTTTAAAGTCATTGGTTTGACTCGACCGGGACTCGAACCCACGACCCCAAAATCTACTAGCACGGGAGATGGACGCTCTAACTCATTCGGCCATCCCGTCTTGTATGTATGTATGTATGTATGTATGCATGCATGTATGTATGTATGTATGTACGTACGTACGTATGTATGTATGTATGTATGTATGTATGTATGTATGTATGTATGTATGTATGTATGTATGTATGTATGTATGTATGTATGTATGTATGTATGTATGTATGTATGTATGTATGTATGTATGTATGTATGTATGTATGTATGTATGTAATTGCCAACCACTAGTAAGATAGAAACATGCACCAAGGGGCTAAAGTTTCATCCCCTCAGCAAAATGAGACTTGGTTATACTGGAATGAATGGCCGATGCGACTAAGAATATCTATGAAAGACAACCCAGCTTCTTTCTTCTGGGCATAAAAGTAACTGACCATTCAGATCGACTCGGCTTGGCGATAAAAAGGAGGGAAGTGACAGGTTTGTGAATGCTGGCCACAAGAGGAGCCCGACGAAAGCATCCATCACCGACTCGCACCACCCCCCCCCCCCCTCCCCCCAGGGGGGAGGGGGGGGAAGAGAATACTAAGGTGACTGCTGCCAGTGGGAGTGTGGGGTGTGGGGGATGAGGTAAATGAAAGATGGCACTGACCAATGATAATTAGGGGGTGGTGGACGGCAATTGGCCAGCCGCTCTCCCGGCCAACCCCTTCTGCCACCCAGCACGGAGGCGGGAACCCTGTAATATAGGATAGGGGCAGCGCATTGGCGTAGGTGTCCGCACGGCAGGGCGGGAAAGCGAGGCCTGCCCGCCCCCGTGGTCAGCGGCCAAAGTCGATATCTCATTACCCCTGTGTTTCCAGCGGGCGAGCTCATCCATGATGTACCATGCACCATGTCCACAGTCGTTAACACACGCCATCCCCACTCACCCACAGACGTCTATGAATAACCCACGTATTCTGGAACCACCTCAATCATAAAACACAAAACAGTTGCATAAACAAGCGTCTCGCGCATAATTAAATCTTCCGTTAATATGGAAACGGTGGTGAGGCCAGATTCGAAGACGTTGAATAATGCAAGCCATGTCAAATAAACCAGGCGCCACGAATGGAGGTGTGCAGGTGATCCATCAATATCAATAAGGTGTTGTGCTGTTGCTATGTATGATTTTCATAACCCGATTAGCAAGTATAATGTCCCTTTTTCATCTGCATTGCTGAGAAATTACTCCCCAACCTGACCCATTTCAGACGGATCTAGGATATCGACAGGCGACTACCCGGCAGTACAGCTGCATGCACGGCTGAGCGTGTAACGAGGAATGCAGTTAGGGTTGGCAAAGTGGGTCAACTTGGGGCCGGGCGAACAGTGCTGAGTGTGGCGACCTGCAGCAGGAGCAGTGAGACTGCGCCTAGCCGAGACCACTGACACCGTTCCCGGCACCGACAACGTCAACACTCCTCTCCCCGATAACCCAGATCCGCCCTGCGGAATCTGGGGCAGACAGACGCTGTACAGTGTACTTCAGCGGCGCACGGGGATGTCACTCCCACCACGACGTGTGACTAGTTGCGTACAGCCATGCAAAATACAAAGCCGTGAGAAAACGCCCAGTGCTGGAGGCGTGGCGTGGCGGGACGCCCATCGGTTTGGAGTTTGCCACCTGCTACTCCGTTGAAGCCACACCCCTCAATGCACTGTTGCCCGAACCCTGAAGTGAAGCCACCAGGGTTCTCTCACCGTTGCGTATAACCCTCGACTGCAACCAGGGGGGAACCCTGCATCTTACCCGAAAGGGTCAAGGGGTCTAGAGGTCAGGGCCGCTTGGGTTCAGTGGGTCGGGTTGACCACAACCTCATTAGAATAATGCCTGGAGAATTACAATCAATGCAATTTTAAGAATGTTCTTTTAAAATCACGCTTATACCGACTGATACAAATTCATTACTGGTCGTAAGTCACGAGCAAAGAAAGGCTCTTCTATCACACACCACTCGTGTCTGTGAAGAGTCGGGTGCGATAACAAAGCAGCACTAAATGTTCTAGGCACGAGATGAAAAATAAAACATCCTAAATAAAATCTTTAAAAAAAAAATTAAGCTGGGCAAAGACCAGGCCGAATTCAGTGCAGTGAGTGTGCACGGCGCTGCAGTGGCCTCGACAAGAGCATCATTACGAGGTGAGGTTGCCAGCCAGCCAGCAGCGCGCCGTGCCAGATGGCCGATGCTCCGTCATAAAGCCATTGATTAGGCGGCCCACAATGCCGCGTCGGGTAATATGCGCGGCGCGCAGTGATCCGGGGGCCGCTCGGCTCGGCGGGGAGGGAAGATGCGAGCACGAATAGACCGCGCCAAAGCAAACAGGTTCAGCCACGGTTGGCTCGGCCACCTTTTGAAGAATGGCTCTGACGCCACCCAACCCCTCCGGGTAGCTTAGCTAGCTGTCCAACCTTCCACCCCTTTTCCAACCATGGGCAGATGCACCCAAAGAACACCCAGGCCCCGGCCTCGGTCAATGTACTGGTTTCCTGCTGGGTGGTCATGGTTGGGTGTGGGACTGTTTAATACTCAGTCAGCAATGAGTTAATCAGTGACAGGTGTGCTTCTCATATCGATATGGGCTGCATTTACTCCTGATGCACACCCTACAGCCAGGTCCGCGTGCATTACGCGAGCTTTTTTTATATTCGAGAATCACTCAATATCCTCTCAACCTGGGTGTCTACACGCACCTGCCACCCTTCGACCAAA
Source organism: Branchipolynoe longqiensis (assembly GCA_030323885.1). Taxonomy (NCBI): domain Eukaryota; kingdom Metazoa; phylum Annelida; class Polychaeta; order Phyllodocida; family Polynoidae; genus Branchipolynoe; species Branchipolynoe longqiensis. The sequence goes on along the minus strand of CM059187.1, from coordinate 106,133,003 downwards.
CTGCAAAATAGTACAAAAACTTAAAATCGGAACAACTACTTGAACTAGTCTAGGGCGTTACCACTAACTATATTAATTTAAAAAAGAAGCACGGCTGAAGGTGTACAAGCAGACGCAGTAAGTGAATCGACATATTAATATAACATCACTGCACATATCCAGTTACTAGGGTACAGCGAGTTGACGACAAAGGGAATGGGTGTGTGCTGTATAGCAATGCAAACTGAATGAAATCCAACGTGGAGAACTCAGTGTTTTATGGTCATGTACATGGTTTTTGTAATAGGTTAAAGAGAAGTTGAGTCCCATTAAGGCTGCATCGAAATAGTTGAGTGTGTTAATATGTAGAGTAGTCAACTAGAGTTTTACTACATTAACTCGCATGGAGCTAACCACAATATATGCCAAACTGCTTAAAGTCATGATATGTCAGATTTTGGTAAGATTAAAACAGAAATGGTCCATGTTAGTTGCACATTCAGATAGCTTTCCTTTGAATCTGGGATGTGATTCCAGATCCCCCACCGTTAGCCTATGAGAAGCGATTTGGGTAAGAGTTGAGACCGTTCGCGCATCCGATCACGCGATCGGGACCACACGGGCGCAGGCGTCGATGTCAACACCTATACTACCAAGTCGCGATGCGGTCGCGCCAAAGTGCGCAAACCAGAAACTTTCCGCTGCAAATGAACCACTTTCGACGTATAGTACCTTGATAATATTGGTACAATGTGAGAAAAGACATTAATAATCTGGGCCATATAGTTTTTATTTAAGGCCAAAGTGATTTTGAACTGATTGTGAGCATTCACAAATGAGTGCAAATGTTTAAAATTGTGCCACAAAGCGAAGCGAATCAGACAAATGCAAAATTCAAAGAAGCTATGACATATCAGGAAGCTTTCACTTATATCTGAGTGTTGCGTGATTCCCGATCCGGGCACACGTTAGCCTATGAAGCGTTCTGCGTAGAGATGTTGAGAACCGTTCGCGCACTCCCGATCACAGCGATCGGGACCAACACGGCGGCGGCGCAGCGCGTCGATGTCAACATACCTAGTATATATTATCCAGTAAAACCTCTCTCAACTGTCCGACCGTGGGACCGAGTTTAAGGGGTCCATTTAAGGAGTTGGAATATGGTTACAACGGTATTGTTGGGACCCAAATAAAGCGATCGAAATAGGGGAGTGGTCGATCTGTGGAGGTGGTCGGCTAGGGAGGTTTTACTACATAAACCATGGGGATACATTAATGCTTAAACACTTGTATGCAGAGAGTAAATCAGAATGACTGTAGTTGCTGATGGTTGAAGAATCAGCGAACATAATCCAGGACAGCGTTTCAATTCGAATACAGAAGTCGCTAGAATATAGAAGGCTGTTGTCCTCAGTAGTAACACCATGAAACCTTATTAACTGAGTGTGCTGAAAAGATCTCAAAAGAACATTGCATGAGAAATCATAATGGACTGTGATGGGTCACTAGTCTATAGCTGAGCCTGATAGTGATACCTAAGTTTCATGTGGGCCCGAGCTTTGTAAATTGAAAAGAAAATACACCACAAAAACAAACTCCCAAGCATACAAATACATAATAGGCGCTGGCAAATGGTAAAAACTGCATATGCTGTAACGGCATAATCCTCATGAAACCTCTGCTCTGGTCCTGACACGTTGCAGTATATAATATTGCAGTGCCAGTGGTCGGTAGTGGATGCGAGCGAGTTATCCAATATTCAGCTGAACTTCTGTGTCTGTGACTAGGCTGTGGGCTACATTGAATGATTGATTGAGCCATGGATAATTAATAAGTATTACATTGAAAAACATTGCAGGGGCAAAAGAAAAGTAGTGTGAGTGTGTGAAACTATAGTAACACTTTTACTCCGAATACAGTGAGTCGTGTGTACCGTTGTAATAATCATTATAATGTGCAAGTGTTGGTGGCGGAGAGACTCAGAGAGGGGTCTGTAAATGTAATAATACTAGTCTGTATAGACAACTGTATACAACTGCGTGTGCCACACTGCAAAAATATATTGTATTATTGATGATGTAACTTGTAAGCCAGTAAGTTCTGATTTGATGTATGAGTAGTTAGCTCAAGTTGTGAACCGACTGACGACTAGGCGGGCCGTGTTGTGCAGTGGTATCACCTGTCCGATCACCGAGCCTGGAAAACAGAGGTTGGGGGAGGCCTATGTGACGTCCACCCGCCCAATGTAGATAGGAATTTGCTGCCCTGCCAGGCGTGTATTGACCGAGCACACACACCGCGTGCACACAAACACAGGCCCCGGTTCACGTCCACTGGTACTGTGGTGGCGGTTGTAGTCGGCCCCCGCCCCGCCTGGCCGCCCCGGCTTCCCGTATCCTGCTCCGCGGGCGGCGGTGGCGGCGCCCAGCTGTCAATACAAATCATTTTGAAAATTAAATGTCAGGCACCTACCTATTTGTAAAACATTATCCACAGCACTACTCTCCAGAAGCTTCACTCCTTGGTGGAACGGTAATTTTTGATTTTCACTATTATCCTTGGAATAGTTTGCGAACGACGAGTACATACAAATATCTCTCTCGTTCCGAGGGAAGGACCAGTACACGATTCGGCTCTGAACGGGCTCAGGTATCCGATCAAAACGTTCCTCCACGCGTTGAAATGGTATGTTTTCCGCCACGACCTTTGCACATATGTCCAGGAGTGACTCGGGCATGTATGTTATCACATTTGAAGCATCCCTACCCCCCTTATTTTTGCGGTTTTCGGGCCTAAATGGCCCTAGCCCTCCGCAACACAGTCTCTTCGCCGCCGCCATTCGACACCATCTGAGCGGTGCTAGCAGTCAACGCATGCGCCGAGACCTTTAATTGAACAAGTGCGCGTGCGTATTGGGGCACGTCTTGCGTTATCCATTAGGCGGGCCCGTGGAATTCCCTTTGGGGAACCCCTTCTTCTCAATGGAAGGTCAACAAAGCCCGGAACCATGCATTCGAATACTTGACGATCAATCGTACTCAATGAAAACATAATATCCACTCGGCGACACGGGGGGGGGGGGGGGGGTGTTAATATGTGTGTATGTTTGTGGGCGGCGTGTGGAGGGCAGGCGGATGTTCGGGGATTGTCGCCTTGACCCGGACGGAAATGCATGCTTACACCGTGCCAGTCATGCTTTTAGCGGAACTAAGCATGGGGCCTGGTGCCGTGGTGGGCTCTCGAACCTAATACTTGACTTTATTCACCTATAAGGCTATATAGTATGTCACCAAGATGGTGTCAGTATCGAACCAACAGTGTCACTCTATGAATAAAGCATGCACCCAGCACGTCACAGTACTAGTCTACACTGTTTTGTTGTGTTTTAAGTAAGCTTAACATGACCTTGGCCTTCGAGCAGACAGTCGTAGATACTGTGATTATAAGCTTTCCACATATAGCTATGGACTGGTACGTGGTATATCTAATGACACATCGATGTGTATGAAGCATGTCATGTGATCTCCCACATGAGAACAAGTTGGTTCATCATGTGACGCAATGGACGGTCTAGTAGATCTATAAGTGTAACATTCTTCCTTTATATCCCACTACTGTATTGACAGTTCTTCGCGGTGGGCGGGGGCAATGTGAGCTTAAACAGGGACACGGCATGTCCTATGATGTAGGTCATGCACAGCCTATGCTATGGCCTATGGTGACTCATACCATGAGTTTGGAGTTTAGATGTAATGTGCTTCGTTCGAGAATGTGGCTAAACCATATGTTAGCACCACAATGTTATGCATGTGTGGGGTTATGTCCTCTATACATGGAACTTGATGGAGTTGTGATTTACTTTGTCAGGCCTAAGTTAATGAGCTGTAGTTCTGTGTGAAATACCAGGTGGCGTTCCGGGTTGTCATGCATTGCTTCCCTAGTTCACTTTTTTGTTTGTTCACATTTTTTATTCCAGTTGAATAACATCTTTCTTCAGCACTGAGGCACTGGTCTTCCGGCCTTAACAATTATAGTGCATATGAACTATTTATGGATGAGATGATGCGATGGTATGAACAATATAGACAGTAGTAGGTTAAAATGAGGCATTACAAATATAGTGGGGATCTTATTTTGCACATGTAGACTAGAGAATAGCCATTTACCTTTAGACTATATCAGTGATTTGATGATCATACCTGTGAGGAGACATTAATATAATGGCCATGACTTGCTGATACAGGTAGTCGTGGATTTTGGATTATGCAAATAATGGTTGCACGACTCATTTAATTTGTCTTGGGTCAACTATAGCTTTGTCAGTAGTATATGTTTTATTGGTTTAGTCAGGTGTTATAGGCTGGTGGGTATACTTTGGTAGTTGTTATTTCTTTTACACTTTTTGCCAGGGGGGGGGGGGCGATTTCCGAGAGGGAGAGGGAAGGGAGTGGTTTGGGACTATGTATTTATTTCAGTTCTCAACGTTTGTGGTCTATCCAGGTAGGTTTATTAATGTATGTCTATGTTGGGTACTCAACCTTTAATCTAGATTTAAATTGCAGGTAGGTTGTTGCATTCCTGGTTTTGGCAGAGACTTTGTTCCAGAGTTGGCTTCACTGATAAATAGGTGCTCTTTTGAGTTTGTTAGTCCTTGGATAGGGAATTTTCAAGAGGTTGCCATCTGCTGCCCTAGTATTGTGATTACTTGTGTCGGTATATATTGTGTCTTGGGCTCTATTGTACATGAGTCCTAAGAGATGCCTTTTGTGCCTTGTGTCTAGTTTGTCCATTCCAGCTTTAGCATGTAGTTCTTCTGTGTGTAGATTTTGGCCTTTGTAAACTGTCCTGAGTGCCCTATTTTGTACTGTTTGAAGCTTTGCTTGTTGCTGTTTTGTGAGTAGTTCATATATTAGGTCATTATAATGTTCATATATTGGAAACTTACAAGAACGTGCGCATTTTGATATTTGGCTGGAGACTTCCAACAAATGTAGTATTTGTTCTTCCCATCTTATGTAGAAGTAGTATACAGGATATCGGTTGGTGGAACAGCTTGAAGCAATGGTGGGGAGTTGCCATGTTAACGACTGAAAATATTCACAGGCCACAGCAATCACCATTGACCCATAATAATATATATAGCCTAGTATTATTAATAGCCTCGCTGTATGTTATTAGCGTTTCATGTGTAAATAACGCCGTTCTACTGTTTCATCCAAGATTGGTATTCAAGCAAAACAAGTGAACGGATATTTAGGAGAATACTAGGTTTTGCCCAACCATTTTCTAAGGATGACATCTGTCTTTAGGCCACCGTGACCTAGATCGGTCTTAATTGACTTATTATCAACAAGTGTATGTCATTTAATATGCTAATGTGGTTGACAAGCGTATGGATATAGGTCTGCTTGTGGAGGATAATTGCATCACGGTTACGCGTACTGGTACGGTGAAACAATTACAGCCAGGGGCTGCCTATTGACTGTGCTCGTCATACAGAGCCCACATTCTGTGCCTTTTCATATACTCTGAGAAGGAAACTATTCACTTCCAGACGAATATTGGTCTTTTGGTTCTCTTTTAGTTTTACAAGCAATAACAAAAATACATTCACAGGGGCCAATCGCATTCATTCAACATTTTTATGCTTTCTTTTTGCTAACGCCCAAGTGTATCTATATAATGGCCCTGTCACATTACGACGCATCAAGCAAACGCGTGGCCAACGGCTAAAATCACTTTCAAACATCGAGATGTGTCTAACTTTCCGACGCGGGGGGCAAAGTTGGAAGTATACATACCATATATGCAATGTAGCAGAGCGTATGGCCAACGTATGGCTAACGGGCCTCCCGGCGAAAAACGTCCGCAGAACGCCGGTGAACATTATATACATAATTCGAATGCCAGAACTTCGCCTTATACGTTACATACGTCAAAACACCGTGGAGAAATGCAAAACGTACGTTATCCATATGTTGTCAATACGCGGACTGTACTTTTCCACTGGCTCTCCGTCCGACTGATGTAGGTCAACTGGCTCTCCGTCCAACTGACGTAGGTCAATATAGTGAACAACGTTTGTGTAACGTACGTCTAACGTACATCAACATATGCCTAACGTATACATAAGATACGGCCGACGTAAGAGCGACACATTGTCAAAAGTCCACACTTTTGCGACTCGTTAATGAGCGATGCCATATATCGACGTACATCAACGTATCCATAACGAACGCGTAACATTCGAATGACACATATCGACGTACACCGACATATTTGCGCAAAATCACCTACGTTGGCGGACGCTTGCACGGTGCGTCGTAGTGTGACAGCTTTAGGTTTGTTTCTCTAGTGCCCTCCATGGGAATTACAGAGCACAGTTGAATGCGCGACCAGAACTGGGCCCATATGCATGAATCGGTGTTACGCTTAGCCAGTGCTAGGCGCTAGCTCTGGGGTAGCTATCACCGGGTAGCGGCGGGTTGGAGAAATAGGTCAAGTCATATGCACCAATGTCCAAGCCGGGCCGGATTGCTAATCGTGTACTTATTTATAGATTTGGGAAATCCCTCTGAGCCTGTTGCCGGCGAGCACCGCTATTTGTTTTGTGTACATTCGTCGATTCGACAAGAGTAATATCGCCGCCGATGTAGCGGCAGCGTTAATATCGCCTTTATCGGTTCGACTTTGCGGTTAATTTGATAAAATATCACTTTTAGGGTATGTAATTCTGTTAAATATGATAGCATTTAATAGATTTGGGCCTAATCGGTACCTAACACTGCCAGGCACCAGCCACACTTGTTATTGCTGAGCCTGTTCCCAGCGAGCACCGCTATTTGTTGGTCGATTCGACAATATTAATATCGCCGGGCACCAGCCAGTAGCTATTGATGAGCCTGTTGCCGGCGAGCACTGTGGCGGGCGGCGGCGGCAGTGATTTGTTTAGTTTACATTCGTCGATTCGACAATATGAATATCGCCGTCGATGCGGCGGCGGCGTTAATATCGGTTCGAATCTAGGGTTAATTTGATAAAATTTCACTTATTGAGTATGTAATTCTGTCAAATATGATAGCATTGAATGGATTGAGACCCACACACGCACACTAACCGGCGCGGCTAGCAGTTACACCTGACTTGAAATCAGGGTAGTTTAGCCTAGGCTACGGTCGGCGGCTAGCGCTGGCACCCGTTGATGCATACGGATTTTCCACCATTAGCCGTGTGGAGCCAGCCAAACCTCGGTTACGGCCCTAACACCGGCTCATGCATACGGGCCCTGAACACATAAAAAATAACTGGAAAGGGAAAGGGAACTTTGGTGGTAGTTTTTCTACTGTGTAGAAAAGGCATCATAAAGGCATCACATTTTCAAAAGCAGAACACTTATCTAGATTTGAACCTACATATCCAACTTAGATGTTGATGCAGTTATTACGGAGCGGGATGTAGCTCAGGCAGTAGTGTCCATCTGTGAACGTTTGGGTCATCTGATCGATCCTGCTCAGTGGACCCATTTGCAGTTTGGGCTATTTTCCATTCCAACCAGTGGTCCACAACTGGTTCATCAAAGGCTGTTGTATATGTGATCTCCTGTCTGTGGGAAAGTGCATATAAAAGACCCTTTGCTGCTTATTGGAAAGAGTAGCCTATGTGGCGGAAGTGGGTTTCCTCCAAAGAAATATGACCATATGTTTGATGTCCAATAGCCGATGATCAATGCGCTCTAGAGGTGTCGTTAAATAAAACAACCTTGTCGATGCACTTATTACACAGTTATTGCTGCAGATAACAGAATACTAAGTCAATTTAATAGAACCTGTTACTGCTGAAGTCTATGAAGTCAGAATTTTAATAAGTAGGTCAAAATTAATTTGGCATGTTTAGACGTCAAATATATCATAAGTTAGTCATTTTAAAGCAAGGTTACTTCAAGCTAAAGCAATGTAGATTATAACGATACGTCTCATATCGTTATCTCATAAAATGACAGAAACTCAAAACTATCACACTGTGGAACTTTAATAGAGTGAAACAGAATGAATGTCTTCCCTGCAAAGGAATCTTATTCAATTAATAAATATTGTTGCAAAAAACTATATATGTGGGTATATATATATATAATGCTTGGTTAAAAAAGTGTATATACACGTATATCGCACCAAACGCTGCCCCGTTTAGTGCTAATTCACTATAGCGCTATTTTATTCACTGTACCTACTCATCCGTTTTGTTCACAATGCCTTCACAACATTACAATACTATTTTATATACTAATTCTGTTATCCTGAGAATGCCGGCTTATTATACAATATTTATCGTTTTTGTTTTTTTTTACCATGGTGTATGTCTATTTATGCGACCTGACGTGATGGGTAGAATCGGTAAGAGCATTGGCTTTGTAACTGAAAGTTTGTGGTTCGAAGCCTGGCCTAGTCAAACCGATGACGTACAAAATTGATACAAGTTTGTCATGTACATAGCCTGGCAGTCAGTATTAATAGGAAAAGGCAGTATCAGGAGAATATGAATGAGTAGAATATTGGGTAAAGCCGCTGGTGGTCGGATCTCCCAGTGGAGCAACACTATAAAGTCACTATAACTTAAGTGAGTCACAAATCTGGACCTGTCCGGATATGACCTAGATGTAAAACACACACAAAACTCTTTATGCTGTTATAATGTGTATGTATGTGTATGTATTTATGCATGTATGTATCTATGTAGGTCTGTGTAGGCATATGTATGTGGCTATAGGCCCCTTATATGTATGTATTATGTAATTATGCTTAAAGAGGGGGGGGGGGGAACTAGACGACTAAAGAAGAAGGCCTAGCAGTATTTAGAAACATTACCTGGGCCTACGTACTACCTTCTAATCTGGAATGCTTGACTTGGATGTTCTCCACGATCACCATATGTCAGTTTGGGACGTCACAGATAATGTCAGCAAACATACTCACTGTATGAGCACTTCTTTATAACGCATATGAACTTAATTCAGCGATTCACCCATCGATTCTTACCTGCTTCTGGTGAGAATTATCAACAAATTGTTCGTCACGCCGCCTGTTACTGTTAGTCTCTTTGTAAATTAGAAGTATTTGAAATATATATATTTTTAAGTACATGGAGTTCATACATCATACTAAGTCTGCTGGTAATCTATTCACACAGACAAACAGATAGATATGGACATAAACAGTCACAGACACATTCTCACAGACATTCAGATGCAGGCAGTCACACATGTAGACACACATACATAATTGTATAAATATATAAACACATAGACACGACATACACACAAACAGACAAACATACAGCCCAACACATAACGACAAACAGACATACAATTACAAGTACTAAACGGACACATAGACAGACAGTGTGTGTAGTCGGTCTGTGCGTATTAAGTCCTATAGGGATGTAACTCCTGCAATTGCATTCATTCCTTTGGGACAACTAAAGCTGGGGAATTTGGGGATGGAGTACGTGAACATAAGATAATTTAGATGATGACCTTTAGTTGCTAAAGAAACCACGGTATTTCAGGCCAGTATGATTAAAGACGATGTAACGCAGGTGCTTGGAGTGAAACTAATTGGTTGGCCTAACTGAATGTACAGTTATGCGCACGTTCATCACGTGACTGAATGTACAGTTATGCGCACGTTCATCGTATTTGCCTGACTGAATCTACAGTTATGCGCACGTTCATCACGTGTTTCCGGGTTAAAAAAGTATCCACATCTCTTCCGATTAAAATTAAAAGAACCCGTCAACAATCTCTCAGCGATAAATAAGTGCCGACGTAGGCTTTGTGATGATAACAAATGACCGCTCCTTTTGTTAAAACAAAAATGATAATGTGTTCCTCCAGTATTAGAGGAGAAATGTCTTTAAAAACAGCTATCTCCATTAAAGCTAAGATCCCTTATACACGGTATGCGGCATGCGGCATGTGGCATGCGAATGTCGTATATGCGGCATAGATATATGCCAACCCATTGGGGTTTTTCCTCCAAATTTGTGAAGGAACAGTATTGGTTTCTATGTCAAACGCAGCAGCATTCGCATTTGCATGCCACACCGATGGCTACAGGGACCGATTCAGTTACCGCATTCGCATTCGCATTCGGAGGTATGGAAGCACCCCTATTCACTTAGATGCTTTTCGATTTTTTGCCGCATTCGCATTCACATTCGAATGCCGCATGCCGCATACCGCGTGTAAGGAATCCTAGCTTAAAGCTGCATAGTCCGATGAAACATAAAATTTTCAAAACCAAAGGAATTATCTAGATCAGATTCTACATATCTAATTTAGATAATGATGCACTTATTAAGCATTTGCTGTCACATAGAAGGGAACATTGAGTAGAACCTCTTACTGCAGAAGCCTATATATAGGGTCAGAGTTTTGGCATGCTTGCCAAAATTAATTGGAGATGTTTGACCCTCAAATATCTCAAAAGTTAGCCATTCAAATTAAAGTAAGTTAGAATATAACGATTAATGTAATATATTTATCTCAGAAAAATGACAGAAGCTCAAAACCATCGGACTATGCAACTTTAAATAAGGTCCCTATTGAAGTATATTAGCGGGTGTTTGTGTACAACATACATTATATGTTGTAATTCTGTAATAATAATAATAATAATAATAATAATAATAATAATAATAGAGAACTTGATCAGAAACGCATGGCGTACACGGAAATATATCATTAATACATCAATATGCATCCAATATGTATGCAGGCAATGTGTTGTCTGGATTAACAATGTGCAGGGAAAGGGCACCGAGGGCGATATTGGAATACTTCATCAAAGCCGGGTGTACATATACGATTCCTATGTCGACATAATATGCACACGTCACGCTTGACGTCACAATGACGTGGTCGTATGTAGGAGAAAGGAACGGGGGCTTTATCTAAATCTTTCCTCTTCAATTCATACCAATGTTTTTGTTATTGTTACACTGTTTATGTATATCGTTATAAGTATATTTAGAGCGTAGCAACATTTGTCATGAGGACCAGTGTCTAAGCATTGACATTTGTTTGTTAGGGTTCAATGTCCTGATATGACCTTAGATGTTGCTAGGACGTAAAACAACAACAAACAAACAAACAAACATCTAAGTATTGACATTTGTTTGTTAGGGTTCAATGTAAGTCCTGGTAACATTTAACGTCGTAACAGGACGGTCACCAACTTGTGACAGTGCACACTAATGACGATTTTATAGTGCTGCCCCACTGGGAGACCAGGCCACTGGCACCATGACACAATTTCCCATTCGGTAACACTATCCTGATACTGAGCTAACCAGTCCTTGCCCTATCCTAGTAATTCCGACTGCCAGGGTAGGTAGCGACAAGTAGAGTCTATGATATATGCGTAATACTAATAGACGTATAGGTGTGTGGCTAATATATGGTAATGAGATGCAAAGGTTTGGACAAAGGATTATGTAAATGAGATGACGTCATAGAAAGTTTAGCCGGCGGGTTCAGCGAGCCCTGGGCCGTGAATAAAGGATTCAGTATCCAGAAGTCAAAGTGTTCAGATGTTGTACTTTCACATGGTGTCAGATGAGGAAGAATGCCACCCGCTAATACACTGCCGGGTTTGCGGCCGCCTGGTCAGCTTGTCCTCAGCAACGCAAGATCGAACTGGAAAACATGGATCAGAGCATACGACATATACGCTACTGCTGCAGGTGTCGTAATGAAGACAGAATGAGTGCAATGCTGCATCTTTCTTCATGTCGCTGGCGAGGAAGCGCAGAAGGTTTTCGCCAATATGGGGCTGGTGTAAGAAACGTTAATTTACGTAACAAACTGCTGCAAACTATTGAGTTAACTTTGGAAAAATGTGTCACTATTTGTGAAATGAGTGAGTTCAGTTCGGATCTGTTGGAGGATACCAAATCAGATGTTGAGAGTAAGGAGATTGATTTTCTGAGGAACTATGCTACTGCGCGTACCGGTGCACCGGCGGTTCGGTCATCGGCGACGCCATCTTGGAAATCGCCATCTTGGAATGCCGGCGGCGCCGGTGCAGGAGAGTTCAAGAACCGCTTCCAGAACTGTGGATACGAACACTGCCGGGGAGTCTGCCCAGTGAAAGGCAAAGCTTGCATAGCCTGCAAGAAGGTTGGGCACTTCGGTAAGGTCTGCAGGAGCAGACTTGGCAGAGTCAACGAGGTTACCGTTGAAGAGCCCGATCCTCACAATGCTGAGCAAGACCCGGATCTGGCAGAGGTCAATGTGCTGACAACCGATCTGTTCGTCGGTGCCCTTGACCGCGGTGCCGAGCAAGACGCCGAGCTGTGGTACGCGATCGTCCGGGTGAATGGTTGCCCTGTCAAGTCCAAGCTCGACACCGGGTCGGAGGCGAACGTGCTGCCGAGGTACGTCTTCAACAGAGTTGCTCCGGGGCAGCTGGCGAACACCAGGTGTTCGTTGGTGACGTTCTCGGGTCATCGGATCACTCCCGACAGTGAGGCTTTGCTTGATGTGAACGGCAGAAACTTCAAGTTCCAAGTGGTACGGTACTGTACGCCTATTTTGGGCAAGCAGGCTTGTGTGACATTGAACCTGCTGGCGCATGTGGATGAGGTGCACTCCGCTGGGCCGACGAACAGTCCCAGCGCCCGGGCAGAGCAGCTGGTAAGCGAATACAAATATGTGTTTCAGAGTTTGGGTTTGATCAAGGCTAATGCTATCATTCACTTTGATAAATCTGTACAACCTGTTGTTGATCCACCTAGACGGATTCCGTTTGCTATTCAGAGTAAAGTACGTCGTGAGCTTGATTGTATGGTGGAGTTAGGTGTCATAGTTGAGCAGGATGAACCTACCAAGTGGGTTAACTCCATTACTATCGTAAAAAAAACTAATAAGATAAGGATTTGTCTGGATCCGACTAAGTTGAACAAAGCGATAAAGAGAGGGCCTTTCCCTACCAAAATGATTGACGAAATTATTGCCAGAACGGCCGATGCGAAATATTTCTCAGTTTTGGATGCAATGACAGGGTATTGGCAAATAGAGTTAGATGAAGAAGTTCGCGTCTGTGCACATTTAATACTCCGTAGGGCCGGTACAGGTACACCCGCCTGCCTTTTGGCATCAAAACAGCCGGTGACATTTTTATTCAGGAAATGCACCGTGTCATGGGCGGGCGATATACCCGGTCTCGGGATAGTCACGGACAACATTTTGGTATATTCGTCAATGGTTGAGGAACACAATGAGCTAGGTCGGTTAACCTTAAATTGAATGAAACAAAATCTTTGCTATGTAAGACTACAGTGAAGTATGTAGGTCATCAACTTACCCAGCAAGGCGTGAAGCCTGATCCAGACAGAATACAAGCAATAGTTGACATGCCAGAGCCGCGTGACAAACAAGGCGTCCAAAGGTTCCTATGCATGGTTGGATATGTACACAAGTTCATACCCAATATGTCCGAGATAGCCAAACCACTACGCACGCTCCTTGCTAAGGATGTCGCGTTAGTGGCGATGATGCAGAAACCAATTCATAAACTTTCGGCTAAGATGCAGAGAATGCGAATGCGGTTGCAAAATTACGATATTCAGCTATGTCATGTGAAGGGTTCTTTGATGTTTTTTGCAGATACGTTGTCCAGGGCGCATAGTGCCAAAGTAGGTCATGGTAACCTGTTCGATGACACGTTCTGCGTTGCTACAGTGGACATTCAATCGTCAAGTTTGTTGAGTAAGATTGTCAGAGAATATTGATCTCACAAATTGAAGATGGGTGGGACACTACACGCATACAGACACCGACGTGTCTGAGACAGTACATCCCACACAAAGACGAGTTAACGGTAGAAAATAATCTGGTCATGAAAGGCAATCGGGTGGTGGTTCCTCCGGGTCTCCGCGGTGGAATGATTTGAGGCGTTACATGAAACAAACTTGGGTGTGACGAAATCCAAGCAGGTGTCGCGGGACTGTATGTTTTGTCCTAATATGAACATGCAAATTGAAGATAAGGTCAGTCGATGTGACACTTGCCAAAACAACCGAAAAAGTTTGCATAACGAGCCGTTGATAAATCACCTGATCGCCTGTCAACCGCATGAAAAAGTCGGTGCAGACTTGTTTGAGTTGAACCATAAAAATTACCTGATAACTGTAGATTATTACATGAAATATCCAGAGGTGACACTGCTGTGCGATACGTCGTCTGTCACAGTCATTGAGGTGTTGAAGGATAATTTTGCAAGGCACGGTATTCCTAGTCAGGTTATTTCGGACAATGGTCCGCAGTTTAAGAGCCATGAGTATAGGGATTTTACACAGCACTATGGGTTTAAGGCCGTGTATTCCAGTCCACAATATCCTCACAGTAATGGTCAGATAGAATGGTTTGTGCAAACGGTAAAAGACATGTTAAAGAAGTGCGAGAGGACTGGTTCAGATTTTCAGTTACCTTTGCTGAACTATCGTAACACTCCATTGCCCATCTTAAATGCATCTCCGGCTCAGCTGCTCATGAGCAAAAGGCTGAAGGGCAGGTTGCTGATGGCGGAAAAAATGTTGGTGCCCGAAACGCAAAATCCAAAGAACGTCCAGAAGGCAAAACGGCAGCAAAGTCAGAAAGCATTTCAGGACAAGAAGTGTGGAAAGCCGCACAAACCTATGAAAGTCGGAGATAAAATAAAATCCAAAAATCATGCTGGGGAATGGAAAAAAGGGGTTATTTTGGGTCGGACTGGTATTTCGGGGAGAGAATATCAAATTTTGAACGAGTCAGGTAATATGTTATATAGAAACTGAGTGCAGAATATCAGGGCGCCTATGGGGGGGCAGCCCGAACCGGTCGCGCAGACGCAAAGTAGGTCAGCGTCGTTGCCAAATGTAAACAGTGTGGCTAATCTAAGTAGGTCAGGTCGGCTGATTAGGCCGGCGAGCAGGTTAGACCTGTAGTGGGTCAGTTTAGTTTAGGTGTGTACACGTATAGCATGTGCATGTAGGATTAAGTTATATTTTCAGCTGTGTTTTGATATTTAGTGTGTGATGGACAATGTATAACGTGGAGGCATTAAGGCCGGACAGTTGAAGGACTTCAGTGCCATAGTGCACTCGGACATTTGCAAGGACTTGTGTTTCAGTTAAGTACGCATATATTCTGATGGTGCATTCATTTTGACTGGCATGTTGATATGTGTTTATGGTTATTTTGAAACATTTCATGTTTCAGAAATACTTTGAGGGGGGGATGTGATATATGCGTAATAGACGTATAGGCGTGTGGCTAATATATGGTAATGAGATGCAAAGGTTTGGACAAAGGATTATGTAAATGAGATGACGTCATGGAAAGTTTAGCCGGCGCTCTCAGTGAGCCCTGGGCCATGAATAAAGGATTCAGTATCCAGAAGTCAAAGTGTTCAGACGTTGTACTTTGACAGAGTCTATCAATGTTATATGTCATTGGTTTGACATAGCTGGCACTCAAACTTTTAACCTTCCGCATGGGAAGCCTGCGCTATATCGATTCGGCCACCGCATCTGATTTGGCATTGACAACATATTATTTAAAGGAACAGTACCACTTGAAGGGAAAAAAAGAAAGTGACCTTGCTACAGCTAAATTCTATTTTGACTGGTGACTGATGTTTTTATGGTAGTAACCCAGCAAAAACATATTCCTATCTTTTTGTTTTCTAACAGACCCATTTCTCACTGCTAAAGATAACTTACTAAAGAATGGTTTCCGTGTGGTAATAAAATGGCTTTATAACAAAAGAAAGAATAGAAATAATGGATGTAAAAATGATCTAAGTGCCTCGTCTATTATAGCGAGTCTGAGCGCATTGTGATATTCTTTTGGTAAATATTGTTATTCGTCGGAATACATATTCTGTCAGCGCCGGGCCACTGGTCTTCCAGCCATTGGAGTCATTGCATTTCATCTGTACATAGTGGAAGTGGAATGCATTGCATTGTGTGCAGCACAACCCATTCTGAACATAAAAGAAAGTGGGGGAGCAGCCTATACTGCATAGGTACTCAACATAGTGCAAGGTATATGCATCAAGATAGAGTGTGCAGTCATGTCCACTAGTGGTTAAATCATATGCTGTGTTTGTATATCAGTTAGATTTGGTTTTAATAACGGTTAGTCTTTAAATAGTGCCATGTTGTGCATGTATAGTGGTTTATATTGTGTGCATTGCTGGTTGAAGATGTAGTTATTCAGTGGTGGTAATGGGTCTCAAGTAGGGGTAGTGGGTCTCGAGTCATTGAGTTATAATAGTTGTTTGTCAAATGTGGATGGGGGGGAGGGGTCCATGGGCAGGGGGGGGGGCAGACATGCAGGGAGAGAGCAGGCATGAGAGCGGGTGAAGTCAATGGGTCGTTCAGCAGGTCATATTATATATTTGCAGTGCCAGGTTTTGGGCCTGAATAACCAGGTGAGCTCTGTATGCATTTTTAAAGGCAAGGATCGAACCTGCTTCTCTGGTTTTGGTTGGGAGCTCATTCCACATGACACTTCCTTTGTAAATCGGAGCTCTCGTTAACTTATTTGTATTAGGGTTAGGCACCCAGAGCAGAGTCGATGTCCCCCTTCTCGTTACCCTGGTTGTGCGATCTATGTATTTGTCATCACTTGCACGTTTATACATCAACGTCATTAGGTGTAGGTTCCTACGTACATCCAGAGTGTCCAGCCCTTCTCTGCTATGCATTTCAACTACACCTAGTATCTTGCCTTGGAATACTGTTCTGAGGGCTCTGTTTTGCATTCTTTGTAATTTGGTCTCTTGCTGCTTCATTAGTAATCCATAGATGATATCATTGTAGTCTATAATTGGTAATATTGTTGACTTGTACAGCTGCAGCGCAGTATTCTCACTTACATATGTCCTTATTTTTCTGAATGTGTTCATTTTTAGTGCCAGTGTTTGGTTAAGTCTTGCCAGCTGTTGGGTACCACTTAGAGTCGCATCGAGAGTTGTGCCTATAGGAGTTCACTTCACGGAGCACTAAGCCACCCATCTGCAGTTGTATTGGCCGTGCCCTCGCCTTCATGGCTTTGGTTCCATAGATTATGTACTCAGTTTTAGTGCCATTTAGTGTTAGTTTATTCTCATGGCACCATGTGTTCACTCCATCCAGCCTCGGTTGCGGCTATGGCATGGTCATTGTTATGTATTGTTAGTGCTGCATCATCGGCAAATAATGTGAAAGATGCTTTGTTGGAAACTAGAGCTAGGTCATTTATAAATATTAGAAACAGTAGGGGTCCCAGAGTGGAGCCCTGTGGAACTCCTGTTTTTATTTCTCAAGTGGTCGAGTTGGTATCACTTAGTTTTGTGTATTGTTTCCTATTGCTGAGGTAATTTGTGAGGAAGCTATGTGCTCTATTGCCTAGCCCAGCTCGTTCTATTTTATGCATGAGGATTTTGTGGTCGATCGTATCAAATGCCTTCTTGAAATCAAGGAAGACTGCGATAGTAAGATCACCCTTGTCTATGTTTGACAAAAGTTCATCCAGTAGAGACGCCAGTGCCCCGGTGGTGGACCTATTTTTCCTGAAGCCATTTTGCTGGTAGGTCAAATAGTTAGAGGACTCAAGGAATGTCTTAATTTGGTCATGTATTATTTGTTCTATGAACTTGCCAGGCAGATCGATATTGGGCGTAGTTCACTGCAGGTTTGTGGGATGTTGACTTTAGGTATGGGCGTCACTGTGGCCACTTTCCAGTCATCAGGGAAGATGCCTGTACTGATTGTTAGGTTATATAAATGTGTAAATTCTGCACTCCATTTTGTGATCGCAATTTCTATCAAAGTGGTACTGATGTCCTTAATTCCTGATCATTTGTACATCGATATTTTGTTAGTCCTATCAAGGATTTCATCCTGGGTGGTTTCCAGATGGTCATACCTTTCTTTATTTAGTTTGGCATGGAAGCTTTTGTGTTGATCATCCTTCTGTTTGAATTTATTGGTTAGTTTCTCACCTATATCTATGAAATTGTTATTGATTTCCTCTCCCAATAATTCATCTGGGATTTTAATACCAGTCTCTTCACTTGCAAGGCCACTGATTCTTGTCTCGTTTTTAGGTTGGATTTGATTTATTTCATACCAACATTTTCTGGCATTCTGTTTATATTTGTCTATCTTGACTTGATAATACCTTGCTTTGGCTTTCCTTACTTCACTCCTAGCCTTTCTGACCATACATTTAGCTATGAATTCATCCCCTGGATCTTTTGTTTTCTCAAACTTTTGGATAAAGTAATCTCTATCCTTTTGAAGCTCTAGTAGTTCATCATTAAGGTAACCTCCCATGGTGATTCTGGTGGTGATCTCTGTTAGGGGACAGTGCCTGTCAGTTGCAATAGTGATTGTTGTGTTTGGCATATCCCAACATAGGTTGGGGTCTCTCATATCCAGAAATCCGGCACTGTTTATTTCTTTGAGTGTGCCAGCCAATTCATTAAAATTGCAGTTCCTATAAGACTTTCCCCAGTGGGTGGTGATTCTTTTGTCATTTCTTATTTTTTCCTTTATTATAAATATTGGTTTGTGGTCGCTTATGTTATAGTTAAGGACTCCAGCCTCTGTACAATGTTTGATATTGGTAAGTGCCAGGTCTATTGTTTTGTTAGTGGTTTTAGTTACCCTGGTTGGCTGCTGGATCATTTGTTGCAACTCATGTTCAGCTGCAAGTTGCTTTATTATCACTCCCATCGTAGGCCTCTTACTATTATATTCTTCATTGAAGTCACCAATGAGGAGTATCTCATATTTATCGATATTGGCTATATTATTCAAGAGTTACTTATTTGCCCAATTCCTTCATTTAGGTTGCCATTTGGGGGTCTATATACATTCCTGATGAGTATTAGTTTTGTATGGGGTCTGGTGACTACAGCCCAATGTAGTTCAATATTGCTATTTGATAGGTTATGCTCAGCATGTTTACCTGCATCAACACGGAGATCTTGCTTAAACTAAATATCTAGTCCACCAGCAGCTTTGGTCTGCCCACTAAGTTGCTTTGTTTTTCTATCAGCCCTTATAAATTGGTAACCTGGTATAGATGTGAGTCTGTCTTCAACTGTTCTATTGAGCCATGTTTCTGATATAGTGAAGACATAAAAACCAGACCTGGGTAGGTCGGCTCTTAGCTGGTTGATCTTATGCCTGAGGCTACGTACGTTTAGGTGGCCAATCTTTAGTCCTGGCAGGCCCTTCAGATCTGTTAGAGGAAGTGCACCCAGATGACACAGTCCCAAGGGCCCCAGGCCACCATCAGTCTGGCCCTCTCCCCCAAAGGACCCCCTCCCCCAGTGAGTGTGAATGTGGTTGTGTATTTACTTATGTCATGGTGTATAGCGTATTCTTTGTTGGGCATGGATGCTTGCCCGGTACTACCACCTAGCGGGCATCCAGCTTTAGCTAAACCTGATATTTGGGTTTTAGCCATGATGTGGTGGTGGTTGTTGGCTTAGGCTGAGTTCAGTTTTAGTCGCGGTTTTCTCAAAGGGGGGGGGGGGCATGATATTAATGTATCAGGTTGTAACAGGGTGCTGGTTAATTAATGTAGGGTCTACTTAATAGGTTCTTGTCAATGTTGTTTGAGTTGATGATATATGACAGTTAGACAGGGATCAGTGACAGCTGAGTGTGGTCAATAGTAGATAGTGTCACCACTTACATATTGGTAATCGGGTATTGACATTTGCTGCAGTTGGTGTTTGGGTAATCAAGCAAAGGCCCAAGCCAGGGTCAGTATGACAAATGTACATTAAGGACTGTTGTGAATGTGCCATATCAGGCGTACCAGTTCCAAAGGTTGAGCCCAGCCCTTCCATCAGCACGAAGCTCATGCTGACCAGCTCCATCAGCACCATGAATTGAGGCGCACAGCAGTAGTATTCAAATATTTGTCCATCAATTTCCAACATACAAATATCAAGCGGTGTTACCTGTGGGCTCGGGTCAGGAGTCTACCCTTAGCATATAGAGGCATGATTATATACAGTTTGAAACAAAGTTGTTTACATAATAGTGCTTTGGTTGTGCTTGAAAGTGGCCACAGCAACAAGGACACATGCACAAATAGCCTGGCATCCATACATAGTGCTCTCAGGCCTATACGTTACACATGAAGGGTAGGGTACAAGGAGAGCTTAATAAATCTGACAGGGGAGTTTGTGCTCCTTGAGTCATACCAGTCAAGTTTGCACTAGCAGACCATGCATATAGAGGGCAGTCAAATAGGCAATTTGTAGATCCAAACCGGATCAATGGTCTGGGCCAGTGGACTGACATGTCCCAATAGCAGATTCCGAAGCAGAATCAAGGTGTACAGTAGTTACACATAAGTAAGGGTAGTAGTGCAGAAAGTCAATCAATTTATGCCCATCATACAAATAATAACCTGCAAACATAAAACACTGTGGTCTGCGGGCCAGGTCAGAGGTCACAGTGCTTGCCAATAACATATAGAGCATTGAATACATACGATGGGATCAGAGTCATAGACAGTAATGCCTTAGTTGTGTCCAGTGGTAAGTTCAGGTGCCACCATTGATGATCACAACCATAAGGGCATATACACACAGAGTTTGACATATATGAGTGTGTGTATCCAGGCGCATACACTGATCACGCATGCTGGTTATACATGTAAAAGTCAGTCGAATAGGTAATTGGCAGATTAGAACTCAAGTATGGTTTGGATCAGCAGACTACATAACCCAAATAGTAGATCGCTGATGCACTTAGTAGGCTAGTCTACTTGCTGTTACAGAGTCCAGTGTTTGAGATGATGGGTCAGTGAGTTGTGGTCATGACGATCCTGATGCTGCACTCCCGGAGTTCTGGCGCTGGTAGCGGTGTCATACAGGGGGTGCAATCTTTTCTGGCCTTGGCATTGGCAATGGTGATGGGCAGCCGTGGTGGTGATCGGCATTTCTCGTGAGTATACTCTACTGGATGGAAAGTGGGAGAACATTGGCAGTGTTTTGATTCTAGATTGCCTAGATCACAACCATATAATGGAATATGATGCAAGAAGTACAAGTGTGAATTTTAATTTCTTTTTTTTATATTTTTTATTTTTGTAAACCAACAACACGGGCAGAATTACAAGTACATAGATAGAAGCAGTCAAGTACTAGTTGTTAAGATAGTGTTGTATGCTACCAGTACATAGTGGATTAGAATATCTAAATAGTAGCTGGTAAGGTAGTGCAAATGAGATTTTATTTTATTTTTATCTTATTTATTATTATGTGCCGGTTCTTTATATTCCAGATATCTTTTTAAATTAAAGTATTATTTTAGTAAACGGAAGATATTTCATACCCCAGTCACTCTACTCCTGCGTTCGATTGCGACCGTTTTCCTAGCAGTTGGCGACCGCCTTGCGACCTGTTTACGACCAGTCAATGAGTAACCGGTTGGTGACCAGTTGGTGACAGCCGCGGTTGGTGACCAGTTGGTGACAGCCGCGCCAGGAGCGTGAGAATTTTGGTCGTTGAGCGGTTACCGACCAACTCCCGTAAACATCGGTGACCGGTCGGTTGGTGACCGGGTTTTTGCGTCAGTGTTGCGAGGCGATCGCAAGGTGGCCGGCTTTTTGGTCATAAGGTGGTCTTAAGCGACTGGGGTTTCAAGTGTGTACAATTGGTCTTTCTCCTTCCAGTAATCCACATATTGGTACATCTGGGTTTATTCGTTTGTCCCCCCCCCCCCCACACACACACACATTTTTGTTGTTGCTATGCGTCACCGTTGTAATACATTATATTAGAAATCGTGTTATCTACCTATTATGTATTAGGTCAGCCATTGTAGAGCTCTGAGTGCTTTTATCTATCTGCACTGGGTGCAATTGCGTTCCATTAGTCAACTTCCCTGTTCCCAAATATATCTGTGGTTGTTAATGGGTTTCAATTCGACACCGGGATATTAGCTTAGCCGATTCATTATCATTGTCCTTTGTGAAATAGACAATTCATTCGACGCATTCTCGGTATTTCCTTTTGTAATTAGACACAGGAAACGAGCCCCGATTATTTCGTGAACTATTTACTAATCAAACAAAATTATGCTAACAATTTCTTATTCTCGACAATGTGTGCTGATTTGTGCCAGGTGCTGCTTCCAGAACCAATTCTGTTGTGTTCAAAAATAGGCTCAAAGGTCAATCTCAATAATATTACAATAGCTGCATTATAGCTATACAGTTTAACGTTCATGATACACTAATAGCAAAATAAGCTGAAAATCAGGCAAAGGAACATTTCCCATGTTCCCGGCTTAGACCCTAGTCACAATAAGCTTGCGACCGCTTCACGACCGCTTGTGACAAAAAAGCACCACATCATTCAGCAACCTTCTTGCGACCAAAGCAAAAAATATGGTGGGAAAAAAACGGATTGGTCACTGTTACCAAAGAGTCAGTTTGGTGATTGGTTGGCGATCAGATGGTGATTGGTTGGTGATTGGTCATGGACTGATTTTGATTGCAGATCAGTCGCAAGCAGTCCCTACCAGTCCCCAACTAATTACCCATCGATTATCGATCTAACGCCAACCAGTCATCCCAGGTCCTAGAGAAGTCGGCTATCGGTTATACGACCGATCGCCGAGTGGTCGGAGGTGCTTGGCAATGGTGCCACACTTGTCAATTAGTCAGTTGGCAAAGGCCCCCCGACTGATCGCTACCCTATGAAATTGATTGGTGATCTCCTGGCGACCATTATGGTCGCCAGGAGGTTTTGGACACAACACACCTGCAACCTCCTTGCAACCGAATTAAGGACCAAATAAGAGACTTTTTTGGTCACAACTGGTCGTAAGCCTAGTGTGACTGGGGTCTTAGCACTTTATATGCTTATATGTAATTTTGAACACCAGATATGATTAATATTGAGGTATTCTGAAGGTTACATGACAATACCACCCATAACCATAATAATTATAAACAACCGTAAGAGCCTGAGGGTTCCCTGCATATGCATGGAACACTATGAATAAGGCCGGTATTGCCCTCACCCCGGGGAATATTTTGCCCCCACCCCCTCCCAATATAAAACTACCAGAGGCAATCATATAGGGACCATCCCAGTGTATTGCCCCCCCCCCCCCCCCCCCCCCGCATACAAAGTTGGCTTTCAGTGGCTAACACATAAGTCCAGAACGTATTTCTTTATGATTTGCAATATGCATTTTGTTTGCGATTTTACACCATGGTGTTATATGACCTGAGATGTTGCTAAGACCTAAAACAACGACAAACAAACAATGACAAACAATTCTGGGAGCATTTGGGTCTAGTATTTGTGGTAAAAGAAAAAGGGAAAAAGGAGGGGGCTTTTTATTCTTACGAGGCCAGTATAATTTTGGCATATTATTATCCCTTGGGGTAGCTTTATTTCAGTATATTATTTCCCGGTGTAGGGTGGGGGTGGGGAGTGGGGTGGGGTGGGGTGGGGTGGGCGGGAATCCAGAGGGGTGTGGTGTGCAGTTGTATACCTCTACATGGGGAGCCGAGGGGTCCGGGAACCAGGTGCCTACTTATTGGTTGTTGGAGTTTTACGTCCTGACAACATCTAAGGTTATATCAGGATGGGTACCGACTTGTGACAGCGCGCAGTCATGGCGACTTTATAATGCTGCCCCACTGGGAGACCAGGCCGAAAGCACCATGATCTGATATCCCACTCAGTCACATTATCCTGACAGTGTGCCAACCAGTCTTTTCCCTATCCTAATAATGCCGAGTGCTTGGCTAGGAAGGGACAAGTATGCATTTTTAAGTCAACGGTTTGACTAGACAATGGTTCGAAGCTGTGGGTTCGAATCCCACGATCTCCCAAAACGGGAGACGGACGCTCAATTCATACCCGAGTCACACTAGGCCTGCGTTTGCTTGTGATTGTTTCGCGATCTTCTTGCGACCACCATACGACCACCATACAACTGGTGACCACTCGGCGACCATTTTGGGAGATTTTGGTCACGTGGAGGTTGCAGCTGCTGTACTTGCAACTTTCTTGCAACCAGTGGAGTTGGCGAGTGGCTGGCGAGTGGTTGCCAACTTCACGCCTACCACTTGCCAACTGCTGCGCCAGGAGCATGAGAATTTTGTTGCCGTCTCGGCAACCAACCCCCCTAAACATTGGCAACTGCCATGCCAGAAGCATCAGAATTTTGGTCAGGTATCAGTCGCCGACCGGTTGCCGACCAACCTTACTAAACATCGGCGAGTGGTCGCCGATTGGTTGCTGACCGGTTATACCCCAGTCGCACGAGAGCCAGCGTTCGCCGCCAACCTCCTTATGCCCAAAAGGACGCCAACCTCCCAGCATCCCATTCGATACATTGATTCAAATACGTGGTAGGCACCAGGTCTGTGTCAGGTCGGCGCCAGGACGGCGCCAGGGCGGCACTGGTTCAGTGGCAGGGCCGTGCTGGGTCAGTGGCAGGGCACCGCTGGGTCTCCATTTAGCTCTCTGCTGTGAGAGTTGCGTCCATGAGTTCATGAGGTGTCCAGTCCACCGGAGATTCTTTTTGATCAGATCTTCCATAGAGGGCAGCCCCGTCTGTTCGAGTATTTCCTTATTTGTCACTTTGTCCAGGTTAGCCTCATGATTGAACACAGATGTCGCATCATGAAGGCATGCAGCTTTTTCACCTGTCGTCTGTACACTGTCCAGGCCTCGGCTCCGTATAGTAGGGTGGATAGCACGATTGCACGGTAGATCTTGCCTTTGACCCGAATGGACACATGGTGGTTGTTCCAGAGTCTCTGGCGTAGTCAGCTGAAAGATGCGCTAGCCTTGGCCATCCTCCTCTGTCTTTCAGCATCAATGTGTCCATCACTTGATATAGTGCTTCCGAGGTAGGTGAATTCCGGAACAGAGTTCAGCTTGTTTCCGTCAACCATGATCTCCTCCTCTCGGGTTCTTGTAGAGTTGGGTTGGTACAGCACCTCCGTCTTCTTGATGTTAATCTTCAGGCCAAACTTCTTTGATGCATCGGAGAAAGCGTCCACTATTTTCTGGATCTCTTCAGCAGAGTGGGCAACCAGTGCACTGTCATCTGCGAATAACAACTCTCTCACCAGTATCCGAGTAGTCTTGGTCTTCGCTCTGAAGTGTGTGACATTGAATAGGTCAGCGCTCTGTCTGGACTGTATATAGATGCCATCCACCATGTCTCGGAAAGCCTCGTCGAGCATTGCTGATAGGAAGATGGAGAAGAGCGTGGGGGCCAGTACACAACCTTGCTTGACCCCATTGGTACATTAACCCAACTCATGTATATTAGACGCTGTCTTCACTAAGACTACAGGTGACAAAGGTGCTGGACTCGTGACCAGATATCGGCTTAGGCCTAAGTCTTACCTGTGTGCACAGCCGTCCTTGACTTTCTGAGTAGATTAAAACAATATGGGCGCGGATTAGAAGAAAAACGATAAGAATATTGCGGTCCTCACTCAATCTTCAGCGTCTTATGGGAAGTTGTATAGTAATATACTTCCAGCTGGAGTGTCATGGTTCAGACTGCCTATACGATCAGGATTCAATTTGTATACAAATATTCACCCACCCACCGAGGCACAGGGCTGTGGGAGTAACAAGATTCAATTTTATCTTATATTCACGTGCATAGTTTATGCATTACAAACTGAAAATAACCACACTATTTTATATGAATCCATTTAGTAATGTCGAATGTGATGTGGGTTAAATTGTTATTAATTGTTTGTCAATTATGAATGATGAAATTGTATTGCCGAACTACTTGCGTGGTGGTGGTGCTGGTGAGACTATTATTATGCGTAGTTTCTCACACAATGGAATTATGTCTCTCTATGAACAGCTAGCATGAGTTAGCTTGCATGGCTAAATTTATATGCCTACCATTATTTACTCTAAAAATGGGGGGAAACAAACGAAAAAGTAGCGCTTTAAAATGCCAGTAATAAGTTGTCACCACCCCCCCCCCCCCGCCCCATCTAATGACTGCTTAATGCCACATTATGTCAAACAAAAATGCCAGGCCCACGCATCGTCGTGCATATTTATATTTAAAACGGTGCAATTTTATTTCTATTGTTCTATAACAGAAGCTCCTGAATTCGGGTCTAAAGCATCACTTAAAATATTACAATAACTCCACTCGCCCTGTCCAACCATGCGCTATCTAATATTTATGTCTAGACATTGCCCCAGTGTTTGCGCTCAAGTCACCCAGTTACGTGGTGGGACTGCATGCCGAGGCCCGTTTTAGTAGCAATTCGCCCCCCCCCCCCTTCCACCCCACCCCCACCCCCAGGATACACATAAGAGTACCCCTGTCAGGTTCACTACAAGCAGTCAAATTGGGTAGATGAAAGTTTCACTCCCTATCCACAGTAGGCCTATGGGTGAATGACAACTAACATGACTATCCAAGCAAAAACAGGTTTGATATAAACAAGATCTGGAGCTCCTGGCTCCAGTATCCAGTGTTGATTTATATTGGCATAGAGTTGGTGAAATGGGAGAGAATACAAACAAAAAAAAGACAAAAAAAAAGAAGCAAGATGACCCCCACTGAACACTCTCAATTCAACCTTTGAAGTCTATTGATCTACAGAGTTTAATACATTTCTCTCCAATGGTAGCGAACTGTGGCAGATATGCGTTCGAACAATATATTTAACATATTAGGTTGCAAATTCATGCATTTATTTCCACAACCCAATCTTCCTACACTTTTTCTATAGGGTTGTTTCGCAGCCCTGTTACAGACAGTGGGGAACATTCAGATTACCAAAGGGAGAACTCGGGTGTGTGCCACGATGCACGGCCTCCAGCTACATTAATACCCCTGTCACACTATGATGTAACAAGCCAGCGAGTGGGCAACATAAAAATCACTTTTTTACATTGAGATGCGTACAAATTCTCGGCGTCTCAGGGCCAAATTGGACGTCAGTGCAACATAGTGGATGTAGGCGAAACGTTGGTGCAACATTGTTGTAACATGTCTCAACGAGTTAGAACATTAAAAAAAAGATGCTAATGAGGCTAATGAGCCTCCAGCGTGCCGGCATCAGCCTAGCGAAACCCTAGCGATGGCTTAGCATAGGACTCGCGTAATTATATCGACATGAGTCGACGACAGTCCAGCATGCTGAGCGTAAGGACAGCGAGGCAAAACGTACACAGCACGTTCGATTACTTTTGAAGAATGTTGGCGCACATTACGTGTGTGTCAGCCGTTCGTCAAATACGTCAAGACATGTTGGACTTACATTAGACTAATGTTAGATGCATGTCAGAGACACGTTAGACCTACATCGAGATACGTTAACACCACGTTGTCAGCGCATGGGCTGCACGTTCCTCCCAGCTCTCCGTCAGTCTACCCTAAGTCGACATAGCTCAACGTAGACTGACATAGCTCTAACGACCCTCTAACGTATCTCCACGTATGCCTAACGTGAGTGCAACGTAACCCAACATAACAGCCTTTACGTTGAGCTACGTCAAAAGTTTTGGGTATGTCCAAAACCTTGATGTGTGTCACCGTATCTCAACATAGGCTTAACGAACGAGTAACATATCTCAACTTAATGGGCAAATTTCACCTACCGCGTTATGTCGTAGTGTGACAGGGCCATAACGATCTGGATTCGGGAAAGCCTAGTGTAACGTCGCCATAAGTGTGGGTCGGTGGCCTGATAGATGACACCACTAACACAGGCCAATGGATGGCCGCCGTCTACGCGAAGCCTGTTTGAGCTCTAATTAGTGTTTCATAATTAAAGCCCCTAAATTGGCGGTGCCATCCGATTATGTTAAACGAACCTCTCGCCAGGCTTTACCAGGCGCCCTCGTCTGGGGGCTCGGGGACAAGATTACTAACCAATCACAGATCAAGCTGTTTTTTGGGTGTTTTTTCACGAAGAATACACACATTGCACAGATGTTGAGTCAAATCCATGTGAGGGTGAGTACTATTTTGTACACGCTCATTAAGGAGATAAATAGTGAGCGTTGGCTGAGGTATTATCTTATTAGCGAGAATTATGGACAAACTGTTAATGATGCCAGCCACCAGGACCCAGGCTCATAAGCTGATATCACAGCGAGGGTAAAAACTAATATCGCCAATCACTATGTGCCTGGAAGTAATGATTTATATGATTCAAGGTTGCAGATACCAGCAGGCTCAGATAGGCGAGGAACAGGGCGGGTGTGTGTATGTGTGTGTGTGTGTGGGGGGGGGGGGGGTCCGGTAACCAGCGCAGTTGATATCTCCAACCTAATTAGCAAGTCAAAGGTGTGTGCTTCACACACGTGGGTTGTTACTCATCACAAGGCCACAACCAGAACAGAATAGCAAGCTGCATATGAAGCCATCACAGTGAGTTGGCATCAGTTACAGACTGGGAGTAATAATCAATAACAGGTCCCCCTTCATTCTGCGTGAATAATAATTACATAATTACATATACAAAGGAACAAGCACCCGACGCACATACTGTGTGTGTGTGGTGCAGGTGGTATTGTGATGCTAAATAAGTAACACCTGCCGGCAACAATTTACATCTACTATACATCAGTTAGCACTTCGCAATCAATGAACACAAAACAAGATGACATATCCTCCTATAAATGATTTTGTTTAATACTTTTATTTATTTATTGATTAATGACGTTCGGTGAAGATGCTGCATACATACGTATGTTGATTAGATGAAGTCAGTGACAAGACTCGTGAACACGCTGGCCACCTTACACCCGCAGTGAATTTTTATTTTTTAAACACAGACAAAAAAAAAACCAGCCCACGGTGGCCGGATCGGTAGAGCGCTGGCTTCCCGCGCAGAAGGTCGGGTAGTTCCAATCCTCTCATTAATCTTGAAGACACAAACTACCACACCCATTCTGAGACCATAGCAAGACGAGCGTTGGTTAATTGATAAGGCGGTCTAGCAGGAAATCGCAAACCCTTAAAATCGCAAACCCCCACTTGTGCTTTCCTAGTAAATCGCAAACCCCCATACCATATATGGGCATGGGGGGTTTGCGATTTCCTAGGAAATCACATATCCTCCCTGGACATCACAAACCCCCCATGTTTGGCAGTCTTAAAGCAAGCACATGTGCTTTGTGCAGGTTTGTTTTGCTTTTAGAATTCCCACAATGCACCGTGACGCTGGAATTACAAAGTAGTCTATTGTAAAAATTGTATTTATGTAGGCATGATTAAGCCACATTTATTTTTATATAAGGGGGATAGATCCCTCAAAAGATGGATTAATTGACTATTTTTAATTTCATGCCCATCACAGCAAGGGTCATATTCACTGCGATCACTCACAAGAAGGATAGGGGAACAGATCAATTTTTTTCAAGGATACTAGACTATATCAATAAGAAAAGCCAGTACAACTATCTGTATCATTATCCTACATGACACTGACGTGAATAAAGGCAAGGGCCCCAGGCTACAGTTTTTAGCGCATGTGCGGTCGAAAGTACGAACTGGACTATCGTAAAGATTTTTTCATTACGATTAATCCATCTTGATCCTCCTTGAATCCATTTGATCCCCCCAGATCTGGTAGAAGTTCAAAATCAAACATGTAGCTGCCATGCTTGGGGTGATAAATGCTACAAAGCATGGGGGTTTGCGATTTCCAGGGGGGGTTTGTGATTTCCTAGGAAATCGCAAACCCTGGGGTGTGCGATGTCCAGGGCCTGTATGCATGACGCGGTGTTAGCTTACATTCAGTGTGTTTGCGCTAACACCGCTCCTTGCGTACTGAGTTTTCGCCGCTAACCTAGAAATCCCCCCCAAAACCAGTTTTGGCTCGCTAACACGGCATCATGCATATGGGCCCTGGGGTTTGTGATTTCCTGCTACACCGGCGTGTTTTTAAACTAATGACGCCCATTGATCAGTCAGCACCTATTAAAATATTTACTGGAGAACAACTCGACTCGGCCACAATTACAGACGAGGCGGCGTGCAGCTGGTGACGGCGCAGTGTGGGAGCTGAGGATCCATCACCAGCGGGCAAAACGCGCAGCAGGAGAGACCGGCCGGCACCAGACGCTCACCGTAAAAACTCACCTTAATACCCCAGTCACACTACTGCTTGCGACCGCTTGCAACCACAAAAAATGGTTGGTCGAAAAATGATCCTCAGTGGTCACTGACCACGTTGCAACCAAAATGGTTGCAAGGTTGCAGCTATTGTACTAAAAACCTCCTTTCAACCAAACTGGTCACCCATAGGTCGGTGACCCTTGCTTTTTTTGTTTGTTTTGCGTCCTAGCAACATCTAATGTCATATCAGGACGGGTACCGACTTGTGACAGTATGCACTCATGGTGGTTTTATAGTGCTGCCCCACTGGGAAATCAGGCCACCAGCACCATGACCCGATATCCCACTCAGTCACATTATCCTGTCACTGAGCTAACCAGTCCTTGCCCTATCCTAATCATGCTGAGCACCAGGCTAAGAAGCGACAAGTAAAAATGTTTAAGTCATTGGTTTGACTCGACTGGGAACCAAACTCGCAAACTCCCGATCTTCCGCATGCGAGGCCTGTGCTCTACCGATTCGACCACCGTGCCCAGACGACCCTTGCTTTGCTCGCAAGGAGTTTGCCGGTAACTGTGGGTTCTTTGGTCCAAAGTGGTTGTGAAGTGGTCACAAGCAGTCGTAAGCTGTAGTTTGAGTGGGCTTTAGTTACAATTTTTTTTTAAATGAAGGCAGTACTCAGAAGCACCTCAACTTATACAGACGTAATATTTCCTACCTTTTCAGTATCAGTTCGCCAGTAAGTATGCATAGTAAAAAAAGGTACCTCGACTTATCTTCCGGCTTGCCTAATACAGGAGTTTTTACGGTACACGCCTCAACAAAAACATGTTATCTTCCTGTTAGTAGACTCAGTATCTATGCTGCAGCATCCCGTTTTGAACTTTAAATACAATTATTTGATAGGCGTTTCATGCTTGTTTTTTTGTTTCTTCTTCTTTTTTCACCCGTCCTGATATGACCTTAGATGTTGCTAGGACGTAAAACAACCACAAACAAACAAAAAATCTTCTTGTTCTTCTTCTTCTGCGTATCAGTATCAAGCAAAGTGGGAAACAATCAACAATTTATTTCATTAAAAAAAAGAAAAAAGGTTTGGCGAGCATCTGTTGCCAAAGCCCCATCTTCATCGATGCACGTGCATCGGGAAAACACCAGAAGAAAAATAAAATATATTTAAAATTGAAAGAAAGTCTTCAAAACGCATCTAGTCACCTTACAATAATTCTGGTTAACTTCCCTTTAGTAGTAACATCTTGGTAGTTTTCAGGTTAAACGGTGGTGCTTGTCTTTTTTGTTGAACAAACAATCTGACCTGTTCTTATACACACATTTAGTGCTGTAGACCTCTAAACACCCATGTGTAAGTGTGTGTGTGTGCGGGGGGCACTATTAAAGATCGGCTTAAAGAAGAACTTTGAACTAATTTAGATGTTCAATCGTTCCCCCGATTATTCCTACAGTTTTTTAAAGTTGCATAGTCCGTATTTTTCAGTTTGTGTCATTTTCTAAATATATAAATATAGTAGTAGGTTGATCATCATAATCTACCTTTGAAAGTAACTTTGAAGTAAATTTAGTTTAAAATTACTAACTTCAGGGATATATATATTGTAAACAGGCCAAATTAATTTTGGAATGCATGTCAAAATTCCTGACCCCATAAGCTTCAATAGTAACAGGTTATATTAAATTGACTTAGTATGTTCCTTTATGGTGTTCTCTGTGGCGGAGTGGTGAGAGTGTCTGACTT
This sequence comes from Branchipolynoe longqiensis, assembly GCA_030323885.1. Taxonomy (NCBI): domain Eukaryota; kingdom Metazoa; phylum Annelida; class Polychaeta; order Phyllodocida; family Polynoidae; genus Branchipolynoe; species Branchipolynoe longqiensis. Next base: position 106,101,130 of record CM059187.1, on the reverse strand, counting down.
TTTTCTAGGTCAGACTCCTAATCTGAAGGTCAGTGGTTCGATTCCTTGTGCCCCCCCCCCAACCTCTGCCAATTTGGATTTCCACCACTGTGTATAACTTACAGTGTCCTGATATGACCTTAGATGTTGCTAGGACGTAAAACAACAACAAACAAACAAACAAACTTACAGTGTCATCAAAAGCCAGTTGCTCTCATACCAATGTCTATGTGGTGTGGGAGGTTAAAAATCCCTTGGGTCGGTAAAAGTGTAGGCTCGGGCTTTCTATCGACAAACTGTCTAATGGTGAAAACAAGTCTATTCAGACTTATCCATGATAGGCTCACCAAATACCTAATGAATCCACCAGTATCTATGTTCCAATCTTCGAAAATGTGCTGTCTTTATTGGGCTGTGCAACTTTAAAGCCGGGAAAGGGAAGAGCTGCTCCTGTGACGTCACAGTCAGGGGCTGCTCCTGAGATGTCAAGCTGTCAGCGGCTGCTCCTGTACGTCACGCTGTCAGGGGCTACTTCTGTGCAGTTATGCTATCAGGGGCTGCTTCTGTGCTGTCACGCTATCAATGGCTGCTTCTGTGCCATCACGCTATCAGGGGCTGCTTCTGTGCCGTCACAGTATCAGGCGCTGCTTCTTTGCCATCATGCTGTCAGGGGCTGCTTCTGTGACGTCACACTGTCAGGGTAGGCTTGCTTTCACGTGTTTTAGTTGCTTTGTTGTTGGGTTTCATGAAGCGAAGGGATCGCCTATAGCAGGAGGAGCGCCTGCTCCAGCGTTGCGCCTCATATCGACATCACTGCGCATGACCGGAAACCAACGGGCGTCTCTACCATGTTGACTCTACGTGGCGTCTGTATGCGGGTGCTGACCTACGGCGAAAAGAAATGCAAATATAGTAGACATCATTCATTGCCTGAGCATACAAGAATTCACCACAAAAATGCAATTAATATCGATATCTCCACATGAAAATAAATTTCAGCCACTCTGCCTACAAAGTATGGAGCCTCAATCCGATGTATTTACAACTCTTGTTCTGTTGTGATAAATAGAGATCAGAGATCAATCTTATTTGAACATGGCACAATTGTTAACAAACAGTCAGTACCTAATATGGTACCATCATGATTGGTATCAACATGTGTTTATAAATAATGAGTGTCACGCACTTCCAGTAGGTATTGGCAGCAACATTTTAAAACATGAATAATGTGAAATATATTGATTGCTTCTTCTAGACATTGTAATTACAAACCAATTTCCATAAATGATAAGTTTATAGCCATTACTATTTTTAAATAATCAAATGTTAAGATTTAATGTATAAAAATATATTAATATTGATTAAAAATAGAACTTTGACCAAAGATAATAAAAAAATGGAAATATGCGGCGGGAGTTCTGCCAACAAATTTCTATCGTACACATACTCAACTTAGAATGTCAATTGTTAAACCAATCAGTCAAGCATATATCAAAAGGTGCAGTCTTTAACCAAAAAATGGCCAAAGAACCGTTTTTAATGCATAGTATTTTCTTGAAAATGTGCAACAAGACTGAATAGATGCTAAGAACAAGCTGCATTGTTATTATTGCACACAAGAAGTATTGTCAGGAAACCAACTTGATCAATATTTGAATGTTTACCTAATGCTCAACTAACGGTTGCATGTTTCTATTATGTTAACTTGTTTGACCTGGGTCAAACCATACATGACCAGAAAGGTCAGGAATTGTACATCTTTTGGTGCATTCCCAGTTCTGTGGCAGAAGGAAGCACAGTTCAATTAAAAATCACCCTCTGCTAGAGTTGCTTGGATTTACACTAGTGACAAGTGCATACTTACTGATTACTGCCATAACTGAAATGAATTTGACTCAATCCAAACTTCATATACATTCAAGACACCGTCACCATCAGATAACGATCTTTTATCTTCGATAATTTTATCAAAATTATATATATACAGAAATAGTCATCAGTATGTAAGTAAGCGCTGATGAAATATCGCATACAACCACCATTCCGGGATCCATTGCTGTCTTGCTATGGGCGCTATACAGTAAAACCTCCCTAACCGACCACCTCCACAGATCGACCAGTCCCCTATATCGATCGCTTTATTTGGGTTCAAACAATACCATTGTAACCATATTCTAACTCTCTAAACCGACCACCTCCCTAAATCGACTGGGTCCCAAGGTCGGCCGATTTAGAGAGGTTTTACTGTATATGTATATCGCGTTAGGATTTCAAATAGAACACCGCATTAGGATTTCAAATAGAACAGTTACACGCCATTAGGATTTCAAATAGAACACCGCAAGTGGAGTCTAAAAATACACGTGCCGTGTGCAAAATGACCCGACCCCAGTAATGGCTGGCACACACCTACCGTTTGTCCGCACCCACCTACCGTTTACGATTCGCGCACTAAAACTGACGACCCGACCCGACCCGACCCGTTTCCTGATTGGAGCGCTCACATATACCGTCCGTTTTCGCGACTGCGATCCACGCACCTGGTGTCTTTAGCACGAACTACCCTAGCTACCCGAGCGCCTCCTAGCGTTTTGTGTGTGTCTCTGTGTTTCTGTGTGTCTGTGTGTGTGTCTGTGTGTGTGTGTGTCTCTGTGTGTCTGTGTGTATGTGTGTGTGCCTCTGTGTGTGTCTGTGTGTGTTTGTGTGTGTGTGTGTGTCTGTGTGTGTGTTATTCTGTGCCTCTGTGTGTGTCTGTGTGTGTGGTTCTGTGTGTCTGTGTGTGTGTCTGTGTGTGTATGTGTGTGTGTCTGTGTGTGTGTTACTCTGTGCCTCTGTGTGTGTGTCTCTGTGTCTGTGTGTGTGCCTCTGTGTGTGTCTGTGTGTGTCTCTGTGTGTGTGTCTGTGTGTGTATCTGTCTCTGTGTGTGTCTCTGTGTCTGTGTGTGTGCCTGTGTGTGTGTCTGTGTGTGTGTCTGTGTGTGTCTCTATGTGTGTGTCTCTGTGTCTGTGTGTGTGTCTGTGTGTGTGTGTCTCTGTGTGTGTCTGTGTGTGTGTCTGTGTGTCTGTGTGTCTCTGTGTGTGTCTGTGTGTGTGTGTCTGTGTGTGTGTCTCTGTGTGTGCCTCACTCTCACTCTCAGTCTGACTCTCACTCTCACTCTCAGTCTGACTCTCACTCTCAGTCTGACTCTCACTCTCAGTCTGACTCTCACTCTCAGTCTGACTCACACTCTCAGTCTGACTCTCACTCTCACTCTCAGTCTGACTCTCACTCTCAGTCTGACTCTCACTCTGACTCTCACTCTGACTCTCAGTCTGACTCTCACTCTCAGTCTGACTCTCACTCTCAGTCTGACTCTCACTCTCAGTCTGACTCTCACTCTCACTCTCAGTCTGACTCTCACTCTCAGTCTGACTCACAGAAACACACAGACACACACATACACAGGGACACACACAGACACACACAGAGACACACACACAGACACACGCACAGAGACACACACAGACACACCGAGACACACAGACACACACAGAGAAACACATACACAGAGACACACAGACACACACATACACAGACACACACACACACAGACACAGAGACACACACACAGACACAGAGAAACACACACAGACACAGATACACACATAAAGACACACACACATACACAGAGACACACACACAGACACAGAGGCACACACAGAGAGACACACATACATACACAGAGACATACACACAGACACACACACACAGACACACACAGAGACACACACATAGACACAGAGACACACATACATACACAGAGACACACACAGAGACATAGAGACACACACACACACAGACACACACATATACACAGAGACACACATACATACACAGAGACACACACAGAGACACACACATACACACACACAGACACACACACCCACAGACACAGAGACACACACAGACACACACATAGGCACACAGACACCAATACAGACACAGAGACACACACACAGACACAGAGACACACACAGAGACACACACAGACACACACACAGACACACACACAGACACATACAGAGACACACACACACACAAAGAGACACACAGAGACACAGAGGACTTGGATCGCAAACGACGTTGGGTATCACACATATACCGTTTACGATACGACTGACCGCTCACACCTACCGTTTCTTGAACGGCCCGATTCGTTTTTCGAATCCCTTGCGATTCCAGTTTTAAGGCCTAAAACTGAGTTTTAAGCCGCGAATCGCAAGGCTCTGGTGTGCTAGGGGGTCGCACACCTAACGACTAAAACCCAGTTTTACGTCGTAAACGGGCAGTTTTACGTCGTAAACGGGAGGTGTGCGCCGGGCATAACCCACATCTTGTCTGGGGGTGCTAGGAGTGATGACGTCACATGTGCGCTGGTACCTGTAGGATAACAGCTACCAGTACAAGTCCTACGTGTTTTGTTAATGGCTCTTTTTGTTTGTTTTTAATAATCCAGATTAATGAAATGAAAATATAATGAACTATGCAATCATAAAATACTTTAAATTCTATTTTGCTGTAGTTATATCGGTTATTAAAAAAAAGAAGTTTTGGATTAAGCCACCATTTTTGTCCACCCCGAGCGTGTTTGTTTATGCAACCCGAGGTCTGCGCATGCACCAAAAGGTGGCTCGGGTGACCCGAGTTGTTTAATCGAATACGGCCTCAGAGTCCGAAAGTTAGTGTGAGTGAGACTGAGACAGTGAGAAGAGAGTGAGAGAATGATCGAGTGAAAGAGTGAAAGAGCAAGAGAGCGAGGGAGAGGGATAGGTGGAGGGAGAGGGAGAGGGAGAGGGAGAGGGGGAGGGGAGAGAGAGGGGAGGGGGGGAGAGGGAGAGGGGAGGGAGGGGGAGAGGGAGATGGAAAGGGAGAGGGCGAGGGGGATGGAGAGGGAGAAGGAGAGGGAGAGGGAGAGGGGGAGGGAGATGGAGAGGGAGAGGGGGAGGGAGAGGGAGAGGGGGGGAGAGATGGAAAAGGAGATGGAGAAGGGGAAAGGGAGATGGAGAGGGAGAAGGAGAGGGAGATGGAGAGGGAGAGGGGGAGAGGGACAAGGACAGGGAGAGGGAGAGGGAGACATTACTTGAAACAAGTATTTTCGCTCAAATAAAGGCCTCCGTAGGATTGGCGCTAATATTCTGTCGGTCACCTGAAGAAAAGGGAGGTTGGAGAAAGGAAAAGAGGAAAAACAAAACCTAAACGCCCCGCTATCCCACTCAGATATGAACGGGAAATCTACGCAAAACAGGTGTTTGATGTTGTAGAAACGATACATATATTACGGATTTCACCCTCAACTTCTGTGTGTGCGTGTGTATGCGTGTGCGTGTGTGTGTGTATGTGTCTGTATGTATGTGTATGTATGTGTATATGTGTATTTGTGTGTATGTGTGTATGTATGTATGTGTGTGTGTGTTGGGGAGGAGACGGGAAAGTCAGGTCCCCCTCGCACCCTGCACTGCTTTCCAAATAGCGAGTATTTTCAATGTTCATTAGTAGGCTCTGTTTCTTACGAACGATGTGGAAATGAGAAATGACAAATCCCGTGAAATCCCTATTACTAGGGGATGGCTACCAACAGAGACTTCCTGATGACAACCTGCTAATCAGCAATACATCAGCACTGGTTAACGATAACAGTGCTTTAAGGCATAGGATGTGGATTAAGTGCAGTAACCTAGCAACATACATACAGCATAGTCGCGCTACCAATCGGCTCGGACCTCTCGGTTCTGTAAATTTGCTATTTCCGCCCAGTTTTCCACCTCTAATAGGCTTTGTTCCGCGGTTGATTGGTCTACCCCGCCGTTGGTAATATTCGTCTGAGCCTAAATGGGGAACTTCCTATTCGATATGCTGTAAATTAATGAGTGAAATAGTGACACCCAACTGGCCTTTATGTACTACAGATGGATATTGAACCTCAAATCCCATATATTGAACCACAGTGAGCGAATCTCTCTATGCTGATGGGTAAGGTGGATAGATTTAGGTTGAGTGTTTAAATCCCAACGACCGAGTCATTGTCTTATTCAAGAATATTGACCCTCAAACCCCATATATTTGTCAGATGTTGTACTTTATGAACACCCCTGGGAAGGGAGCAGGGGTCACGTGACCGGTGGGGAGTTGTGAAGTTGAATCAAGGACGGTAATAAAGTCAGTTATGAACTAGAGCTTGTTGTGTCCACTCATCATCATCATCATGCTGTCGGTCGCGATGCGACAAAGACTGCTTTCATTACTTGACTGCCGCTCTCCATTTAGCTCTCTGCTGGGAGAGTTGCGTCCATGAGTCGGTCTTAATGTCTCTCAGCTTCAGGTTTCTCTTGATGGTATCTTTGAACCGGAGGCGGGGGCGCCCTCTCTTTCTGTAGCCAGAAGACAGTTGAGAATAGAGGATCTGCTTTGGTAACCTGTCTGATGACATCCTCATGAGGTGTCCAGTCCACCGGAGATTCTTTTTGATCAGAAGATCTTCCATAGAGGGCAGCCCCATCCGTTCGAGTATTTCCTTATTCGTCACTTTGTCCTTGTGTCACTGTGTCCACTATTACCATACTTTACATGGTGTCAGATACGGAACACACTACAAATGGTGCTCACTGGATTGAAGCCACCGGCGGCTCTTAGCCTAGAAGGCAACCTCGCTATAAACTGGAGGGAATGGTTCAGAGCCTTCGAAATATACGCAACAGCATCAAGAGTGGCCGGAAAAGCAGAACGCGTACAGTGCTGCGTGCTCCTGCATGTAGCGGGGTAAGAAGCACAAAAGATATGCCAGACGTTCGTATTCGGCGACTCAAGAGAAAGATAAGTACGGACCTCTGATGGGGGCATTGAGAATGTATTGTGTCAGTAATGAAAATATCACACAGTGACAAGATACAAGTTTAATACATACAAACAGAAAACGGAAGATATGGACACATTAATAACAGAACTAAAAGGTTGAATATCGCAGTGTGACTATGGACCGTTAGAACACTCTTTATTGTGTGATAAATTAGTATGTGGAATACGCGACGATAAACTGAGGGACAAATTGCTCCAAACTGAAAAGTTAATGTTAGACAAGTGTGTGACAATGTGCAGACTCAGGGAGCATAACACATCCAAATTATCAAGTTTGTCAAACAACACTGAACAAGGCATTCAACTTTCAAGTAGACGCCATTACATGTGGCCACGGTTGAACTGGCAGTAAAGCACATCGCGCCTACTACTACCCACGTGGAAGCGCCAGACGCGACAGTACAAACTGAAGCCAGCAGGTCCAAAAATAACTGCTGGTGTAGTGACCAACATGCCCGATGGCAATGCCCAGCCAAGACTTGTATGGCATGCAACAAGCAGGGACATTTCACAAAAGTATGCAGAACCACCCGAGCCAGTACAAACTCAGTCAATGTGATAGATGTGGAAAACCAGACGAATGATGAAAATTGGAGGCACGAGGAGCAAGCCGAAGAGTCGGAAAAAGAAGACCTATTCATTGGCACAATGGAAGACGATAGCACATCCGGTGTAGAGCTGTGGTATTCCAACATCCGGATATGTAATGTGAACATTAAATTCAAACTCGACACTGGGTCTGAGGCGAACTTAATCCCAAAATACATCTACGACAAGGGACCACGACAAAAGCTAGCCCCAACCATGTACTTGATTACATAACACCGTCCAACGCGTGAAACCAGTTGGAGAGACAATCCTCAACGTGAATGGACAACAACTCAAATTCCAAGTCACCAACACTGGCACACCGCTGTTAGGAAAAGACATGTGGGTACTGCTTTGCCTGGTCGCACGTGTTAACACAATGAGCCAGCACACAGAAGTTGGCATTCCGTATCTGCCTAGACCCGACTAAATTGAATAAGGCCATACTCAGAGGCCCTTATCCCACATTGACAATAGAGCAAGTTGTCGCTAACATGTGTGATGCTTGTTACTTTTCGGTTTTAGACGCTAACTCGGAGTATTGGCAGATAGAATTAGACCATGAAAGTTCTGTGCTCTGCACCTTCAATACCCCATGGGGCAGGTACTGCTATACTCGTTTGCCGTTTGGCATTAAAACGGCAGGAGATCTATTCATAGAACAGATGAAGGATATATTAAAAGATACTGAAGGAGTCAGTGTAATTACAGATGATATTTGAATTTATGGAAAGAGTGAGGAAGAGCATAACAAGCGATTAGAGAAAGTATTACAAAGAGCGAGAGAGGTTACTTTTAAATTAAATCCTGCTAAGTCACGTATTTGTAAACAAACAGGTAAATTATGTCGGCACACACTATCGAGCAATGGGCTAAAACCCACCCAAGAGGGTATCCAGGCTATTGTAGACTTGCCGACACCCAAGGATAAACCAGCCCTACACAGATTTCTCGGAATGGTAGGATATGTCGGGAAGTTCATCCCTAACCTAGCCATGATAACTAAACCATTAAGACTAGTGTTACAAAAAAACGTTGCATGGCACTGGGAAGAAAGCCAATCAGAAGCATTTCACAAGCTTAAAAGCCTATTAATAAGTGTGCCAGTATTGAAGTTCTACAATGTTAAGAAACCAATAGTACTGCAAGTGGACGCATGCAAATCGGAGTTAGGGGCCACATTGTTTCAAGAGAATAGACTGGTATATATGGCTTCAAAAGCCCTTAATCAAGCAGAAACAAATTACGCCATCATCGAAAAAGACCTTTTGGCCATTTGCGTTGGGTGCAAAAAGTTTCACAAATACATCTACGGTAAACCCACAACAACCACAAACCCTTGGTCTCGATCATGCAAAAGCCACTTAATTTATTATCTGCCAGAATGCACCTGCAAAAGTATGATTTAAATGTTCAAGGTAAATATATGTACTTTGCAGACAGCCTGTCACGCAAGCACTCCATAAAGACCACACCTACAAAGCTGTTCGACAAAGATGTAATGGTAGCCGAGGTCAGCATCGCGAAAGACTACATGCAACAAATAGCACATGAAACAAGTAACGACAATGTACTAAAACAAGTAATAACATTGACAAAGTATGAATTGCCAGATAATAAAGATAAATTAAATAACGAAGTAAGACCGTATTACATTTTTAAAGACGAGATTACAGTAGAAAGCAACAACGTTCTAGTAAAAATGACAGATTAATAATACCGAAAAACATGCAAAAACAAATGGTGAAAAAGATTCATGAATCCCACGTGGGATAGTTAAGTGCAAACAAATCGCAAGAGACAGCATTTTTTTGGCCTGGCATTAATAGCCAAATAGAAGACGTAATTAACTGATTCGAAATATGCCAGCAATTCAGAAAAGCACAGCAATAAGAACCGTTCATTCCACATCCGATTCCGAAATTGCCTTTTCAGAAAATAGGAGTAGACTTCTTCCACGTGCAACATCAAACTTTTCTATTAATACTAGATTCCTATAGTAAATTCACGGAAATTGTCAAAATGAAAACAACTACGAGCAAGAACACAATTGAAGAGTTAAAGAAAGTATGTGGTATATACGATATTCCCTAAAATGTAGCATCAGTTAACGGCCTGAAATTCAGTAGCACAGAATACCAAAAATTTGCATCAGACTATGGATTCAAACCCGTATACAGCAGCCCCATGAATGCCCAAAGTATCGGGCAATCGGAGAGATTCGTACAAACTGTAAAAAGATTGCTTTAAAAATCTATCCTAGAAAACGGGGATATAAACATATCACTAATAAACTATCGCAATGCACACATACAGGGATTAGATGCCTCCCCGGCGCAACTGCTGATGTCAAGAACACTTAGATTGAAAATCCCCAAAACCCCAAAGAAATTAGAACCACACATACAGAGAAACATGCGAGTGCAAATGACCAAACGACAGAGCAATCAAAAGAAATATTTTGAGAAACGAGGCACAACACCACACAAAACACTGAAGAAAAGAGATACAGTGAGGTATACAGACCAAAATAACAAAGGGGCCAAAGGCACTATCATAAACCCATCACAATCCTATCCCCGAAATTACAACATAATCACCCCAGACAACAAACAGATATGAAGAAACCGGAAACACATCATTAAATGCCCAAATAAAAACAATGACATACCAGTAAACCAAACGACAACATGACACACAAATGATAATCAAAACACCAAAACAACCCAGGCAGACAAACCGACAACCTATTACACAACACGACACCTCCGAACGAGCAAATCGGTCGACAGGTAAAGTGCCGTAACGTAAGAAAGAACAAAACAACGTGATAGAATCGTCAATAAATGAATCACAAAAAAAAATTAAAATTAAAATTGCATACCATGTAAGGGTAATAGGTCATGTGTAATAATATGTATTAAGAAGAAATGTACGAAGCAATCCAAAATGTAAAGTAAGACTGATACAACGTTGCAACGTAAACCAAAATGTAAATCGCTTTACCAAACAAAGATTGTGTAGTTAAGAGACAGAAATTTAAGAAATAAGATGAACTAAATAATACCTGATTCTGTAATATCATTGCATTTCGGATGAACATACCTTACAGTCATAGGTCTCGCCGTGAATATGGCCTATGCTGCCGACACGGCGTAAAGAAACCACCAATCAATCAATCAAACTACAGTCATAGGAGGACTACATGCTCAAGGTGATGTTGATACGTATCTTTAGACAGGTGGGGAGTTGTGAAGTTGAATCAAGGACAGTAATAAAGTCAGTTATGAACTAGAGCTTGTTGTGTCCACTAGTACCGTACTTTACAATGTTGACCACAGTGAGCGAATCTCTATGATGACCGGGGACATGGATGGATTAAGGTTAGGTGTTTGGTGTTTGAATTAAAATAACTGTTATACATTCAATGATTCACTATATTGAAATAGTTATTTTTCTCTGACTAAGAATATAACAAATGTCCCATTTTTAATTTCGCCATTTCAAAAGTAATACAGGAGCATGTAAGCCATCATCACAATATTGATCTATAAGGAACTAGGTATGAACAGAGAATTGGGGTGTCCCTCTATGTCTCAGTACTAATACTTCGTTCGACTCCTCCCCCCCCCCCCCCCCCCATTTTCCTTCAAAAAGTCATCCCCCTCCAACAGAGAAACCCCTCTCCAACCCTTATCCACACTCCACAACCCATATCCACACTGGGGTCGAAATTCTTCAGAAATATGTTTGTTTGTTTACTGTTGTCTTACATTCTAACAACATCTAAGGTCATATCAGGACTCGTACCGACTTGTGACAGTGCGCACTAATCACAACTTTATAGTGCTGCCCAACTGGGAGATCAGACTGCCAGATATCCCACACAGTGACATTATCCTGACACTGTTCTAACCAGTCCTTGTCATATCCTATTATTAATGCCAGGCTAGGTAGCAACAAAATATTATTCAAAGTAGAGTTCATGCTACGTTCCTTCGGGCACTTGATTGTAGTGAACCTCTTGCTTTTAACATTCGTCTATAATAAGTAACCCATGAAACTAAGCAGGTTTCAGTTCGTTTTCAAGTAAACACCTATCCAATGGGAGACTTTCTGGACGGATTACACGCTACGCGGCAGCAACCGACGGGTCTTCTGTGCCAATCGCTAACCTACACACCCACCACACACCTACACTCCCACCACACACCCACACCACACCTACACCACCACCACTCACATACACCCTCACCACACACACCTACACATCAACCACACACACCTACACCCCCACCACACACCCCCACCACACAACTACACCCTCACCCCCCACCCCCCACCCACATGCCTGAACCCCCACCACACACCTATACACCCAGCACACACCTAGACCCCCACCAAACACCTACACCACCAACACACACATACATACACCCCCACCACATCCCTAAACCCCCACCACACACACCAACCACACACCTACACCGCCAACAAACACACCTACACCCTCACCACACCCCTAAACCCTCATCACACACCTACACCACCAACATACACACATGTGTGGTGGGGGTGTAGGGGGCTGTGCTGAGTGGGTATGGTGGGGGTGTGTGGTGGGGTGTATGCAGTGGGGGCTTAGGGATGTGGTGGGGGTGAAGGTCTGTGTGGTGGGGGTTGACAGTGTGTGTGATTGGGGTGTAGGTGGGTATGGTGGGAGTATGTGTTGGGGTTTAGGTGTTTGGTGGGGTGTAGGTGTGTGGTGGGGTGTAGGGGTATGGTGTGGGTTTAGGGATGTGGTGGGTGTATGCGGTGGGTGCTTAGGGATGTGGTGGGGGTGTAGGTCTGTGTGGTGGGGGTTGACGGTGTGTCTGATTGGGGTGTAGGTGGGTATGGTGGGGGTGTAGGTGTGTGAGTGGTGGAGGTATAGCTGGTTTGTAGTGGAGGTGTAGGGGTGTCTTGCAGAGTGGCACCTCACAATCTTTAGCATCTCTAAACCACCTACACCCCCAAACACAACCCTAAACACACCCACCTATACCCCCCACCACACACCTACACTCACACCACACCTACACCACCACTACACAGCTACACCCTCACCACTCACACCTACACCTCAACCACACACATCTACACCCCACACCACACACACACACCGACACACACATACCTACACCCCCACCACGTCCCTAAACCTCCACCACATAGCTACAGCCCCACTACACACCTACACCCACGCCCACCCTAAACCCTCAGCACACACCTACACCACCAACACACACACCTGTGTGGTGGGGGTGGTGGGGTGTAGGGGTGTGGTAGGGTCTTAGGGATGTGGTGGGTGTAGGTGGTGGGGGCTTAGCGATGTAGGGGCAGTGTAGGTCTGTGTGGTGGGTGTTGATGGTGTATGTGTGTGGTTGGGGTGTAGGTGGGTATGGTGGGGGTGTAGCTGTAGGAGGGTGTGGTGGTTGTGTAGGGTGTGTGTGGTGGAGGTGCAGGTGGTTTGTGGTGGAGGTGTAGGGGTGTCTTGCAGAGTGGCACCTCACAATCTTTAGCATCCCTAAACCCCCACCACTCACCTACACCCCCACCACAGCGCTACACGCCACCGCACACACCTATACCCCCACTACCACCTACACCCTCACCACACACACCTAAACCCCCCAACACACACTTTAGAGTTCGGAAGTGGCAAAACATGCAAGACCTTGGTCCCTCACGTGTCGCCACCTGCCACAGTATATTGCAAAAGGCGTTGCAACGAAAGTCCCCCATTATAGCCGAGAAAAGTCATTAGCACTAAATTACCCTGATAGTTATAGTTTGACCACAGATATACCTTGATTACGTGTGAAATAACTATCTGATTCTGAGAATAGACAGCTTCAATTCAACCAAACTATGAATGGCTTCATTGGATCGTGATAATTGTGAATAATTGTGTCATGTGGTGATGAAAATGGGAAATATTGCACTTAAAGCGGGAATCGAACCCAAATCTCTTACTTTCGTGGCCAGTGTGCTAACCATCATACCACCTAGGCTCCCTGATCTCACCACTCACCCCACACCTACCTGTCTATGTGGCTCGTTGCCTCCTGGTGAGTGGAGACTACTACACTCATACCCCTGGAATTGTAAGTCTTTTAAATGGTCATTTAATGCTTACAATTACATACATACAGGCAATGCACCTACAGGGTAGGTTCAACAACCATACAGTATGTAGCTTGTGCAGGATCCTGGTCACGACACCAGTGTCATGGGGGTGATGAAAATGGGAAATATTGCACCTAGAGCAGGAATTGAACCCACATCTCTTGCGTTCTGGGCCACCTATACTCCCTGATCTAACCACCCCTACCCCTGCCAACCTGTCTATCTGGTTCCTTGCCTGAGAGGTCAGTGCAGACTACTACAGTAACGTTGCACTGGTCGCGTGACTGTCTGTGCCTTTCAATGCACACAACGCTTATTCCACAGTGAACTAACTATCGCTGATATCAGTAACAGAGAATAGACAGATGTAATTCACACAAACAATGAATGGCTTCATTGGATTGTGATAATTGTGACTAAGTAACGCTGCATTGATCATGTGACCGCCCTATTAATGCACACGGCGCTTATTCCACAGAGACACTTATTGGGCAGAGAACGCTTCGATTCCGGATATGGATGCTTTCACCTTTGGACCTTTGAACACCAGGGCCGCGTTCATGGTCCGTCTCGGAGGCGCCTCGGCGACGTCTCGGCGATGCTTTTTGGTCTATTTGCGTTCAGGGTTCCCCTCGGCGACGTCTCGGCGACGCCTCCCTTTTCAGATAGGAGACAAAAAGCGCCTCGAAAATGGCTCCGAGGCGCCTCCGAGACGGACCCTGAACGCGGCACAGGTGGGGGGTGGGGGGGGGGGGGGCAATCTGGGACGTTGTCTTTACCGTGCAACCGGTGAAAGATCCCGCCCTTGTCGACCCACCCTCACACCCCACAGCCACACACGGGCGCTGGCCACCAGCGCACATACATATATTATGCAACACGCCCCAAAAGCAGCCTTATGAACGGCGCATCCATCAGGCCACAATGGGGACGTAATCTCAGCCGGCCCGGCCCGCCCGCCACACGTATAAATCACCCCGCCTGGCGCAAAGCGCGCGCCGCCAGCTTAATCGGCAGATAATTAAAATTGATGTTGATATAGCATAACTGCGCTGATTTATAGGTGAGTGAGGCGACCGATACGCCTTAATTAAGGCGGCAGGATCTATCACGACCACCCCAAACCGCTATCAACGCGCCACACGGCCGGAGCTGGGCCGTTCGGAGAAGCCGCATGGGATATGTAGATACATGTATAATAGGACGCCCACGCTGCTGGTTACAGGCACACTGTCAACACTCTTTCATGTGTGTGCATGAATGAGTGCGTGAATGAATGCGTGCATGAGTGAGTAAGCCAGTATATAAGTGAGTGTGTGTATCAGTGAGTATATCAGTGAGTGAATGAATGTGTGCATGAGTAAGTGCATGAATGGGTAGTAAGGAGTGGCTGTGTTTTTACTTTTAATGAGTGCATGCATGAGTGATTGATTGAGCGACAGTACGAATGACTGTGTAAGTGTGTGAATGAGTGAGTGAGTGAGTGAGTGAGTGAGTGAGTGAGAAAGTGAGTGAGTACATGAGCGAGAAAGTGAGTGCATGAGTGAATGCGTTGGGTGTTCGATGGTACAAATTCCTTGAACGTATAAGTGTCGTGGCACACATCAATAAATATATTTATTATTGATTAAATTCAAGTTTGTTTGGTTTGTTTTGGGTTTTACATCCTGGCAACATCTAAAGTCATACTAGGTTGGCTACTGACTTGTGACAGTGCGCACTCATGGTGCTGCCCCATTGGAAGACAAGGCCACCGGAACCATGACCTGATTTCCCACTCAGCCACATTATCCTGATAATGAGCTAACCATTCTTTGCTCTATCCCAGTAATGCTGTGCGACAAGTATCAAGTTTTTAAGACAGTTTGACTCGGCCGGGATTCGAACTTCTTACCGTTCACACGGGAAGCCTGCGCTCTAAGGATTCGGCAACAGGGTTCAGTTAGTATTAAATTAAAGATAGAAACCGTCATGAAATGTAAATGAAATAGTGTCACCCATTTTTGCTCAAAGTGGGAGTGTCCAGTCAGCAGTGGCTGTCTTTGTGACGTCATCTCAGGGGCTTCATCGCCGGATAGCAATGTCAATAGATAGGCTACTTGTTACTATCAATATCCGAACACATTTTTCTAGTAGTTTCAAAATAGATATTTACCTGCTCATAAAACTGGAAATGGTAAAGAATGTTACTGTTAATGTTAGTTGTTACTGAATTGACCTCCGATTCGAATCAAATACAGATTCAGCGTGCAAAATTGTGTTAAGAAATCACGTGATAACATAGATAAAAGATTCACCCGGTACTTGTGTAGTACACGGGTGAAGGACACCGTAGTCTAAATACGGGCGAAAATAGCTTCAGTATGGGACAGGAACTAGATGGCTAAATATATCGGCACAGAGTTGGTGAAATGGGAGAAAATGCAAAAAGACAAGATGGCGGCCACAGAATGCCATCGATTTCACTTTAAAATCTTATTAAACTCGATGTTTTATTATATTTTTCAACACAAAGGTAGCGGGTAAATATGAAGACATACATAAAGAATATATTGTGATTCTTAAATTAAGAATTTACCAGCTCAGTTAATTAACCCAGCATGTCCAAATTCTTCGCCAGCTTTTCTAATGGGTTGGTTTTCACCCCTGTACTTGAAGTACAGGGTGAATCTTTTATCTAGTGATAACAAACAACATTGTCAGCACAGAACACACGCATCCCTTAAGGCCGTGTCACACTACAACATAACGACGTCAGCGTAGGCACAACGTGAAACTAATTATATGACGTCGAAGTTCTCGGCGTAGTATGCAAATTGCGGCACAAGTTGGATGTCGATGCAGCGTAGTTGACGTGAGTCGAATGTGACTGTAACGTCGGCCTAAAGTAGTGATAACGTGCTTCAACACGAGAGGACAATGTAATTACGTTCACGGCACGTTATATACGTTATTCGATTGCCAGAACTACGTGCCTACACGGTAGATACGTCATGACAGGGTAGCGCAATGCTAAACGTACTTTGGACGTATGTTAGGCGCACGTTATCCATACGCCATCACTACGTTCCCACTGCCTTTGAAGTAGGTCAACGTAGTGCAATGTAGTGAGCAGTGACGTGACCCGAACGTCAGAGCATTACGTCGAGCTACGTCGAAAGTTTTCAACATGTTGAAAACCTCGACGTAGCTCGACGTATCGACGTAAATCGATGTCTGCCTAACGTAACCATGACGTAACTCGACGTTCCCCAACGGCTTACATTGGCTCTTACGTCGTAGTGTGACAGCCCTTTAACACCGGCTTTGCCGATAAACGACTGTTGTGCTTTGGGAAGCAGAATAAATAGCATTTCTCTAAATTAGTATGCTATACTATCCCAGGTAACTCCATCGAGATTTTCGAGGCCATCTTAAATAAACGGCAGTAGGACATCCACGACGTTTAGATTGTAATAGATTGACTAGGGTCGCCGTCGGATGTGCCCAAGTGTGCACGACCTCATGTAAAAGATAGAACATCATTCACCTGGTGCACTGAAATAATTACGACTATGCGCCTGACTCAAACAAACACCCCGTCACCTTATTTTAGCATGTTTTCTGAACCGGAATATTCGCTATTGCATCACAAATACAGTAAAACCTCTCTAATCGACCACCTCAACAGATAGACCACTCCCCTATATCGATCGCTTTATTTGGGTCCCAACAATACCATTGTAACCATATTCTAACTCCCTAAACCGACCACCTCCCTAAATGGACAACTTATAGTCGGTCCCAAGGCCGGTCGATTTAGAGAGGTTTTACTGTATATACAAAATCGCAGAAACATTAACCATAGTGCATTTCGAAATACAGTAAAACTTCTCTAACCGACCACCTCCACAGATCGACCACTCCCCTATATCGATCGCTTTATTTGAGTCCCAAACGATCGCCCATACAATACCATTGTAACAATATAAAAAACAACCTCCCTAAATGGACCATTTAAAGTCGGTCCAATGGTCGGTCGATTTAGAGAGGTTTTACTGCAATAAGAATAGCCATGGGATCTTCTGTGTAAACAGTTCCGGATGACCAACCACTACTTACTGGGTTGGAGCTCAAATAGCCCATTCTGTGACGTTACATAAGGAAGGGATAGGTGAAATTATATAGGTCATAATGCATAAAAAATAAGGGCTTTACATTCACTATTAGACAAAGTATGATCTGCGATACTTTCATCGGGGAACTACTTATGTAGAACCTTCTTTCTCTTACAAACCTGTTTCAGTTCTTTAAATTAAATTAATATATTTGTTTTTGTTATAGAGGAAACATATTCAACTTAGTAAACATTCCTTGGTCTATGCCATTGTAATAGCTGAGAAGAAACGTTGTGCTGGTCATTCACAATTATCCTGTTCAGATATGACTCTTCATGGTCAGTATATATTACTAGTATTAGTTGGGAGTATTCAGGGCATAAAGAAGGTTGAGGGTCCGTAATCAAGCTGTGACTATTATGGTGCTTCAGCCCTAATGATCATTCTCAGCTGTGACAGAGGTTATAGTTAAATGCATTTATTATGGGTCATTCTCGAAAACTCGGCACCATATACAGTAAAACCTCTCTAACCGACCACCTCCACAGATAGACCACTCCCCTATATCTATCACTTTATTTGGGTCCCAACAATACCATTATAACCATATTCTAACTCCCTAAATGGACCACTTATAGTCGGTCCAAAGGGCGGTCGATTTAGAGAGGTTTTACTATAGTTGGTTTCCATGTTACAATGATGATAATTACTTTTCTTTTTTCAAAATCATTTTTTTGGTAGCAAGTCAAATAATTATTGTTGCCCTGTATGTTAGCAATGCTACATTATGTAATCTATCCTACAAAATGCATCAGAAGTATGCTTGCATGATTTTGTGCTAAAGTGAAAATGTGGAAATTTACACATCAGCACAATGCATTTACCCTAACTTTGTTTAAACTTGTTTCTCTTCTTCCACTTTGTTTACACTTTTTTTCAACTTTAATCTTGTTTGCTTAACTGTAATCAATAAAATCTTGTTTGAATTTGTTGTGTACATTAAAATGATGTTCTGGATGTGTGTTTGATTTCCATGTTACACACGTGATATTAATTTGTATGAGGTAAAAATTAAAGAGTAAAATTTACTCCTCCCTAACTCTGAAATGTACATGTAAAGCTTCATATGAACATCGATTCTGCGATCAATTGGAATGTTTTTTTGCTATAATTTGGAAGGTTTTCACTTTTAGTTTCCACATGCCACTTTAGTGCCCAGTTTCAGAGAATGGCCCGTACACACATATATGTATACTATGTTGGACTACACAGTGCACTTCAGGAGAATGCGCTGTGTGTAACAGCACGCATTATCCGCTACAGCAGTTGCACATTAACACAGTTCGTATGACACCGCTATTTGGCTTTATCATGTGTAATCGTAATATGGTGGCAGGCATGCTTAGCTACCTACCGTAAATCCCTTAATAAAAGCATTCCATTATTATATTCTAACTAACATCATTGTTGGCTAAGTCTCTCAATAGAAGCCTCCCCCCACCACCTTAACCACTTCACCCCAAACAGCATGAGCAAGCCATGTGAGGAAGTTTAAGAAGCGCTGGAACAAAGAAATCAGCATTAAAAAAAGAATGGATTACTGTAAATCCCCACATCTGGGTTATAATTCCCAGCACTAACTAACGGCTGCAAATGATTCGCATGTTCTGTTGTTGGTTGTTTTAGTTAGGTATTTTTTCAAAACCAATACTTACTCGTTTGTATGGTCATGTTAGGTCGAAAACTGACTGAGCTACTGAACTGTTAGTAGATTAGGCTAATTGCTGGACCCGGATGTGCTTCCTTCTCCCTGGGCTACGAGTAGCCAAAGGCTTGGTACCGATGTCTGTCTATATATAATATATAGTTATAGGAAAGTACAGAGCAAAATATTGATATGCATTGAATAGGCAACATGTTGGATAAAAGAGAAAATAACATTGCATAAAACTTGCACTCAGTTGGAAAATTAATTTAATAACCTGTATCCTATTTAGAAAACAAAAAAACAAAAAATGAGAAAAACTCCAGTTGCTGATGATTCTTTTAAGCCGAAATGCAGACTCGTTCGTTAGTGGGAGAAATTTGCACGAAGCTAAATTCTCACTTTTACCTGCTGTCATTTTATTTCAAGGTACGTCAATATTCAAGTGGCGTCTAAAAGAGAGGCACGGCCTTCCAAGTTGTGTGTTGTGTTGTGTTGTAATGTTGAAGACGTGGTGGCCAAAACAGTAGGGCGCAACCTTCCCATACATAAGACCAGGAGTTCAAAACCCGGTGTGGTGGTTTCAGCGTGTTCCCGTGCTCAGACGTGTCCCTCGCTTCTGCGCATGCGTCAGAATCTAGTAAACATGGCCGTAATCGATTAACACGAACCGGGCGACTCGGGTCATCCGAATTTCAAATAGAACACGCGAGTGGAGTCGACAAATACACGTCCCGTGTGCAAAAAAAGAATAACTTAGATTAATGAAATGGAAATATAGGTAAACTGGGCCATGATACAATACTTTAAATCCTATTTTGCTGTACTTTTATCGGTTATTAAAAAAAAAAGAACAAACTGTCCACCCGAGCGTATTCGATTATTCAACCCGAGTTTGTAGGATGTGCGCATGCGCCAATAAGTGGCTGGGGTGACCCGAGTTGATGCGAAATCCGCGCATGCGCAGAAGCAACGGGACACGTCTGAGCACGGGAACACGCTGAAACCACCACAGGCCGAATCATACCAATGACGTACAAAATTGATACTTATCACTACCTAGCCTGGCCCTCGGCATTAATAGGATATGGGACTTATTAGCTCAGTATCAGGATAATGTGACTGAGTGGGAAAATAGGTCATGGTGCTGGCAGCCAGTGGCACGTTTAAGGTGCGCCTCGGAGGCGTCTCGGGAGACATTTTGGATGTCACGCCAGTGCAAAAGAAGTCGGTTGCCTCGAAAATGGTGGCCTCTATAGGGGACTGCCATTTGTAATTGAAAAGAAGAGCTCTGATTGGCCCAAACCACTGAATTGGGCGGGCATTTTCGAGGCGCTTTTTGCCTCCTGAAAAGCGAGATGTCTCCGAGGCGACTCCGAGGCGTACGCTGAACACGGCCCTGTGTTCTATTTCTAGTTGGGGAACACTATATCACCATAAGTGTGCCCTATCAACAGTTAGTACCCATCCTGATCTTACCTTAGATGTCAGGTTGTAAAACCCCAACAAACATGTCAATAGAATGACAGGTATAATTAGAAGTGCAGCTAATAGACCTATTTCATATGATGTCAGCATGGGTATGTAGGTCAGTGCGCCCGCTACTTGGCTGGATGGCACGCGGTCACACTGCAAACTCCATGGCTATGAGCAATCTTTATACAGAAAAAGTGAAATATCTCTAAAACCACACCACCTAGACACAAACCGCTTGGAACACACATAGAAAACATTTTTACCAAATAGATTATATTAAATTTATATGGTTAAGGTTCTGCATTTCTATTAATTTAGAATAAAACTGACGTTTTGCACTGCGCGTACCGGCAAACTCAATGGTAGTGTGCATTCGTTCTGATTGCATACACAATGTTTATAAACATTGAAAGGGGTCTATAGACGCATCCAGCCTGGTTCGTTAACACAAGAAGCAGGGTGGTGCGCTAAAGAAGTTACATATGGTAACACGTCTTCAAAGGACAACTCTGCATCCAGGGGCCGTATGCACCAATCGGTGATAGGCTTAGCCGGAGTTAAGGCGCTAGCCACGGTTAGCTACCTCAGGGTAGCGGGGGGTTGGAGAAATGTGTGGATCGGTATGCACCAATGTACTAGCTGGGGCGGATAGCTAACCGTGAGTTTATTTATAGATTTGGGAATTCCCTCCAGTCGACGATATGAATAACGCCGCCAATGCGGCGGGAGCGTTAATAACGGTTTGATTTTATGGTTAATTTGAATAAATTTCACTTATTGCGTATGTAAATCTGTCAAATATGATCGCATTGAATAGATTTGGGTATAATATATTGCCGCCGATTCGGCGGCGATGGCGACGGCCATGTTTAGTTGACGTTGGACAGTATGGATATCGACGTCGCTGCGGAGGCAGCGATTTGGTTACTTTACATTCGTCGATTCGACAATATGAATAACGCCGCCAATGCAGCGGGAGCATTAATAATGGTTTGATTTTATGGTTAATTTGATTAAATTTCACTTATTGAGTATGTAAATGTGTTAAATATGATCGCATTGAATAGATTGACATCCATACATGCACACTAACCACCCTGGCTAGCAGTTAAACATGATTTGAAACTGGGGTAGCTTAGCCTAGGCTAAAGTTCGCGGTTAGCGCTGGCACCGTGCATACCGATTTTCCACAGTTAGCCATGTGGAGCTAGCCGTGCGGAGGGTACGCTACCCCAATTTCGACCCAGGGGTAAGCCACTATCCCGAGGGGATAGTGAGTGTGTGTGGTTCTGAATCTATTCAATGCGATCATATTTGATAGATTTAAACACGCAATAAGTGAAATTTATTCAAATTAACCCTAAATCCGAAGCGATATTAATGCTACCGCCGCATTGGCGGCGTTATGCATATTGTCGAATCGACGAATGTAAAGTAAACAAATCGCCGCGGCCGCAGCGACGTCGATATCCATACTGTCAAAGTCAAGTAAAAATGGCCGCCGCCGTCGCCGCCGAATCGGCGGGAATTTCTTAGGCCCAAATCTATTAAATGCTGTCATATTTAACAGAATTACATACGCAATAAGTGAAATTTTATCAATTTAACCTTAGATTCGAACCGATATTAATGCTGCCGCGGCATTGGCGGCGTTATGCATATTGTCGAATCGACGAATGTAAACAAAGCGATTGGGTAGCTATCCCGACTGGCTAGAACATTGGTGAATACCGCTTGACCTACTTAACCGCCGCGGTTAAACCGTGGGATAGCTACCCAACGGCTAAGCCTAACCCCCGGCTACCCATACCCCGAGCTCATGAATACGGGCCCTGGATGTGTACATATGGTAGTACCTGTCTTCAAACAACAGCTCTCACCTTGTCATGCTCTTGTACACTGCCTACTTGGCTTAATTCTGCACTGTCATCGATATTACATGTGGGTCCCCAATATACATTCTTCAGAGGCCCCCTTGATCCTCAAATATCTGCCATGTTAACTAATCTGTTACTGTACTAACTCTTGACTCATTTAACTGTCCCTCCAATGACCGGACACATGCAGTTTCAGGACAACATTGGCATTGTTGTAGAGTTGTCCCTGGTAGTGGTACCCGCATAACGACCAATAACCAACCAGCCAGCTGTCGTGTGTAGTTTTATTTGTATAGTGTCCATGTGCCCACGAGTGTGGCGTCTATTCTAGAACTGGACGTGGCTGTTGTTGCTAGGCATGCTATGGAGGTCGCATTCCATATTAGGTTGGGCGCTGTATGTGGCTATAGGGTGACAGGGACGGTCAGCCCTGTCACCTGGGCGAACCTTCCTCATGCTGGATGAATGATCCCCCCACCTTCTCCACCTGCCCCCCCCCCCCCCTCTGCCCCCATCAAAGGTGTTGGGTTGAGGGAAGGGCAGGAGAGAGGGAGAGAGAGTGGGTGAAGGGGTGGGTGGGGGGTGGTGATGTGAGTGGTCAGTTGTGGCAAACAACCCCCCACAGGGGAAACCTCATTTGCCGCTGCCTGACAAGCATGCCAGGAATACATGGGACACGGGAGTACTAGCTGCCTGCCGGGGGCCGGGGCGGGGGGCCGGGGTGGGGGACCGGGGCGGGGGCCGGGCGGCGAGTGGACATGCCGACGTGCGACCGCTTATTGGATAGACTGGTCATCAGCGGGCGGCCCCTCAGCGAAAGGTCAATGAATTCAGCGGCGGGTCCTGCAGAATAGCACTGTGTCCGACAGCGCGCCCTGCAATGGGCGGCCGGTCGGTCTGAGATGTAGATTGATCCCCTGTGGCGGGTGGTGCCCCCTGGTGGTGGCGCGGTGAGAGGGAGGTGGGTGGGTGGTTTGTAGCCGCGTAATCCCATAACGTAACACAGTGTACGTGCACGGGGAACCAGCGTTTAGCCACCAGGCAGCTCCTCGGTGACCTTCAACGCCGGCTCGCCGAGCTCGGCGCAAATTTAGATTGATTTGAAGCCGCTGCGTGGCGCTGGTGGCTGGGGTGGTCGCCAACAGGGGGTGTTTACACGGGTGTAATCGGCGCGCCCGGCACGTGCGGGGAAAGCCAAGGGCACTGGTCGCATTGTGGGGCGCTGCCATCGGGCTTCTAAATGTGTAATGTCTTCTAGCAGGAAGAACAAATCAACAAGGATTTACGGAGTGCGGCTTTTCCTCTGCTTCTAGCATTTAGCGGATTTAACACTGATGGTTCCTAGGGCGTTCCAGATTTCAGTTAGTGGCTACTACAGTCTCCCCGTCTGACCTTAGATATTGATAGGACGTAAAACAACAACGACCATCCAACCAATTACGGTCCGCTACAAATTGTGTTGACCGAAGGTGTTAGTTAACATGTACCAATGCACCATACTCATATCGAGCTCTTTAAACGTCTTTCTTCTTAACCTACCTAGCAGCATTAACATTGTTGTCTAGTTGGAGACCAGGCCATCGGCACTATAACCCAGTATCCCCATACCAAGCTAATCAGGTTTTACCCTATCCTAGAAATGCTGACCGTCAGGGTAGATAGCAACAAGCATCAATGTTGTAAAGTCATTGGTTTGACTCGGCCGGGATTCGAACACCCAACCTTCTACACGGGAAGCCTGTGCTCCTGCCGATTCGGCCACTACGTCCGGCTTAATCCCCAGTCAAACCAAACTTGATTAAATTAATACTTCTCGCTACCATGTCAGATGCTCGACATTTCTAGGATAGGGCATGAACCGGTTGGCTCAGTATCTGGATAATGTGTCTGAGTGAGATGTCGTCTCATTATGTCAGTGACATGTCAACTTCGTGAGGCAGCACTATAAAGTCGTCATGATTCGGTTCCCGAGTTGCCCGGGTCGTGTTAATCGATTACGGCCACACTTACTCGCTCACTCATGCACACACTTGCTCATGCACTCCCTTATGCATCCACACACTCTCTCACACTCACTCATTTGCTTGCTAATGTACTCACGCACCCATTCACACATATATTCATGCATCTATGTGCTCGCTCACTTACTCGCTCATTCACTCACTCATAAGTTTATGTGCACTTCAAGCTGTTAAATGAGAAGTTTAAATAATATAAATATACACATAAAATATATTGTCATTCATTAATTACTCGGGGACTTTGATGGTGTTATAACGACACTGTCATCATGTGAGTGTGTTTCGTCTGGCAGCCGGCTAACCATTTTCAGATAACTTCTGGCAGGTACAGTCTTATTCTTATTGATTGGTTGGTGGTATGAGAGGGTCATTTCCCGGAGATTGTAACCAGCCTTAATGGCATGAATGCCAGAAATAGGAGGTGCGGACAATAATGCCGTGTGTGTGCATGCCAGTATCCACAACCAGCGAGACACGACCACATTACATAAAGGTTGAGTGCACGACTAACTTAACATGTGATGATGCTATTCTGACTGCAGCTTATGTTTAAACCTCCACATGGTGGCTCATCGTGAGCTGCCCTTGTGTCTCAAAGAGCCGTGGGTGGTTTCCCGCGGCTGTTTGAAACTAATTCGCGGACGTTACAATGACATTATTCTCACACTACACAGCACTGTCCTTACCTTTGTTTGTTGGGGTTTTACATGCAGACAACATATGAGCCCTTACCTATGAGTATGAGATGGTGTGTGCTGGTTGCCGGTGGCTCTATACGACCAGGCGGTAACTGATGTAGCGGCCGGCAGTCTCAGACGGCCGGATGATCTTCACAACCTGCAGGTAAGAAGGCAGTGTTAAACTACTAGAACGGCAGACTCTACCAATTGTACGAGGGAACTACAGGCGGGTGGCAACAAAAAGTGAGGCGGTAACAGGGTTAAAAAGTGGGGCAGCAACAGGGTTAAAAGTGTGTGGAACCAGTATTAAAATTGGGTAGGCAACAGTGTTACAGGTGGGGTTGCAACAGAGTTAAAAGTGGACTGGAAACAGTGTTAAAAGTGAGACAACAGTATTAAAAGTCGGGTTGTAATAGTATTAAAAGTGGAATAGCAACAGCATTAAAAGGGGGTGGAAACTGGATTAAAAGTGGGCAGGAAACAGTGTTAAAAGTGGGACCGCAACAGCGTTAGAAGTGGGCTGGTGACAATGTTAAAAGTGGATATGCAACAGTGTTTACTAGGGGGGTGTTCACCCCAATATTAAGCAGCATTTAGCAACAGAGGGTTTGGGACCCGAAACCCTGAGTTGAGCCTTTATTGAGTTCGATGAAGAGAAGAGAAGATGTGTGTCGCTCATTAACAGCTTCGGTTACAGCACCACCGAAAGGCCAATACCCTCTACGCCTTAGGAGATGCGAACAACAATTATACACATGTATTATTTAGTCACTTCGAAAATTCGACCACCGAAACTAGCACACTTGATAGCAAACCAAGTGAACCGTTCAAACGCCCCTCAGTAAAAATAATAAAATGGGGGGGGGGGGGGGAGAAAAATCAAGAAAGTGACAAAGGTAACTAGCGGCTTATTATTCCTCCATATTGCACCCCGTGGCACCCTGGGACAGAAATGCCTTTTAATCGCACTGCACTCCGTGCTCGGGTCTGGATGTTTAAAGTGCACTAGGCGTATCAGAGGCAGCAGAGCGCATCGCAGCCCTCTGGCCGTCCTCGGGGCACTCGTGTACTGGTTTTGAGTGCAGCTCCTCCCTCCCTTCCATCCTCCTCCTCCTCCTCCTCCTCCAACACCATCACCGCCGACTAAACAGTTATCTAGACTTGTGTGATGCACTCACTTCCGACAACCACATATTCACATGGGTTCTATAATGGATTGTATAGATAGGCCTATAAATAACGTAGATGAGTGAGAGGTCCCCTCCCGCACTTGGATTGTATTAGGTAAAATTTAAAATATATATATATATATATATATATAT